>CM065590.1:590255024-590612953 GCA_033119425.1 Bufotes viridis
TTTTCCATGACCACCCCATTGCTTGGTAGTAATACAGTTCCTCTGCAGAGTGGATTTCTACAAGGGTTCTCCAGCTTAATGTCAAAGGATTGGAGACCAACCAAGTCTGGCCCCCTTCAAGGCTATGCTCCAAATGTAATACTACCATCATGTGAATGTGCCCCCACGCTGATGTAAACAGGAGGAGAGACGCTTATGCCCCATCTCCCCTGCATTATTACCAGAACGGTCCCACATTAAGACCACATTATGGAATTGCAATGCATGCTGCCCCCCGTAATATTCCCCTAAAGTTCCATCCTTGGCTTTTTAATGAGAATTTTATCTGTTCCGAGCAGTGCGGCTCCATCCCGATTAAATTTACCTTCAGCTGTCACCTGCGAAATATCCTCCACGCCGTACATACCTGCTCGCTGCCAACAGGACTTGGCTACGTGACACTGCCTAACAGATGCTAACACAGATCTGTAGGTTTCATTGACATTTAGTTAACACCGTTCTACCGATATGTAATTCCGCATGCTGCAAATCTACAAACAAGAGGCCGCCGCCCGGTGCCAGGAAACCCACTTCTGTTTGCACATGGCTCTCCGGCCAAAAGATCTCATCTTCCCATCTCATGATGTGAAAAGACAACATGGGGAGAGCTCAGAGACGAGGAATCAGATGCCACGAAGAGTTAATAATGAAAGGTCCTCCAAAACAGTGCGAGGAGTGGTCACAGGGCAAGCAGTGGTGGCACATGGTGCCAAGGTCCAATCCATGGGCATAAGACCACCGAAAATGGGTGTATACGGAAAGACATTGATACCCCCTATTATATAGCATCTAAGCTCTTCCTTATCTTAATGAGGATCTGTCATCATGATGAGCCCCTTTAACATAGGCCTACTGATTGATAGGGTTGATCCTGCTGATCAAAATGCCCAAATCTGATAATCTTGGTAAGTGTGGAAACCCAAAAGGACACATACTGGACAAGTGCCACTTATCATACATCCCAACCATCCCGGATTTGGCGGGACAGTCCCAGATTTCAGTGGCTGTCCCACGGTCCCCCCGAAACAGCTGATATGTCCTGTTGTCAGCTGTGTCTGCATCCATGATAGAACGCAGAGACAGCTGATAGTAAGGGTGAAGAATGGAGCCCTCGGCTCCCCAGCGGCAGCACGATGTCACACATCATGCTGCCGGACTGTCGGACTGTATAGAAGGAGCGGTGCCGGACGGGAATCAGCCTCTGTGCGCCTCCTGCACAGCGGAGCTATGTACAACAGTATCCTGCTGCATGGGAGCGTCGGCCGCTGAGCTGTGATCATCAAAGGTAGGAAGTTACTGTTTTTTTGTTTTTATTTCCTCTGAACGGGGCACATACTTGGGCATAACTACTGTGAATGGGGACATATCTGGCATACCCACTGTGAGGGGGCACATATCTGGCGTAACTACTGTGAAGGGGGCACATATCTGGCATAACTACCGTGAGGGGGCACATATCTGGGTATAACTACTGTGAGGGGGCACAGATTTGGGCATAAGTGCTGTGAAGTGGGCATAAGTGCTGTGAACGGGGCACATATCTGGCATAACTACTGTGAGGGGCACATACCTGGGTATAACTACTGTGAGGGGGCACATATCTGGTGTAACTACTGTGAATGGGGCACATATCTGGCATAACTACTGTGAGAGGGCACATATCTGGGTATAACTACTGTGAGAGGGCACAGATTTGGGCATAAGTGCTGTGAAGTGGGCATAAGTGCTGTGAACGGGGCACATATCTGGCATAACTACTGTGAGGGGCACATACCTGGGCATAACTACTGTGAGGGGGCACATATCTGGACATAACTACTCTGAGGGGTACATATCTGGTATAACTACTGTGAGGGGGCACATATCTGGGCATATCTACTGTGAAGGGGGCACATATCTGGGCATAACTACTGTGAAGAGGGCACATATCTGGCATAACTACTTTGAGGGGGCACATATCTGGCATAACTACTGTGAAGGGGGCACATACTTGGGCATACCTATTGTGAGGGGCACATATCTGGCCATAACTACCGTAATGGCCACATACCTAGGCATAACAACTGTGAGGGGCACATACCTGGGCATACCTACTGTGAGGGGCACATATCTGGCCATAACTACCGTGAGGGGCACATACCTGGGCATACCTACTGTGAGGGGCACATATCTGGCCATAACTACCGTGAGGGGCACATACCTGGGCATAACTACTGTGAAGCGGACACAATGTGGACATTATTACTGTGAACGGGGCATTAAGGGAATTGGGTCTGTATAGTTATAGTGGAGAGTTAGAGGCGGGGTTTAGTATGGAAACAATTGCCGCAGTGCGCTGCGGGTGCCACACATCTTGTCCCACATTATGTTTTTTAAAACTTGGGACTGTGTATGATTCACAGAATCCAGGGGGTATGTGCGGGATTACACATCAAGAGAACTATTAAGTTACCTGGCCGCGTTAGCCATGGTGGGGGGGTATACCTACGTAGAGAGCGCGGTGAAGCTACGGAGGGGTCAGGACACGCCCCTCAGTGCACTAGTAAACTAGTTTATTATTCAGTCAATCAATTAAGTGTCTCCCCTGCTTGCTGACCCGGGAATGGTGCTCTTATCTGTATGACCCACCCTGTCATGCAGTATGTATATAGACTAAAATTAGACAGGCACCATCTGCGTTCACCATGTACAAAGCACGTTTATTAAACAGTATTCAAATAAGAATTATATCAATCATACACACATATAAAAGCAAAATTCTCCTGATCTAAAATGAATTATTGGTTATCTAAAAATGTCCTCTATAGTTGGGGTCTCCAATTTGAATGGATGAGATGTAAGAAATGATATGAGCGTGCTCTATGGAGACTCCTGCTACATATGGACCTATTCAGATTGTCCCAATTAAGGTCCCGAATATATCTTGATTATAAAATTCACTTTCTCAACGACATAAAAAAATCTAATATCAAATATGTATAAAAGGAACCATCCAATATGAAATACAACACATAGCACCACAGTGATTTCCCCTCCGAGGTACTATTGGAGTTGTACGTTCTCTAAATGGATATTATCCACTTGTTTATGTTGTTGCAGTTTGTTGTACTTGCGCTGTATTGCGATATAGGACTGCTGTCTGTTGCGCCTGATTGAAGCTGTATTTGATTAGAACAGCGCTATGTTGCGCTATGTTGCGCTATGTTGCGCTATGTTGCGCTGTATTGCAGTCTATTTAGTCGCTTTATTATCCATCTGTGGATCCAAGAATTGTAAGACAGTGTCCCGATGTTAGCGAATATGTAAGTATAATATGTCCAATGCCGGTAATAGCGTCTTTAACATCCAATATCTGTGTCAGAGACTTTGAATTGTGACCAATTCAGATTGCACAGTATTGGGGACCGATATCGCACTTTGACTTACACCTTCTTGACTCTCGCAATAATCTAGACGCATGTTACTGTTCATTGATACATAGACATAGAGGGGACAATATGTCGCCAGTTGATATTTACACTGTTTGTTGATAGCTGCAGGATTACTCACTGTTTGATGCATTGGAGCGGAGATTGGTGCCTGACGTGGCGTCCCACGTGGTCTCAGTATTACCTCCGTAGGTCTCATTGCAGTGCTACGTTCCCTCCTTGTATTGTATGAATGTTATCGGCGTTCCACGTGTTAAGGCCTACGCATGTCAGCGTTCTCTCAACTGAATGCAAATCCTCCGGTCTGCTTCAATTTTAAATGCCGTCAAGGAAAGACATGGAGCGCTCCCTTTTAACGAACAAATAGCCGTGGGTACTTGGGCAGAGATTCAGTCATACCAGACGCGTTTCGGTGTAATAAACTTACTCCTTCTTCAGTGGCTGTAGTATATTATTCAAAAGTCAGATATCTCTACAATGGCATTTCAGACTTGGATGATAAAAGTATCACTTTAATCAGCAGGACTAACCCTACCAGACAATATGTCTGGTTTAATAGGGTTGAGACTGCTGACAGGTTCCCTATATAGAGTATCATCAGCCCTTCACAGTGAGATGATTGCAATGTAAGAAGAGATGTCTTTATGTCTGGAGAATCATCTGTTGTGCTGCCCTCTAGAGGTCCGAGTCAAAACCTCAATATTTTATAATGATATGGATGAGCAGAAAAAAAATATTATTGCACGAAAACAACATAAGACATATTGTAGACAAATTCTGACTAAAATATGACAAATTCTGACATCAGAGCCACTTTAATGCAGTCTGGATGAATAATCATATCCTGGCATCAGTGGGAGTCATAAAAAGCTATTTGTGCCCTGATCTCCCCGCTCTTACCTCAGAGATGTCACTTCGAGGATTCACAGAAACATCAGCAGCTTCTTTATATCCAACATCCTACAAAGAGGAGAGTAAATAAGGAAACATTAAGATGGAAGTGGCCTGGTGGTTAACCCAACTCCTGAATTATGTATGAAATGCCCCAAGAGCTGCGCTCAGGGACCTGCGACCTGTGTGACCTCAGTAATTGGGCAAGAAATGTTAGTGGCAATTAGAATGTCAGCTCTTGGATTTAGACTTCACGTCACATAATATAATTTACAACTCTATCTTAATGTGACACTCGGTAATTTTGCATGTTGTACTATTAGAAAAATACAGATATTTCTGCCTATCTATACTCAATGTCACTATAATGAAGAAGGACACAAAACTAGTGTAATACTGCACTCTATGTGAAGGAATACTACTGCCTCCTGTAGTTGCAAGGATATAACTACTATAATACTGCCTCCTATGTACATGAATATAACTACTATAATACTGATTCCTATGTACAAGAATATAACTACTATAATACTGCCTCCTATGTACATGAATATAACTACTATAATACTGCTCCTATGTACAAGAATATAACTACTATAATACTGCCCCTATGTACAAGAATATAACTACTATAATACTGCTCCTATGTACAAGAATATAACTACTATAATACTGCTCCTATGTACTGTACAAGAGTGTACCTACTATAATAATGCCTCCTATGTACAAGAATATAACTACTATAATACTGCCCCTATGTACAAGAATATAACTACTATAATACTGCTCCTATGTACAGGAATATAACTACTATAATACTGCTCCTATGTACAAGAATATAACTACTATAATACTGCTCCTATGTACAAGAATATAACTACTATAATACTGCCTTCTATGTACAAGAATATAACTAATATAATACTGCCCCTATGTACAAGAATATAACTACTATAATACTTCCTCCTATGTACAAGAATATACCTACTATAATACTGCTCCTATGAACAAGAATATAACTACTATAATACTGCCTCCTATGTACAAGAATATAACTACTATAATACTGCTCCTATGTACAAGAATATTACTACTATAATACTGCTCCTATGTACAAGAATATAACTACTAATGTTTAAGAATCAGAATATAACTACTATAATACCGCCTCTTATAGATAATTATTCATTTAAGCATTTGTTAAATTTATTAATAATAATAACAACAACAAAAACAACAACTGTAGATGAATGTAGTTATTTTTGTTACACATACTATCTTTATGTTACAATAAATTCCTCTGGTAACACCACCCAGGAGCAGAGTACACTATTACAGAGGATTTATCAGAGCTGCAGGGATCTTTTTATAAATTAGATCTAATTAAGTTCAGAAAATGATGCCGCTATTAGAGTGATCCTTTATTGAAAAATATGCAATGAAATGTATATTACTACTAGGAAATAGCAAAGTAATTATAATAAAAAACATAATAATAATAATACTATATATAATTCCACTGAGACCCTTTAAGAAATGATGGCTAGTGGGGGTCTCCTACAAGCTACGACAGAATGGAGTATTAGTAAGATAGTACTACCAACCAGTACCACTACTACTTTTACTATCACAATTACTACTGCAACTCCTAGTACAGCTACAACTACTTTTATTAATAGTACTACTATTACTAATACTACCGCTAATACTACTATCCTACTGTCATTAGTACTTCTACTATCACTGCTATTACTAATACTATCTACTATCACTATTATTACTACTACTTTCACCACCACCAGTACTACTACTACTACTACTCTTACTAATACTACTTCCTCTTCTACTTCTACTACCTATTTTGCTTCTACTATTACTATCATTGCTAATACTTCTCTTGCTACTACTACTGCTATTACTAATACCATTCTTATTAGTAGTTCTACTATTGCTGCCATTACTAATACTACCACTAATATTACTGCTACTACCACTACTCCTGCTAATACTCCTTCTTCTACTACTACCATTTGTGCTTCTACTATTAATAATACTGTTCTTTCTAGTACTACTTCTATTATTAACACTAATTTTACTATTGCTTTTACTATTACTATCATTATTAATACTTCTCTTACTACTACAACTGCTAATACTAATACTACTCTTATTAGTACTTCTGTTATTGCTGTTAATACTAATACTATCACTAATATTAATACTACTTCCGCCACCACCACTACTTTTACTAGTACTACTTCCTCTAATACTTCTACCACTTGGACTTCTACTATTACTAATACTACTCTTACTACTACTACTACTTTTATTATTAAGACTACTCTTACTTTTGTTTATACTATTACTATCATTCCTAATACTAATACTACAGTTATTAATACTATTGCTACTATTACTACTTCCACTACCACCACTGCTATTACTACTACTCTTGCTTATACTACTTCTATTACAAGTAATAATAATAATTATCTTACTACTACTGCTATTACTACTACTACTACATTTTGAGTATTCCCCAGCAGCGCTCACCTCACAGTCAGCAGTCAGCACCACTAAGCCGCACGTCAGGGCCAGTAACAGGAGCGCCATTCTCCAGCTGATTATAGAGTTATTTACGTGTTTTGCCTCCGGAGCTGCGCTCTTTTATACTAGGTCCTCCTGCGTCACACATGATACTGATGAGGGAGAAAGCAGCTCCCTGCTGATCTGCTAATCTGCTCCGACATGGGAATCCCCCTCGCCCTCCGCAATCACATGACCCGCAATAACGGGCGATTAGACTCTTCCCTTTGCTCCCGGCCTCTCGCGGATTCCTGTAAATTCCTGCAGGTCTCATCCAGCTGTGCCCGGAAAAGTCCCAATAGAAGTGAAGGACCTCAGTTACCGAGAGGGTATGATGCCAGGGGGGAGCAGCGCCAAATGTATCGCCCTACTTGAAATGCGTGGATCATCACCCAACTTTCCCAGGCTCCTGAATTAGAATTTCTTGCAGGTTATACGGTATTATTTGGACAGCTGAACGCCATCTCCTGCGGGAGCGGTAGAGGTTCTCCTCTGCCGAGTCACCCAGCTTTCCCAGGCCCCTGAATTAAATCACCTTTCTATAAATGGCCACATAGGCAGGAAAGCTGGGTGATAGCGGCTGTGTTAGCTATAATGCTTAGCTGACACCCAGCTTTCCCAGACTCCTGAACAACAAATACATTCACTTCTATATTAGAAAGCCTTTGGAGGACCCATCTTTTCCTGGCCAACAGACCATTGATTTCAATGTGCAATACTTCATTTCACCTGTGGTGGCGCTGCAGGAAAATGGAACACCTGCCGCCGCGCTGATTGCAGCCGATCACTGGCGATCAGACTGGTCGGAAAGAGTCTTTATCAGCGTATTATCGCGGCCAAAGTGGACAGCCCCTCGAAGAAGTGATCTTTTTAATTCCTGCCAGTCCCCGGCCGCCCGGCGGCGGAGGGCAGAGAGTGTCCGGCGGCTGCTGCCGACAATAATGTTCTCTGTATCTCAATGACGTGTTTTTTCACAAAGCATCGGAACAAGTGAAATAGTGAGACCCCGCGAGGCGCGTTACATATTAGCCGTGAGTGGCGGCGCGGCGGTTGGAGTGCTTTAAGAGTCATATGGTAAATGTGTTGTTCTCTCATCCGGCTTATTAAGAACTTCGCCTCCCCGGACGCCTAAAGTTACAAGGAGGCCGCCATGGCGGGTTATTGGGATGATTGCTGCGCGGCTCCCGCTCTTCACACGGACGCTTCTTGTTGATCAGCTTGTTTTGTAGCAAAAGCGAAACGCGCGGCGATTACTTGAAAGTAAATGAGAAATATGACTGGAGAATTCCAGGCGGGACGACCAAGCGCTGCTTCATCTGCCATTTATAGGGGGGGGGGGGGGGAGTATGGGGGTCAGGGAGGGACTGTGCACACCGGACTAACACCTCAGCTCCTCGGTGATGGGGAGTCTGAAGAACACAGCGAGGTTAACCCTTCATGGGATATTACAATCAGCAGACACTGGAGCCTCTCACGTCCATCCTCCCCCACCGCCTCGCTGGCTGCGGCCTCAGGAATCTATTAATGACCCCTACAATTATCAGCCACCACACAGGAGGCAGGGGCCCGACCCCGAAATCCCAGCCATCCCCAACAGTCACTAAGAGGGACAACATCATCTCCGGGGTCCGATGAGCTACACATCATCGGATAATGTGGCTGCCCTTTATCTATCTATCTATCTATCTATCTATCTATCTATCTATCTATCTATCTATTATCTATCTATCATCTATCTATCTATCTATCTATCTATCTATCTATCTATCTATCTATCTATCTATCTATCTATCTATCTCCTATCTATCTATCTATCTATCTATCTATCTATCTATCATCTATCTATCTATCTATATATCTATCTATCTATTTATCTCATATCTATCTATCTATCTATCTATCTATCTATCTATCTATTATCTATCTATCTATCTATCTATCTATCTATCTATCTCACATCTATTTATCTCATGTCTGTCTATCTATCTATCTATCTATCTATCTATCTCATATCTATCTATCTCCTATCTATCTATCTATCTATCTATCTATCTATCTATCTATCAATCTTTCTATCTATCTATCTATCTATCTATCTATCTATCTATCTCATATCTATTATCTATCTAGCTCATATCTATCTATCTATCTATCTATCTATCTTTCCTCCATTCCTATAATCCGTCCCCTGTAATTAGCCACGATATCATCTGGGATTTCACAAGTTCAGAAACAGAAAACCGCAGAGAAATTCATTTTGGGGCAAAGAATCAGAATTTCATTTGTTGCTTCTCTCCTGAAAGTTCCTCCCCCTTCGGCTCCATGCACACGACCGCCTGTGTTTTGCGGTCCACAAATTACGGATCTATTGTAATAATTTCTATCCTTGTCCGCCAAACAGACAAGAATAGGACATGCTCTATTTTTTTTCCGGGGCTACGGAACGGACATACGTATCCGGATAGCACACGTTGTGCTGTCAGCATTTTTTGCAGACCCATTGAAATGAATGGGTCCGCATTCTATCCGCAAAAAAAATCCCGGAACGGACACGGAAACAAAATACGTTTTTGTGCATGTAGCCTTCCAATGAGTTCTATAGATTTTCGTATAATCCAGAGAATTTGATAATCCGGCATCCGGTATGCTCCAGGGCTTTCTCAGTCCGGCCGGTTATTCTCAGTGTTGTGGATACAATGTAACACTTCACCGTCCTGGACGTTTCCACTTGTATCGCTGACAGCGTTGTTATGGAATATTCCGCCTCTGATGTGTAGAGACAATTCGCAGAGGTCAATGTTTAATGTGGGCGATAACTTACCGGCAACTATAGAATAATCTGCCCTTTCATCAGTCACCAGCGTCATGTGCCGCGAAATCCATACCCAGCACCGGGGCGGCAGCGGAACATGCTTGTAAATATGACAAGGCAAATAATTTCCAGTAAACAGGTGGTTAATGGTGTCTGCCTCTAATGCAGACTGGTGGTTGTCGGACCATTAACGATAATCCATAATGTATTTTTGGTAATACACATCTTTTATGTATGGTAATGTAATGTACTGCGCCGCTGATCGGGCATACATCAAGCGTCACGTCAGTGTATTCTGAATTGTATTATTTAATTTGCTATAGGCCAATAGGTTCAAAAATGATAGATATTTTATACATTCAGTATCCGGCTCCGCGCAAATCACACAGCCCCGACCCAACAGAAATGGAAGTCGGATGAAAGTAATAAATCATCAGAAGCCGCTTATTTTCTCGACCCATTTACCGGGCTCTAACAAAGAAGGACCTGGTAATTGGGGCCCTGGGCAAGAAACAAAGTGGGGCCCCCTGACTGTATTTTATCAGATAGTTGTTTTTGTAATTTCAGTCCATGTTAGTACAATTTATTGTGCCATATAGAGCTGACCTAATGCCACAAAACCGCCACATAGTGCAAGAGGGCACTCCCAGATAGAGCTGACCTAATGCCACAGTACAGCCACATAGTGGAAGAGTGCACTGCCAGATATAGCTGACCTAATGCCACAAAACTGCCACATAGTGCAAGAGTGCACTGCCAGATAGAGCTGACCTAATGCCACAAAACTGCCACATAGTGCAAGAGGGCACTGCCAGATAGAGCTGACCTAATGCCACAAAACTGCCACATAGTGCAAGAGTGCACTGCCAGATAGAGCTGACCTAATGCAATAAAACTGCCACATAGTGCAAGAGTGCACTGCCAGATAGAGCTGATCTAATTCCACAAAACTGCCACATAGTGCAAGAGTGCACTGCCAGATAGAGCTGACTTAATATTACCTCTATATAATGAAAAGATGTACTGCCATATGGAGCTGACCTAATGCCACAGTACAGCCACATAGTGCCAAGAGTGTACTGCTGTATACAGCTCACATAATATTACCGGTGTATAATAAAAATAATACAGCTCGCTTAATCCTTACTTCTATATAGCACTACAAATATACTGTCACATACAGCCCACAAAGTATCCACCCTAAACATATTTCCTCCGTGTAGTCAAAGATTATATTTCCATATAAAGCGGCTAAAGCCCACATAATATCACCATGACCTTCTCTAAGTAGACTACCATACTCCGTGGCCATGGCCTTCTCTAAATATTCCTCCCTTCTCAGTGGCCATGACCTTCTCTAAGTAGACCTCCCTCCTCAGTGGCCATGACCTTCTGTAAGTAGACCTCCCTCCTCAGTGGCCATGACCTTCTGTAAGTAGACCTCCCTCCTCAGTGGCCATGACCTTCTCTAGGTAGACCACCCTCCTCAGTGGCCATGACCTTCTGTAAGTAGACTTGCCTCCTCAGTGGCCATGGCCTTCTCTAGGTTGACCACCCTCCTCAGTGGCCATGACCTTCTCTAAGTAGACCTCCCTCATCAATGACCGTGACCTTCTCTAGGTAGCCCACCCTCCTCAGTGGCCATGACCTTCTGTAAGTAGACTTGCCTCCTCAGTGGCCATTGCCTTCTCTATGTAGACCACCCTCCTCAGTGGCCATGACCTTCTCTCAGTAGATCTGCCTCATCAATGGCCATGACCTTCTCTCGGTAGCCTACCCTCCTCAGTGGCCATGATCTTCTCTGAGTATCCTTCTTTCATCTGTGGCCATGACCTTCTCTAAGTAGACCCCCCTCCTCAGTGGCCATGACCTTTTCTAAGTAGACATCCCTCCTCAGTGGCCATGACCTTCTCTGAGTAGACCTGCCTCATCAATGGCCATGACCTTCTCTCGGTAGCCCACCCTCCTCAGTGGCCATTATCTTCTCTAAGTAGACCTCCCTGCTCAGTGGCCATGACCTTCTGTAAGTAGACCTCCCTCCATAGTAGCCACTGCCTTCTCTAAGTAGTCCTCCCTTCTCAGTGGCCATGACCTTGTCTGAGTATACCTTCCCTCTTCAATAGAAATTACCTTGTCTAAGTAGTCCTCCCTCCTCAGTGGCCATGATCTTCTCTAGGTATACCTACCTGCTCAGTGGCCATTATCTTCTCTGACTAGGCTTCCCTCCGCAGTGGCCAAGACCTTCCCTAAGTAGTCCTCCCTCCTCAGTGGCCATGATCTTCTCTAGGTATACCTACCTGCTCAGTGGCCATTATCTTCTCTGACTAGGCTTCCCTCCGCGGTGGCCATGACCTTCCCTAAGTAGTCCTCCCTCCTCAGTTGCTGTATTCTCTCCCGACTGTCTCTTTGTGGAGGGACTTTAGAACCGAGGAAAGGTTGAAGAATTAGAATTTATAGGAGACTCAGAAATAGTTTTGTCAAGAACATGACATTGGTGAAGTCTATGTTCTGAATCCACCCCTGATTTTGAGAAAGCCCAATAATATTAACGACAGTGCTTAGAATGATTCTGGTGGCAGGAGGACACAGACTTCATCATTGTGATGATCTCACGTGTGTCAGGAAACCTTTTTGGGTGGTGTCGCACCAATGGTATGGTCTATAGACTACAGGTCTGATAGGAAGGTCTAAAAGACTTTCAGCTGAGAGCGACACGCCATATTATATTCAACGGCCAAACTGAAATTTGAAGAGACATTCAGTGGCGATATTAGTGGCCAACAGTTTCTTGGTTTTCTGCCTGTTTGTCTCTACGCTAGTCTAGAAGAAACATCTATCCACCCGATGAATTATGACGAGGCCTCCTGGCACCTGGAACTGGTTGGTCTTAGGCACCTCCATGACTCTGAGCTCTTTTGTGATCACTCCTGAAATATGCACAGTAGCCTCCCGGTGATCTCCGGCTTTCCCACCATTCCCCGATCATGGCCACGTACAGGTAGAAGCGAGAGGCCACATCAATCCCCTGTATAGTATTCCCTCAGCCTCCCTGCACAGCGATCCTCCAGCCTCCCTGCCCCTTCTCCTCTCTCTGCCTCTCCAAAAGTCTTTGAAACCTGCCCGGCTTTCATGCAAAAGAAATTTCTCTCTGGTTGATCTCAGACAATGTCACCTTCTGATTACGGCTTTGTTATTTTAATTGGTTTATATTAGGATCCCCCCTTCCCAAGTCTCCACGTTTTGCCTCCCCCTTTCTCCTCTCTTTCCTCCTGCCACACAAAGTGCATGAATGACATTGAAGAAAAGCCGACTCTGCGGAGACCTGCAAAGTACAGCGCTCCTCCAATGACCTGTTTGCCAGGACGACTCTCCGAAGACTTTTTTCCTTATTTTTTTTTTATGGCACTTTAGACCTGCTGCTTTCAGATGTAGCAGAGCCGATCCTGTCAATTATCCCTGCTCCTTGTGATTTCGGTAGTTTATTTTTTATAGCACTGCAGATGAACGTAACTGCATTGCCATAAAGGAGCTTCACGTAGGTAAAGCTTCGTCATTATTTAATGAAAAGCTCTGCCATTTTCTGACTATGCTTTGTGCTTTTATTTGTCACCATATTTTAATGTCTCTGCTTCCTGTCAGTGAATGGAAACATTTAGTGTTGCGCAAATCAAACTCTACAAAGTGGAATTTGATCCGAATTTCAGGCAAAATTCTATTTGCCGTGAAGCCAAATTTTCTCGTACTTCGTGGAAGCGAATCGATTTTTTATACTTACCTCATCTGTTTGAGCACGAACAGCCGGCCGCCGCCATCTTGATTGAAGAACTTGCACGAAATCCCATGCGCAGTGACGTATAACGTCACCACACCGGCTTCACGGGCTGCGCGAGACTTCGAGCTGGATCTTCAATCAAGATAGCGCCAGGCTTTTTGCGATTAAATGTATGAGGTAAGTATGATTTTATTATTATGATTTTTTTTTAATTTAAAAACTATAATATTGCTATCAGATGCTGCAATCAGCAATGAACGCGCAATCTGAGGGGTTCAATGATGCGGAGCGGCGCACCCACTGCTTGCGAAGAAATGCCCTGATGAAGTAATTCGTCACAAAGCAAATTTTAATGTAAAATTCAGCGAAGCAGCCGAATAAAGTTTTTCAATACTTCGCTAGAAATATTGTTAGTTTCATCCAGAGACTTAGGGCTTATTCACACGGCCGTTGTGATTCTGTTGCCGTATTGCAGCCCGCATACGCGGGGCACCGGCCATGTGCAATCCGCATCACGGATGCAGACACGTTCACTTGAATGGGTCCACAAATCTGGAGATGCGGTGCGGAACGGACCACGGAACGGATCCCTTCGGAAGCATTCCAGACTGCTTCCGAGGGGTTCGGATCGGTGCTTCCGAGGGGTTCGGATCGGTGCTTCCGAGGGGTTCGGATCGGTGCTTCCGAGGGGTTCGGATCGGTGCTTCTGTTCCGCAATAAAATAGAACATGTTCTAGTTTTTTTTTGCGGAACGGATAGATCACGGACCCATTCAAGTTACCCGTCCATTGGGGGCCACAAATTACGGATCCCAATGCATGGAACGGAACCACAACGGCCGTGTGAATGAGCCCTTAGTCTGAGTAAGCCCCGTGAAGGAAGGAGCCTACAGAGAGCCTACAAATATCAGCCTACAGCAGAGCATGGTGGGAGTTGTAGTTTTATAACAGCTGGAGGGCCGCAGGTTGAGCATCATTGCTCTAGAGTAGACCATGGCCAACATCAACACCCGAGGCTAAGCTGCAGTACCACACACAACCTGTAAACAGGTGTGGCGCTGTTATTCCAATCTTGGATGACCCCTTTAAAGGCACTGTGCATTGTGAACAGCAGCATTGTAAGTTAGGATAGGTTCACAGCTGCATTTAACAGATCCGGCAGACCACGTTCAGCAGATCTGGCCCAGCTGGATATTTCCATTCACCGCTGGACCCCATTGAATATAATGTGATCTGGCGGGGATCCGGCATGAGTGTCAGGTTGCAGCTGGATGCCGGAACCAGCAGGTTCTCCACCAGATCAGATCAGTCAATGGGGTCCATTGGTGAACGGCAGTATCCGGCTAGACCAGATCTGGTGAACTTTGGCAGGTTGTTCTCCTCTGGAATAGCCGGATCAGTTCAATGGAGGCATGAACCTACCCTAAGTGACCAAGCTGATCACTGGAGGTCCTGCAGGAACCTACTGAGATCAGCCATAAGTGGTGGTGGAAACCATAAGTATGGCACATAGAGAAGGCAATGGGCTGTCCATTGTGCCAGGCACCATTTCCAGAGGTTTTCTTCCTTTTTCTAATAAAAGGGGCTACCAAACCCTTAAAAAACTTATTTTGGCCTAGAAAACCCAAGTCTGGGGCAAAAAAACCTTGTAGGGTCTGGGTTGTCTGCGAATACAATCCCTTTGACTGAGATGCAAATGCTGCAGTTCTGAGGAGTTATGTAGCAATTCAGCTCTGCTACATCTGTACAGCAGGACTGCAGACAATCTGCTTGCTTTCAGGTGAGAACTTCTTAATTGCCCCCCTCCTCTCCTTACACCAGACCTTGGATGCACACCTCCATTAATCCTCCAAGATTCACTGTATCGTGCCTGCTGCAGGTTTGCAGTGTATCACTGCTCGTTACGCAACTGCTGCAAGCAACCTGCAGGTGTTCTGCCGCCCTGCAGAGCATTAAATACCTCATCACTTAATGCCTGCCGAGCCTTGTGTAACGCCAGCCCCCCCCCCCCACCCCCTGAGTGCTGGCAACCTGTAGGACATTGTCTACTAACAGCCCGTTGGAAAGCAGGATACAGCCCAACAGAGCATTGCTTAATTAATTTTTCATTGCTCGAGACTGCAGCACATTGCTTCATTTGACGCTTAACTGCTAAGCTTCTATAGCGCGCTACTCCATTGACTACATCTGGCAATAGACCTGCCGGGGAACAAAACCACTTGCAGAGAAAGAGAATCTTTTGTGGTAGATCTTCGCTACCTGAAGAGGAATGACATTGCGCTGAAAGAAGCCGCATCACGACAAGAGCGTCTCGTTGACGCCGCCTCGGTGGTGTTATCTCCAGGAGACTGGAATGTAGAAGAAGGAGATGGATCTCCTCCACGCTCTTCTTCTATCATTTTGTCACTCACCATAAGGTATATATGCAGTGACCCAGCGGATCACTGCTAAAGAGCTAATTCCTTGCTGAAGAGTTAAATGTTGTGATATATCGCCTAAGCATTAAGATGCTAGAGTGTTATCTTATTAGTTGTGCACTGTAAATCCTTAAGGGTTGTGTACGTGTAGAATATGGTTGAAACTGTCAGACTTAGTGCAGTTGCCAGGGTGATGGGCTGTCCCCTCCACCCCCTGGTTAGAGAGTCTTTTGCTGAGCAGGCCTAGAGTGAAAACTCCCCTGAGAAGAAGAGATCAGACATTCACAGGTGGTTGAGAACGAAGGCTGTGCTGGAGAAAAACAGTAAGGTAATGGTTGTTTATGGCAGAAGACTTTACTGCATGTGGAAAGGGTTAATTGCCTCTGGCTACCCCCACACACTTTTAGATGGACTGGCCACACTTAGATCTGTACCATGCAGATTGAGAATTGCAGAAAGAGTTAATGAGAACGGAATTGCATGCCTGTGGTTGGGGAGACTGCAAAGTGTAGATACTGGGAGGAGTACTACCAGCACTATTAGGAAGAGCCTTACCTGTAATAGACTGAGCCTATTGCTACTATATGTACTGCAACTCCCATCATCTATTCAGTAATGAGAAAATTTATTTATTGAGATCCAACGGGGCTGATCATTGACTTCACAATCATCTGCCTGCCCTCCTGCCTTGCAACCTACTACGTGTCGATCCCAACATCAAGGGCACCCCAGCAACCGTAGGGCAGGAGGCCCCAAAACCGGTGTGTGCCCTTAGGAGAAAAAGGGTTGTGTGTGTCACTCCATTCATTGCCTGCACAGTCCTGTGGAAAGCTAGGGACTGGGATTAGCCACCGCAGCCACTCCTATCCTCTCCGGGGGGCAGGCACACTGCATATATACTACTCACAAAAAGTTAGGGATTTTTAACTTTCAGGTGTTATTTATGGAAAACGTAAAAAGTTCACACTACAGTGATATTACATCATAGGGCATTTACATAGAAGCAGCAATGGTGATTTCCTCGTCTCAAACAATTTATTGAAACAAAAGCCCACCCCAGTGCTGGGTAAACGGCCACAAAAATGTCACTGTCTCAATAACTTGTCCTGTGGCCTTGAGCATCAATTCCAGCTTCACAGCGACATCTCCTGCTGTTCGCAAGTCGACTTATTGTCTGCTGAGACATGGCATCCCACTCTTCTTGAAGGGCGGCCCTCAGGTCACTGAGGTTATGGGGTGCAGAGTTACGAGCCACTACGCGGCAACTCAGCTGATCCCATAGGTTTTCAATGGGATTTAGGTGTGGAGAAGGTGCAGGCCACTCCATTTGAGGCCCCCCAGTCTCCAGCAGCTGTTCCCTAATGATGAGACCTCAATGAGCTGGTGGATTGTCCTCCATGAAGATGACATTAGGCCTGTGCTATTCATGCAGAGGCACAATGACCGGATTAATGATGTTATTCAAGTAGAATGGGCGTGTCCCTGCACTATTCACATATCAGTGTAGATCAGTTCTTTATTGACTAGACACCTGCCCACCCTGTAACATCGCCACCAAAGGCTCATGCTCATCCGGTGACCACAGTGGCTAATGCTGAGCGCTCTCCTGAATGTCTTCAACATCGTTGGCGGCCATCATTTGTGCTCAGCGTGAATCGACTTTCATCAGTGAACAGCACTGAGGCCCACTGGTCCCTCATCCAGAGTAGATGCTCCCTGGCCCATGCAAGACGATGACACATGTGCCTGGTGGTGCGGTCAGGTCCCCTTGCAGGTCATCTAGCACGCGGACAATACTGATGTAAATGGTTTTAATTTGTCTGACCTGACACTTGGGTGAATCTCACCTCCATTAAATGTGCCTGGAGTTGTGTGGCAATAATCATCCGGTTCCGCAGGGCGCTCCACAATGACGTCAGAGCGCCCCACGCGCATGGATCACGTGATTCATGCGATCATGTGATCCATGCTCATGGGGTGCTCTGACGTCATTGTGGAGCGCCCCGGGACTCGGGAGCCGCACGGACGGTAACTATGCTTCTCCCCTGCCTCCCCACTACACTTTACCATGGCAGCCAGGACTTTAGCGTTCTG
This sequence comes from Bufotes viridis, assembly GCA_033119425.1. Classification (NCBI taxonomy): domain Eukaryota; kingdom Metazoa; phylum Chordata; class Amphibia; order Anura; family Bufonidae; genus Bufotes; species Bufotes viridis. The sequence goes on from CM065590.1 coordinate 590,273,063, forward strand.
GCTGCCATGGCAACCATTCACAAAAGCTAAACGTCGGATCCGGTGATGCGCCGAAACGACGTTTAGCTTAATTCGGATCCGGATTAATGCTTTTCAATGGGCATTATTCCGGATCCAGTGTTACGGCATGCCTTCCGGATTTTTGGACAGAGACAAATCCGCAGCATGCTGTGGTTTTGTCAACGTCCAAAAAACGTTTACATACTGAACGGAATGCTTTCCATTCAGAATGCATTAGGGAAATCCTGATCAGTATCTTTCCGTCCTAGAGCCCCGAGGACGGAACTCTAGGACGGAAAGCAAAAACGCAAGTGTGAAAGGGGCCTAATACAAGCATTCTCTATCACAGGGATCAGCAACCTTTGGCACTCCAGCTGCTTTGAAACTACAACTCCCAGCATGCACACTTTCTTGGCTGTTCTTTTATCTCCCGTAGAAGTGAAAGGAGCTTTCTGGGAGTTGTAGTTTCAGGACAGCTGGAGTGCCGAAGTTTGCTGACCCCTGTTCTATCAGATGCTGCAGTATGGAGGTACTTCAGTCCTTTGTGCTGCCATACTTCCTGCATACCGCTCTGCCACTTGCCTGACATCTTAGAATCCTTTGAGCTTTCTAAAAAAATTAGTAATGCTATTCCAGAGTAGTGATGAGCGGCATAGGCAATATTGGAATTCACGATATTTCGTGAATTTTTGGCTGAATATTCACCATAAATTAGCAAATTAGAGAATTCGTAGACTCCAGTCATTATTTACTTGATTGCAAAAATCGGCAATTTAATATATTTGCGATAAAAATTCGCAATTAGAATATTCGCAATCAACACTAAGGGGTAGGCAACTTTCCTATTGGTTGCTAGGAATGTTGCCGAGTGGCAATATTTGCGATAAATTCCCGATAAATTTGCAATTAGAATATTCGCAATTAACACTATTTGCGAATACGAATATATAGCACAATATTCTAAATATTCGCGAATTCTCAAAGTGGCGATATTCGCGATTAAAATTCGCAATTTGAATATTCGCTCTCAACACTATTCCAGCAGCGTACTTGGTACTGTGACTGACAATTGGTGGCATCTTTAGGGGCATCGTGACTAGTGATGAGCGGCAGGGGCAATATTCAAATTCGCGATATTTTGCGAATATTTGGGCGAATATTCGCCATATATTCGAAAATTCGCAAATTCGTAATCTCCAGCCATTATTTTCTTGTTTGCGAAAATTCGCATAAAAAATTCGCATAAATTAACATAAAAATTCGCATAAACTGGCATTTAAGATACCTTTTAAATACCAGCTTATGCGAATTTTATGCTAATTTATGCGAATTTTTAAGCTAATTTATGCGAATTTTTTATGCGAATTTTCGCAAACAAGAAAATAATGCCATTATTTTCTTGCATGTGAAAATTTGCATATAAAAAATTCGCATAAAGCGAATATTCGCGATTGCGAATATATTTTGCGATATTCTAAATATTCGCGAATTCTCGAAGTACTGATATTCGCGATTAAAATTCGCAATTCTAAAATTCGTGATCAACACTAATCGTGACCCGTGGTGTTATATAAATTGATGAGGTGCAAGGCAGGAAACCATTGGTAGCAGAATGATCAGCTGGTCTGAGGAAGTTCAACACTGAACCAAATGTTACTGATGTATCAGCTTTTCCACGTACATTTATGAAGTAGATTCCAGGACCTTCCAATACCATTGTACCGACTTCCCAATCCATCCAAGGGGTGCAATTTTCTCCAAACTTTTGCCTACACTGCCCAACTGCGAGATGCAGACCATAAACAGACATAAGGCCATAAACTCCAGCCAAGGACCTGTGGAGTCTAGGTGCAAAACCTGAGCGTTACCTCCACAGTCTATTTTCATGCACAGCCCTTTTCATGTGGCTGTTTTACCTTCTTCATTATACTGTTCCCTCACCCAGTCTGGGGGTTTGTGCAGGTTCTGTCTCTGGGTCCCACAATTTGACTGTCGATCCTCAAGGACTCAAGCTCCTGCTGATGCTCACACTAGCTCCTGCACAAGTCTATACATAGGAAGGTGCCAAGGCCACAGGGTTCCACCGGCTCCTGCTGGTTGATGGTTGTTCGGAACTATCCTCATGATAGGTGATCAATATCTGATTGGTGGGATCCGATTCCTTGCATCCCTCCCAACCAATCGGCTGTTTGAAGAGGAGGTGGTGCTGATACGTGCACTGCTTCCTCTTCAAGATTGCAATGTGTGTCGTCACGCTTGCAAGTGAATGGAAGACTGCACCGCCGAGACCTCCGAGACGATGCACAGTGTAATCTTGAAGATGAAGTAGTGCTCATATCATTGACGTGGGTGCCAGGTGTCGGAACCACACTGAGGATAGGTCATCAATGTGTCAATATCTACTGGCTGAAAAACTCCATTAACTCTCTGTTTTCAGCCCGAAGTTTCGTTAAAATAACATTGTTTTATAACTAGCCATTATAAAACATGAAGTCTGCTTCATGTACTCTCTGGAGTACTGTAAAGTATAGATGGCTCTACTGATGCAAAGTTCCAAGTAATGAGCCCATGTAGTTCCTTCCACTTCCTCAGCAAACTACACTGAAGTAAGGGCGGACCTAAGTCCATCACCTAGCTTCCTACAGGAGCACAGTTAGGATTGTTAACCCTGCCTGAGCCATACAATGTTTTTCTGGGTATAATACATTACACCAAATAGCATTAAATAATTCACAAGTACCCAATTCTGCCCTACTGCATTAATACTTAGGTTAGAGCTTGATAATCGTTGTAGAGAAACTATAGATTTCTATGGGTTCCATACTGCGCCTCCATATGGTATACACTTCAAGTCCCAATCCAGCTTGCTCCATTGGATGTCATGTTATGGAGAAGTTCTTCCCTAGATGTGTTGCTTCTAGTAGACAATACCTGTAGCTTGCACCTGTCACCAGGTCCATAATGTAGAGCAGAAGGTTACACCGGTGTGCCGCAGTAAAGCCTCCTTCTCTCTGCTATGCCATGTGCATGACACTCTGATCTTCCAGGTGTTGGAAATAGTTTGTTATGCTATCCCGGGGGGCTTATTGGATACTGTGACTGGCATTAGGTGGCATATTTAGAGAAATTGAGGCTACCACCTAGGTTTCAGTTCTGTAGGTGTAGTAGAGCCCTTTCTATGGGAGCCATACTGTATCTCCAGTTCAGTTATGAATACGGCATGCCCCATGGATGCCATATTATGGAGAACCTCTTCACTGGATGCATTGCTTCTAGACATCACAACACAGAGCATCATATGGCAGCACATAGATCTTCCAGGTCCATTATATGGTGCAGACATAAACTCCACGTGCCCCCACACAGCCCCTTGCACTCTGTTCTGCTAGGATACGCTAACGCTCTAATACTTTCTATTTGGAAGAAGCTACTGTTTCTTGCAAAGGATGTTCTGAGATTGGTACTTGCTGGCAAAATTTGGAGGTGTTATGGGGAAATAATGGTTGCGCTCTGTGGTGACTTTCGGATTGTCGTGGTAATATCCCAGCATAGCCAGCACGGAACTCAGTGTTTTCCAGTGAAGGGAAGTAGTTGCTAAATTCCATCCAAATATGGCCCTTGGAAAGTTGCACCAAAGTTACTTTTACTATGATCAACATGAGACCAAAAATCGTTGTGATGCGCTAGCCTTAGGAGAGCATGGCTGAAACGTATGGGTCTTCCATTGACACAATGGTGCCCAATTTTCCTCATGTGGCGCTTTCTATTATGTGCACACATTTTGGACACTGTGAGGATACAGAAGAAGGGGGACATGAAGAATCTGTGGCTGAGCCTTCGTGCCTGTGATGGGGGTGACGGCTTGCTCCTGTTTTTGATTTCAGAAGGTTAGGCTCAGGCTCTTGACATATTGATTTGCTGTGTCTGTATTTTGCACTCTGTCAGACGGATAATGTGGTGAACAACTCACCAGTTTTATTCCACGGGCTTGCAATTTAGCAAAATCAAATGATCGGCAGATTTATTTGCTCGTCTCTAATCGTGAAGGTAAAGGGGACATGTGATCGAAAGTCGAAACTTGGCAAGACACAATAAATCATCTAGATTGGTTGTCAGCCGTCATTACAGCTACTGCAGGGGATGGAGTCCTGGAAAGTACTGTAAATCCATTGTGATACAATCCAAAGTCCCATATGGCTTCATGCCTAGGCCTATTAGATTATTCAGATCTTCTACTCAATGCCAAATTCAAGCTGATGGCAGAGAAAGCTCTTAGAGGTTTGAACTTTGAACCAAAACCCAACTTCACTCCTTCCTCTGTAATTTCAATCAAGTTTGGGGAGAACACTTTCCTTTTCATTCCATGCTTCCTGAGGAACCTCAACTAGATGTTCTCCAGAAAACCGGTAGTCCTGGTATTTAATTTTTTGGGCATTTTATCAAGATGTCATACATCTTCATGTTAAAGAAGAAAGCATATGGCATGTAAATGGACAGAGACTGAAGAAAGAGGAACACAAAGCAAGAAAAGAAACATGGAGCCTAATTCCATGACACCATATCTACATGTGCCATGTCCTGAGGGTTTAGCTTTGTAGGTCTTCTACCAGTTTCAGACAAAGTAAGGTGGCATGTCCGATGGAACAGTTTTTCTTCCTCTAAGGCTCCTATGGAGATCCTCAACATAGACCATGAAGAAATGAGGTGGTTCCATCCTAGCTCAAGACAGCTTTCTCCATGGGCAAGGGATACATTTGGACTTGTCTACTTAAAAATTAGATAGAGGTGCATATCCTTATACAGTCCTTCATATACTAACTTCTGAGTGTAACCACAGCATACAGAACGAGTCTTCACAATGTATTGGGCTCCTCGGTAATTCTATTTTGAGGAGCATAATTAAAGAGCAATAAACTTGAATTAATTGGCATGATGGACAATTAAGGCTGTCACTCTGTTGGTGTCGGACACGTGTCGAGGAAAAAGGTCTCTGTTGTCTCCTTGTGACATCTCGCTCTGTGGTACAACGCAGAAGATGGAGCCGCGGCCTCTTCCTTCCTTTTCCTCCTACAGCTAAATCACTCCACAGTGGTTTGCACAATCTGGACTGGTAATAGGTCGCTTCTTTATTTCTGTCACAATAATTCTATCTGACAGGAAGGACGAATTCATAGATTCATTGTCACTCGTACCACAGAGAGTAAGAACTTTACTTAGTCTATTTCTCCTTACCTCACTCATCTCAAGAAGGACAATGATTGGGAATATTAGCATGGCCGGGAGTCATTTTAAAGTATTACAAAATTATGCAAAAATTCTTCAAGGGAAATCAATGCCAATCTGTGCCCCCCCACACAAGGGATTTGTAATGACTCAACTTCTGGCTGAGAAAACCGATTTTCAGATATTCTTTTAAAGTTCAAGCAATTTAGGGGAATCCTTCTATCAATTAGAGAGTGGCTACAAAGAGGGTCTCTGGAGGATCCAACAGTGACTGCTAGTTGATTAGCACAAGCCCGAATGGCATCAGATAGTACAGGCTACATAGTCAAAATAGAGCCCCCATCCCGGCAACTATTAGCCTTCCACTTAACTGGAGTATACAAATCTTCATTTCGGTGGAGTATATGGGCACCATGTTTGTTATTGAAGAGGATGTGGATCCACAGTGCTTACCTAACCAATTTGGCTTGGAGTCCCCAGGCCTTCACCCTTTAATCCCTATACAGGGATCTAGATGCCGCTGCAGGGGAACCACTAGGCCACTTCCTCTTGGAGTAGTTTCAGTTGGGAGGTGGCTGACCACGAGGGTCAAGAGATACCGGTGAAGAGCACTGAGGGGGTCAGACAAAACCACAGTCAGGGACAAGCTAAGGTCAGGGCAGGCAGAGATTGTGCAATCCAAAATCAGTCCAAAGGTTGGGGCAGACACCTCGAGGTCAATATGAAGAATAGGCAGAGGAAAGGTCAGGCAGTGGAAGGGTGAAATCCAGAGACAGACAAAGGTCGGTATACAGAACAAGACAATGGTGCACCTTAGCAGGCAATAGGTAGTAACTATTTTTCAGACACCTTCGCATAGGGCAAGGTGTCCAATATATACTAAGGTAATCAACCACTGGCTGGGGGAGACTTAACTGAAAGGACACTGGCCCTTTAAGAGCCAGAGGTGGCACCGTGTATTGAAAATGATTGTATCATGCAACATGAGTGGAATCTGGTAAGACATGAGGAAAACGTTGAGGTCATAAAGGAACCTGAAGCTATTCCTGTCTGTCCTCAAGGCCCATGTGATACCCTCAGCTTTTCTGAGATCTGAGGTCCATTAACCCATATTCGGTGATTCCTGGACATCACGGGCTCCATTGGTTTCCAAGAGTGTTTAAAGGGTCCTTTTATTTACCAGTCTGAACAGGGTCCTGGAGCAAAAGAACATCTCTATTAGGAGAGGAAGTAAGCAGAACATCCAGTGGGAACCACAGCTGACATCACCCAAGAAGAAAGCAACTTACAGGGTACCACCAGTTATCTAGTTGGAAGCATCTCCCACCAGAAGACGGCTGAACAAACCTCCAGATCACCCTCTGTCCCTGCCTCTTACATTGCCCAATGTGTCTTTCAGGAGCTCCTCCAGTGGCCCATGACAGCTGTTCTGCAAGATATTTCTCAATCTGAAGATGCTGTGCCCACCGGGGCTGACCTTGCAGTAAATTTCTTATAGTGACCCTGTCAATGGCATCATGTAGCACCCAGTACCCCCTGTGGGGGCAGCGCAGGAAAACTGAACACCTGCTGCAAGTTTCCTCCCACATATTACAGCTGATCACTGGGAAACCATTGAATTGCTTATTTTCAGGGGACCTTCTATGAAGTTAGAATTGTTAGGAGTGAGGACCTGCCAGATGACACCATTTTATTTACCCGCGTGTCACGTCGCGGCTAATGACCTTTGCGTGGTCGCTGCTTTGCATTCTGCACATTCCTTATAAATTAGCACTTGTAAATATTTACCAGGAGCGAGCTCCCACCCACCCGTCGGGTCACAGCAGGACCTCTGAAATCCTCAACCTCACAGCAGTAAATGCTAATTCCTCACAACACATCAATCCAACCTAAGATGTAAAAAAACAAAAACGCCGCTCCAGCAAGTAGAATTAATCTCATCTCAAGAAATAACATTCCTGGGCCGAGAATAAGGACGTCTTAGTCCACTAATTACTGCTTCGGGTATGACGCATACACTGCTTGTCCATGTATTTACGGTGATAATGTCCTGAAGGACACACAATCTCTAAACATAACGGTCTTCCAAAAAACAACTGCTGAGGGGCAATTTTCAGACGTAAAGAATTTAGAGAAAATCTACAAAAATTACAATTCTTAAACACACGGCAAACTGGGATGATAGCAAACCAACAAAACAGAGGTGATATACAAAAATCATGCCCATACTCCAGAAAAATATAAACTGTGTCTTACTTCTTCATAATAACGTAAATAGTTTGTTTCTTGTGGCGGTATTATAGTATATTCCTGTACATAGGAACAGTATTATAGTAGTTATATTCTTGTACATAGGAGGCAGTATTATTCTAGTTATATTCTTGTACATAGGAGGCAGTATTATAGTAGTTATATTCTTGTACATAGGAGCAGTATTATAGTAGTTATATTCTTGTACATAGGAGCAGTATTATAGTAGTTATATTCTTGTACATAGGAGGCAGTATTATAGTAGTTATATTCTTGTACATAGGAGCAGTATTATAGTAGTTATATTCTTGTACATAGGAGCAGTATTATAGTAGTTATATTCTTGTACATAGGAGGCAGTATTATAGTAGTTATATTCTTGTACATAGGAGCAGTATTATAGTAGTTATATCCTTGTACATAGGAGCAGTATTATAGTAGTTATATTCCTGTACATAGGAGCAGTATTATAGTAGTTATATTCTTGTACATATCGGCTGTATTATAGTAGTTATATTCTTGGACATAGGAGGCAGTATTATAGTAGTTATATTCTTGTACATAGGAGGCAATATTATAGTAGTTATATTCTTGTACATAGGAGCAGTATTATAGTAGTTATATTCTTGTACATAGGAGGCAGTATTATAGCAGTTATATTCTGTACATAGGAGGCAGTATTATAGTAGTTATATTCTTGTACATAGGAGCAGCATTATAGTAGTTATATTCTTGTACATAGGAGCAGTATTATAGTAGATATATTCCTGTACATAGGAGCAGTATTATAGTAGGTATATTCCTGTACATAGGAGCAGTATTATAGTAGTAGTAATACATAGGAGCAGTATTATAGTAGGTATATTTTTGTACATAGGAGGCAGTATTATAGTAGTTATATTCTTGTACATAGGAGCAGTATTATAGTAGTTATATTCTTGTACATAGGAGCAGTATTATAGTAGTTATATTCTTGTACATAGGAGCAGTATTATAGTAGTTATATTCTTATACATAGGAGCAGTATTATAGTAGTTATATTCTTGTACATAGGAGCAGTATTATAGTAGTTATATTCTTGTACATAGGAGGCAGTATTATAGTAGTTATATTCTTGTACATAGGAGCAGTATTATAGTAGTTATATTCTTGTACAAAGAAGCAGTATTATAGTAGTTATATTCTTGTACATAGGAGCAGTATTATAGTAGTTATATTCTTGTACATAGGAGGCAGTATTATAGTAGTTATATTCTTGTACATAGGAGGAGTATTATAGTAGTTATATTCTTGTACATAGGAGCAGTATTATAGTAGGTAGACTCTTGTACAGTACATAGGAGCAGTATTATAGTAGTTATATTCTTGTACATAGGAGCAGTATTATCGTAGTTATATAGTTGTACATAGGAGCAGTATTATAGTAGTTATATTCTTGTACATAGGAGCAGTATTATAGTAGTTATATTCTTGTACATAGGAGGCATTATTATAGTAGGTACACTCTTGTACAGTACATAGGAGCAGTATTATAGTAGCTATATTCTTGTACATAGGAGCAGTATTATAGTAGTTATATTCTTGTACATAGGAGCAGTATTATAGTAGTTATATTCTTGTACATAGGAGCAGTATTATAGTAGTTATATTCTTGTACATAGGAGGCATTATTATAGTAGTTATATTCTTGTACATAGGAGCAGTATTATAGTAGTTATATTCTTGTACATAGGAGGCAGTATTATAGTAGTTATATTCTTGTACATAGGAGCAGTATTATAGTAGTTATATTCTTGTACATAGGAGCAGTATTATAGTAGTTATATTCTTGTACATAGGAGGCAGTATTATAGTAGTTATATTCTTGTACATAGGAGCAGTATTATAGTAGTTATATTCTTGTACATAGGAGGAGTATTATAGTAGTTATATTCTTGTACATAGGAGCAGTATTATAGTAGGTAGACTCTTGTACAGTACATAGGAGGAGTATTATAGTAGTTATATTCTTGTACATAGGAGCAGTATTATAGTAGGTACACTCTTGTACAGTACATAGGAGCAGTATTATAGTAGCTATATTCTTGTACATAGGAGCAGTATTATAGTAGTTATATTCTTGTACATAGGAGCAGTATTATAGTAGTTATATTCTTGTACATAGGAGCAGTATTATAGTAGTTATATTCTTGTACATAGGAGGCATTATTATAGTAGTTATATTCTTGTACATAGGAGCAGTATTATAGTAGTTATATTCTTGTACATAGGAGGCAGTATTATAGTAGTTATATTCTTGTACATAGGAGGCAGTATTATAGTAGTTATATTCTTGTACATAGGAGCAGTATTATAGTAGTTATATTCTTGTACATAGGAGGCAGTATTATAGTAGTTATATTCTTGTACATAGGAGGCAGTATTATAGTAGTTATATTCTTGTACATAGGAGGAGTATTATAGTAGTTATATTCTTGTACATAGGAGCAGTATTATAGTAGGTAGACTCTTGTACAGTACATAGGAGCAGTATTATAGTAGTTATATTCTTGTACATAGGAGCAGTATTATCGTAGTTATATAGTTGTACATAGGAGCAGTATTATAGTAGTTATATTCTTGTACATAGGAGCAGTATTATAGTAGTTATATTCTTGTACATAGGAGGCATTATTATAGTAGGTACACTCTTGTACAGTACATAGGAGCAGTATTATAGTAGTTATATTCTTGTACATAGGAGCAGTATTATAGTAGTTATATTCTTGTACATAGGAGCAGTATTATAGTAGTTATATTCTTGTACATAGGAGCAGTATTATAGTAGTTATATTCTTGTACATAGGAGGCATTATTATAGTAGTTATATTCTTGTACATAGGAGCAGTATTATAGTAGTTATATTCTTGTACATAGGAGGCAGTATTATAGTAGTTATATTCTTGTACATAGGAGCAGTATTATAGTAGTTATATTCTTGTACATAGGAGCAGTATTATAGTAGTTATATTCTTGTACATAGGAGGCAGTATTATAGTAGTTATATTCTTGTACATAGGAGCAGTATTATAGTAGTTATATTCTTGTACATAGGAGGCATTATTATAGTAGTTATATTCTTGTACATAGGAGCAGTATTATAGTAGTTATATTCTTGTACATAGGAGGCAGTATTATAGTAGTTATATTCTTGTACATATGTGCAGTATTATAGTAGTTATATTCTTGTACATAGAAGGCAGTATCTCTCTCTCTCTCTATTCTGGCTAATATAGCATGGAACCGATGACTAGCTGCCTCTGTGAATCTGATATGTTATAATATGGTATTTGGATATGCTTTTTATTAATGCTGAACCGCTTAAAGAATATGGAGCACGGATGATAGAAAAGAGTTAACAAAAAGAAGAAATACTAAGAAATAAGGAAGAGTTTGAAGTGAGGAAGAAGGGCTTGACAAGGAAAAGGAAGAGAATGAAAGATGTAGAGGAAGTTCAGTGAGTGAGGAGATCGATATCATGCTGCTGCTTTACTTGCATTAAGATATCATGAAATGGAAATTAATATTCACCAATACACTTTATGCACTTAGCTCATGGTAAGTACAAGAAGTAACTGCATTCACTTCATTCTCTTTTCCGTGTTCACCGGACCTGAACCTTTCTGATAATATTGTTAGGGCGATATCACAGGATGAAGAAACATTAGTAGAGTTGGGGTCTATAGGAAAAGTCAGGAAATTCAATGGTGATTTCAGCTGTTAATGGCCGACCTCTACTAGTGTGAGTGCATTCACATTGTCGCTAGATCCGTAATCCGGTGAATTCTTTTTTCCATTTCTCTTTTCTTTTTCTCTGTTGCGAAATAAGTCAACCTATAGTTATGTAAAAGTTATACAAAATAATCTATTCTTGAACCCAATTTATCATGACTGGAGAGTTAGAGGTTAATTAAATCTTTTCTGTTGTCCTGTGTTTTTGAAATATGGCCCCATGATACCTGGCGAGGTGGATCCTCTAAGCCACTTGTTTGGAAGAGCCGATCATGAGCCTCAGGGATAGTTAACAGTAGAACGGGACGACTGATGTAGCAGAGCTGGGGAAGCAGAGAAGCAGAAATGTAGACCTGATGGAGTGGAATAAAACACACCTCCGAAGTAGCAGACGTGATATTGCCCTCTAGTAAAGCAGAGATTCACAGTAGAGTTGTAGCAGGAGATGGAGATGGAGTAGATGTAGCTGAGAAGAATGGCAGAGCAGAGGCAGCAAAACAGAAAAAGTAGGGTGGAGTGGCAGCATTGTGGTTGCTGAGCTGAAATAGCAGGAGCTGATGTATCAGTTTGCAACAGCAGAGTTGAGGTGTCGGAGTTGATGCAGAGTTGTGTGATAGCAGATTACAGGTAGCAGAGTTGGAAAAGGAGAGATGATAAAGCAGGGTGAAATAACACAGTTGTGGTGCTAAAACTGAAATTGCATGGTTGTGTTGACAGATATGTTAATGGGTAGGGACTCCTTGGATTTACTGGATCGACAGGGAGTATCCTCAAAAAGCTCGGTAGGATGATGTCATCACTGCACCCCAGCCACTGGATGTGCAGGAGATGGATTAGAGCCAACCAGAGAGGAAGAGCACAGCAGAACACAGCGTTGAGACCAGGACAGGTGAGTAACATAAGATTGTTAGTAACTCCGGTACTAATATCCCATGGTGCCGTGCCCAGGAATGAGCAACTCTTAGGGCATTGAGGAGAGGGGCAGAGATGATTGGTTGGCAACATTTTTACGTCATTTTAGGATTTTTGCAACAGCCCACACACATTATCAATCTACAATAATAGTATCAGACATCACGACAATCTTACCCTTTAACTAAAATTATTTGACAGTATGGAACAGACTTCAGCTGCAGACGGTGGACTCATCAGAAAACGGGGGATGGCGGCATTTTGGTGAGATACATTTATTCCATGACTTAATTTCCTGAGTAACATTTTTAGATAACAGTCCTATCTCTGCTACATCTGTAAATACAAACCCACTTACATTAAAGGGAGACTTATGGCATATTGATAGGATATGCTATAAATGTCCGATAGGTGCGGGTCCCACCTCTCGGACGTGTTTTCTATGTCCAAACTGAAGGTTGAGAGCACTGCACACACACAAGGCACCCTCCATTGACTGTTATGGGACTACCAAGGACAACCATGCGCTGAGGAAGCGACATAGAAGTGAATGGAGAGGATGGCACATCCAAGCGGCATGCCATAAATGGGAATATCGCTGGGAATTCCCAAAGATGGCAATACCCCTTTAATGAATATTCTGAATGGAGACATCATTGGAAGCCATAAGTGAGGCAAGCTGATAATCAGATGCTTAGACCTCAGGTTTTCTTATATACATGAGCTACAGAAGTATTACATGATAAAAAATAGATTCATTTATTCAAAAATGTATTTTGCCTGGAAACAATTGTAATAAATCTCTTTAATGAAGCCGAGAAAAACATATTAATATAAAGGAGAATAGTCGCACAGCCGACGCTCTGCAGGAGATAATAAATCAAGGACTTTACAAATAACTACGTCTGCAAACAAGAGTCGTAAGAAAATGGATGGTAAAGGTCCTGTCTGGTTTATAAAATGTCCTATTAAGGATTGCTAACTTAATAAAAGGGATCCCCCACGCTGGACCGTCAGCAATGTGGACGGAGAGCAGCTACAAAGAGCATCTTTCCCTCTGGAGGACCTGACACGTCCACCCATTACACTGAGAGGCTAGTCATTTCAATAGGTAGCGTGTAATACTTTCTTCCTCCTGTGATGGCGCTGCGGGATAATAAAACACTTCCTACGAGGTTCCCAGCAGGGCATCCTGAGATCTGTAACTGCTCCCTCTACAAGAGCAGGAGAGTCAAGCAAAATGAACTCCGAGACTGAGTAAATGGGGACTACAGGGGGTTGAGTGGATTTCCTGGGATATCTATTTTCCACAATGTTAAAACGTATCTTGTGATCCTTGTGGATCACAGGGTGCTCTGTGTTAAAGTAACAGCCTGTGGCCACCTTTCATTTCAGGGTTTCGGCGTCCCGGTGGTGCGGACCTGCCTCCTGCTCTCCTCTTCCTGTCAGATCCGGCCATTGGACTCGCTCTGTCCCTCCTTGCAGGCTGCAGTCTGAGGTCCTCCTTCAGCTCCAGCAAGTATTCTAATCTTCACCAGCTAATGGTTGGCAAACTCTGCGAATGTGCATGAGCAATTGGTGTTCCATCATGCTAGTATCCTGCTAAAGTTATTAGTCAGTTGTCCGTGTACTAACTGACCCTCTGCTGCCTGACCTGACCTGTGCCTGACCTCTGTATTAACCATTCTCTACTTGCCCTGACTTTGGACCATTTACTGTATTGTGTGTTCTGCCAGCTCTGACCTCAGCCTCTCCCTGACTATGATATTGCCGGATCCCTCAGTGCTGTCCATGTAATGTATTTATAGTCTGCATCCTCCAGAGAAAAATCAAGAGAAGGGCCACAGAAAACCTCTTTATAGCTTCTCTGATCTGGTAAAATGATGCATAGCCCTAATTGGAAGAATGCCAAAAAAAAGTGGATAAAAATGTTTTTCTACTAAACCAGCAGAGTCAAGTATATGAGCAGGATTGTATACATGAGAAGGATTTTAGGTTTCTATGAATAATGGATGTGTACATGGACGGGCAGACATCTGGTTTCTGCTTCGTACAAGTGACGGAACATAATAAAAGTCTGAATTGTTTCAGACCTTGGGGTGAGTAGTAGAAGGAAGGCCTGTGCCCCTGTGAGAGTTTAATCTTACATGTAATAACTTCCTCCTAGACCTCTGCCACTGTGGTGAAGTCCTGGAGCATCACATCACAGGACAATATAAACTGCTATAGAGTCCTTCATCCCGTATTCTTTATTTCTCCGTTTACTCTCATCATTTTTACCAAACTCTCACAGATTATGTCATTTGGGATAATTCATGTGTGATAATCACTCTTCTTATGATGTTAGCTGAAGTCATAAATCTGGTTTTACTTGTAGTACCATGATTGCCCACATGGTGTGCTGTTAAAACGAAGAAAGCATTTGTAGATTAGAATTCTTTAAGGCTCCAACTAGTGGTCAAACTTTTTACTGCAGGTGTTTATATTTTTTGATGAATAAAACAAATGACCCACTGTATGATCATACCTTGAACTTGGTGTTTGTTTTATTGTCTTCACGCTACGGAGTCAAAAATGCTAAACGCTTCTTTTTGTACAGTGGCACTCTATGAACAAACTCATACCTCAGGACCTATAAACTCACCTTAATTACACATACTGTAGCTCGACTGTCTTAAAGTTGCATGGATAAGGTGCTTGGAAACCCGGTCGTATAATTCTCACCTTCTGAAAATCCTGCTTTTGAGGAACGCGTGTACTTGGTTTTTGGCTTGGGCTATGAATGGACTGTCACTCTTGCTGTGGATAGAGTCAGAACTAACCCTATCCTTGACACATGCGCAAACTCCGAAATAAATCTCACCTCTGCATGAGCCAGAGAGAGGAATAATCCCATCCACAGAATTTCCTCATCCTGGATGGTGGAAGTGATGTCCTATTCATAGCCGGGCAGTAATCTGATAAACGATGTTATGGCGGGGGAGCATGATGCGACCACAGGAGTTTCCCTCACTTATTTGAGAATGAAAACAGTTTATAGAGGTTGTCCCATAAAAAAATATTCTACAGTTTTAAAACCAGCACCAGGATCTGAATTCTTTTGCAATTGCATGTAATTAAAAATTTAGTTTAGCCACTGAGTTATTCAATAAAATGTATCGGTAATAGCGCCACCTGATGCTTGTTTTTTTCTTATTTCTTTGTCCCGCTCACTGAGAAGGCCGCACATGCTCAGTTTTATCCTTCAACTGTCTCCTGAGCTGTGATAGGGAGAGCTGAGACACGCCCCCTGAGCTGTGATAGGGGGGAGCTGAGACACGCCCCCTGAGCTGTGATAGGGGGGGCTGAGACACGCCCCCTGAGCTGTGATAGGGAGAGCTGGGACACGCCTCCTGAGCTGTGATAGGGGGAGCTGAGACACGCGCTGTGATAGGGAGAGCTGAGACACACCTCCTGAGCTGTGATAGGGAGAACTGAGAAACGCCCCTGAGCTGTGATAGGGAGAGCTGAGACACACCTACTGAGCTGTGATAGGGAGAACTTAGACACGCCTCCTGAGCTGTGATAGGGAGAGCTGAGACACGCCTCCTGAGCTGTGATAGGGAGAGCTGAGACACGCCTCCTGAGCTGTGATAGGGGGAGCTGAGACACGTGCTGTGATAGGGAGAGCTGAGACACACCTCCTGAGCTGTGATAGGGAGAACTGAGACACGCCCCCTGAGCTGTGATAGGGAGAGCTGAGACACACCTACTGAGCTGTGATAGGGAGAACTGAGACACGCCTCCTGAGCTGTGATAGGGAGAGCTGAGACACGCCCCCTGAGCTGTGATAGGGAGAGCTAAGACACACCTACTGAGCTGTGATAGGGAGAGCTGAGACACACCTCCTGAGCTGTGATAGGGAGAACTGAGACACAGCTCCTGAGCTGTGATAGGGAGAGCTGAGACACGCCTCCTCAGCTGTGATAGGGAGAGCTGAGACACGCCCCCTGAGCTGTGATAGGGAGAACTGAGACACACCACCTGAGATGTGATAGAGAGAGCTGAGACACACCTCCTGAGCTGTGATAGAGAGAGCTGAGACACGCCTCCTGAAATGTGATAGGGAGAGCTGAGACACGCCCCCTTAGCTGTGATAGAGAGAGCTGAGACACGCCTCCTGAGCTGTGATAGGGGGAGCTGAGACACGCACTGTGATAGGAAGAGCTGAGACACACCTCCTGAGCTGTGATAGGGAGAACTGAGACACGCCCTCTGAGCTGTGATAGGGAGAGCTGAGACACTCCTCCTGAGATGTAAAAGGGAGAACTGAGACACGCCTCCTGAGCTGTGATAGGGAGAGCTGAGACACGCCCCCTGAGCTGTGATAGGGAGAGCTGAGACACACCTACTGAGCTGTGATAGGGAGAACTGAGACACACCTCCTGAGCTGTGATAGGGAGAACTGAGACACACCTCCTGAGCTGTGATAAGGAGAGCTGAGACACGGCCCCTGCGCTGTGATAAGGAGAGCTGAGACACGGCCCCTGCGCTGTGATAGGGAGAGATGAGACACGCCCACTGAGCTGTGATAGGGAGAGATGAAACACATCCTGAGCTGTGATAGGGAGAGCTGATACACGTCCCCTGAGCTCTGATAGGGAGATCTGAGACACACCTCCTGAGTTGTGATAGGGAGAGCTGAGACACACCTCCTGAGCTGTGATAGGGAGAGCTGAGACACACCTCCTGAGCTGTGATAGGGAGAACTGAGACACACCTCCTGAGCTGTGATACGGAGAGCTAAGACACACCTCCTGAGCTGTGATAGGGAGAACTGAGACACGCCTCCTGAGCTGTGATAGGGAGAGCTGAGACATGCCTCCTGAGATGTGATAGGGAGAGCTGAGACACGCCTCCTGAGCTGTGATAGGGAGAGCTGAGACACACCTCCTGAGCTGTGATAGGGAGAGCTGAGACACGCCTCCTGAGCTGTGATAGGGAGAGCTGAGACACGCCTCCTGAGCTGTGATAGGGAGAGCTGAGACACACCTCATGAGTTGTGATAGGGAGAGCTGAGACACGCCCCCTGGGCTGTCAGCTTGATAAAAATCTAGCAGAGCAATGAATGGGGAGATCTCTGGATCCATGGGCGAGGTACAGGGCTGGTTTTAGGTTTGTTAGAAAGAGACTGTCATGTACTAATTATGGGATAACCCCTTTAAAGAGATTTAATTCAAGGGTTTATCCATAATTAGAAAAACCTGAATATTTTCTACTGTGAATCCACCCTATCTGTGCATGATGTCAAGGAGAGGAATAGTTCTGGCCCCGTCCATAGCAGAAGTGACATCCTATCCATCACCCTTGCCATAAACCTGGTAACGGAGATGACCCGGGGGGGAAAATAGTGTGATCTCTGGAGATTCCCTCATTCATTTAAAATGCAAAATTGATTAAGGTTTCTCTATAATTAGAAAAACCTAAATGTTTCTACCAAAAACAGCGCAATACATCCCCAGGAATTGTCTCTGGCATTGCAGCTGAATTCACCTCAAGGTGAATGGGACTTAATTGCAATACGACACACAACCATTCGGCAGGCGTGAAGCTATTTTTTGAAGAAAACAACCTTGCTTTTAAAACCCTCGACTATCTCGCCTCACAGTCCTCCTTACCCTGCTCGGCAGCCCAAATCCACCAACTGGTGACTAGTGATGAGCGGCAGAAGCAATATTCGAATTTGCGATATTTCACGAATATTTGGGCGAATATTAGTCCTAAATATTCGTCATAGATTATTTTCTTAATTGCAAAAATCGTGGGTCACTATTGCTATAGTTTTGAAGCTGCTAGAAGTTTCCTGAGTCTGGAGAAAATGGTTGGCACGGTAGAACATTACAATAGCTTTATATGCAGATAGAGTGCTCCAATATATTTGCGATTGCGCAAATCGGCAATTAATGATGCGCATATTTTTGCCCAATATGTGCAACTTCACATTATATCAGGTCTGACTACATATTAGTGATTGGTGCACTAAGTATTGTTGTGAACTCGTGACATCACAGCACTATGTCTGTAGCATGTATGTATGGACAGCAGAACCTATCACACTACCTAACACCCGGCACTGGAACCTATCAGCTACACTATATCACTATCTAACCTACACCGACTATCTCCCACTAATTATGTGTATTATATATAAGCTAACTAACTAACTAACTAACTAACTAACTAACTAACTAACTAATGTAATGTGACATCACAGCTCTATGTCGGTAGCATGTATGTATGGACAGCAGAACCTATCAGCTACACTATATCACTAATTCACTATCTAACCTACACTGACAAAGTAAAAAATAAATGTGGGAACCGCGCTATATACTGGTGGTATATGGATGTCGTTGAACAAACACCTATAAACAATGGAGGACTAAGTTCACATCCAGCTTTCGGAAGTAACAGTCACAGATGGATCATTCACACAGAAGGAAAAACTGCTGTGCACTCCCAGCTGGTTGTCAGATCCCGCCTTAAGCCACCGACCGCTGATTTCAACTCCGGGTCAAAATGCCTTCACAAAGGAAACAGAAAGATGGTGCAATACCCTCAAAACTCTTAGATAACAGAGGTTTATTGTACTCACAAATTCCAAAATGATAACATGCACATAAGATTGCCCGGGCAGATGGAAGCAGCATGATTATACCACAGAGTGGCACAATGACAGAGTGTGGAGGTGGCGGCAGCATCAGGTGGCGAAAGAGTGGCAAGGTGACATAGTGTGGAGGTGGCAGCCGCATGAGGATACCACAGAGTGGCAAGGTGACATAGTGTGGAGGTGTCAACAGCATCAGAAGGCCACAGAGTGGCAAGGTAACATAGTGTGGAGGTGGCAGCAGCATGAGGAGACCACAGAGTGGCACAATGACAGAGTGTGGAGGTGGCGGCAGCATCAGGTGGCCAAAGAGTGGCAAGGTGACATAGTGTGGAGGTGACAGCAGCATGACCACAGAGTGGCAGGGTGACAGGAGGTGGCAGCAGCATCAGGAGGCCACAGAATGGCAAGGTGACATAGTGTGGAGGTTACAGCAGCATCAGGAGACCACAGAGTGGTAAGGTGACATAATGAGGAGGTGACAGCAGCATCAGGGGGACCACAGAGTGACCCGGTAAAAGTTTAGTCTCTCCACATTTTGGGTGGACAGGTGAGTTCTCTTTGGGGTAACTATGGCCCCGCCGAACCAAACACCCGCTCTGATGCCACACTGCTGGCCGGGCAGTTGCCAATTGCGGCCACAAATCCAGTTTGGCTGTCCAGTATTCCAGTGGATCTTCAATGTGGGTGGCAGGGTGCTGTCGAAGTATGTCACTACTTGCTGGTTCAGGTTCTGCTCTATGTCTAGCTGCTGGTAAGTAGTGATGAGTGGCAAGGGCAGTATTCGACTTTTTTGTGAATATTTGGTAGTATATTTGCCATATATTCACGAAATTAAGAATTAGCAAACATTTTCTTGATTGCGAAAAAGGGCAATGTAATATGCGCAATACAGGCGTGGGTCACTATTGCTACATTTTTCAAGCTGCTAGAAGTTTCTGGAGACTGGAGAAAATGGTTGGCACAGCAAAACATTACAATAGCTTTGTATGCAGATAGAGTGCTCCAATATATTTGCTATTGCGCAAATCGACAATTAGAGTTGAGAGGACGAATGGAAGTTCAGGTTCGCCCGAACTTCGTCTCAACCCGAACTTGACCCTGAAGCTGAACCCTATTGAAGTCAATGGGGACCCGAACTTTGGGGCACTAAAATGGCTCTAAAAAAGTCCTGGAAAGGGCTAGAGGGCTGGAAATTGACGCAAAATGGGGGTAAGAGTAGGACAAGCATATCCACACTATACCATGGAAGCATTCAGCTGTCCATCTCCCAAACACTGGAGAGAAAGAGAAATAGAAAGTGGAAGTACCCGCCTACCCACCCGCGATCCCTGGCTCTGAATGTCAGGATTTCAAAATTCCTGGTCCTTTGAAATGATGTCATTCTGTCTGGTGGAGATGGATGGAGACTTTTAAAAACCTTATGGCGGTGGCTGACCCACAGTACGGCGTTCCCAGCCGCCAATACTTTTCCAGGCGAGCCATCCATTCAATGCAAAACCGAATGGCGGACAAAAGCAGGTGTGCACTTCGCAACGCCATCTGTGGCAAGGTCCACATAACCACCAATACGTGGACCGGTAAGCAAGCGGAGGGAAGTTATATCTCCCTAACAGCACACTGGGTAAATGCAGTGGCGGCTGGGACAGAGGCGGATAGCAGTTTGGCGCATGTCCTTCCGCCCCCAAGTTTTGCAGGCCATTTCTATTTGTCTCCTGTAGCCTCCTCCTCCTACTCCACCTCCTCTTCTACCACCTTCTCATCTGCTCAGCGTAACAACTTCACCACCATCAGCAGCAGTTAACAAATTAACTAACTAACTAATGTAATGTGACACAGGAAAGCACAGAGCACAGCAATGACACTGCTCTCTCTCTCAGAATTGCAAACAACTGAAGAAAATGGCTGCTGGGGAGGTTCTTATATACTAAAGGGGTAGGCAACTTTCCTATTGGTTGCTAGGGATGTTGCTAAGCTCAGACAATGACATTGCAGCCTTCTCATTGGCCCACAAGCAAGATGCAGAAAGGGATCATGGGTTCAGAGGGAAAAAAATCTAGAATATTCGTTAATACGAATATATAGCACTATATTCTAAATATTTGCAAATTCTTGAAGTGGTGATATTCGCGATTAAAACTCGCGATTCGAATATTTGCGCCCAACACTACTGGTGAATAGTTTCTTCACTATGCGGGTGAAGAAAACTGCTCATCGGCGACTGCTGATGGAGCTGGTACTGCTCCTGCCACCCCACCCCTCCCCAGCAGCCATGGCAGTGGAACGTGAGTGCAGAGGGTCCCCCTGGTCAGACCTGCGAGAGGATGGATGATGGCGCAGATAGGCAGCGGCCAACTAACTACATAGGATGTCTCTATAGTAGTTCAGTTTGTCCTTCCTCTAAGCGGGTATAAAAAAGGCCCCCATTTTGGACCGGTAGCGACGGTACAACAAGGTGGAGAGCCAGAAGTCATCCCTCTGCTGAATGGTGACAATTTGACTGTCATTACGCAACCAAGTGAGCAAGCATCGGGCCATTTGTGAAAGTGACTCGAAGGGACTACCTGTCTCCATCTCCACTGCATACAGCCATGGTTCGTCTTCCTCATTGCCCTGTAGCTCCTCTGGCTGCTCTTGCTCCTCTTCTCCTGTCAGCTGAGTAGAAAAACCACCCATTTTGCTACACATTGCCTGTGCTCTAATGTCCTCCTCCTCCAGTTCAGCCCCCACGGCGCTCATGTGGCCATCAGATTTAGGCACTACATCTTCAGTCCCCTGACCAGCCAGATTTACCAGCATCTGTTCAAGGACATGAAGCAGTGGAATGACATTGTTCATCCCGTAGTCCTGCCAACTGACAAATAATGTGGCCTCCTCAAAGGGCCTGAGCAAAAGGTGTAACGCATAAGCTGCCACTGGTTGACATCGAAGTTACACAGGGGAGTACTCCTGTCCGCTTGGATCATCAATAAATTGTTTATGGCCTTTCTCTTTTCGTAAACGTCGCATATCAGCCTATATTGCGGGATACCGTTCTGCCACTACAGCTCAAGGAGGGTGTGCTTGGCGGTGTACGATTGGCTGAAGTGCATACAAAGTTTCCTGGCCATTTTTAGGATGTCTTGCAGATGGGTGGAAGACTTCAGGAACCGCTTGACAACCAGATTGAACACGTGTGCCATGCAGGGTGCATGGCTCAGCCCTCCTTGATGCAGGTTCCAGTGCAGGGTGTTGGGACACCATGTTCTTCCCGGTCACCTTGGTTCCGATTTTAAGTTGTCCCAGAGAAGGGCCAGGATTCGATTTCTTGATGAAGGACACCGAGCAGTTCCTTCCCTGTATGACTCCGTTCGCCCAGGCAAACGAGGTGCAGAACAGCGTGACACCGCCATGCCCTGCACATGTGGTATGCTGGAGAGGCACGGTGCATTTTCCCTGCAGTGGAGGCTGGGGACACGGTGGAGGATGATGGGGAAGAGGCGGACATTGTCACAGGACCAACGGCGTGAGAAGGTGGAGGCGAAAGCGGCGTCACCTGGCCAAGTTGCTCGTGTGGCTGTGCAGGAACCACATTTACCCAGTGGGCCGTAAAGAACATGTATTGTCCCTGACCATAGTTACAGCTCCACACGTCGGCGCTGCCGTGCACTTGACACTGACAGGCTCAAGGACTGGCCCACCTTTTGTTCCATACATGTGTGCAGGGCTAGTGCTGCCGTTTTGGCAAATAAATGACAGCTTGGGACTCTTCACCTTGGCTTAGCACAAGCCATCAGTTCTTTAAAGGGTGCAGAGTCCACCACTTGGAAAGTGAGGGACTGCAGCATCAGCAACTTGGCCAGGAGCACATTCAGCTTGTGCGGCGTTGGATAAGTGCACGCATTCTGCTGTCTCTTGGCAATGGCTTCGGTGATCGATTGCTGACGGAATGACTGACAAGGAGTAGGAGTAGGTGGAGCAGGACCAGAAGATGATGAGAAGGACTGACAGCTCTCTTCAACTGAGGTGGTGGAGCTTTGACTGCCTAATACCGGGTGATGCAGCGGTTGCTGCGGCAGGCTTGACAACCACATCGGAGCCACGGTTCTCCCAGGCCACCTTATGGTGACGCTGCATATGTCGGCCCAGGGACATGGCCACGCTTCACTTTCTGCCCACAGATTCTACATATGGTCATGTTCACCTCTTCCGGCGGCTTAACGAAAAACTTCCACACCGCCGAGTAGGTGATTTTACCCCAAACACTACGCACTGACTGACTGCTACCACCGCTGCCTCCTTGAACCCATGCTCCACTACTTCCCAGGCAGGTAGGCTCCTGCGAAATGGGTGGTCTAACCCGGGTACATTTGGCTCCCGACGTCCCACTGCTGCCATCCTTCTGACTCCCGGCCACGCTAGCGACTTGCTGGCTCCGCCACACTCTTTTCCCGATGATGATGAAGCCCGTTCGTCAACGGGCTCCCAAGTGCGACCATATACATCATTATCATCGAGTACTGTCTGCACGTCACTGATGCCCTCTTCAACTGTCTCTGGATCAGGAGCCTGATCACTCACAACACCAGCTCTCACACCACTCTCCTCATCACTACTCGCCCGCCTAGTGGAGGAAGCGGCAGATGTCTCCTCCGGATCTTGACTGGCCAGTAGCTGCTGACTGTCCTCTAGTAGCTCGTCCTCGCTGTATAGTGGAGCTGAGCCCACAGCATATAATACTTCTCTGGCTGAGGGAACAGAAAAGGACAGAGGCAGGTTGAAGACAGATGAAGGCACAGGGCCTGCTCCCGGGCCATGTCAACTAAGGGTTGTGTCTGACGAACCCACTGACTCTTGGCTGGGGGTGCCGGATGTCACTTGCAACAAAGTCAGAGATCGAGTCAACTATTCAAGAACCGCTTGGTTGCTGTTCATGACACGACCGCTAGCTGACACTGGGAGCTCAGGCCTCTCCCTTACTCTGCTGCGACCTCTGCCTGAGCCAGAAACATTTAGGCCCCTTATACTCCCCTGTGCAGGGCCTGGCTCTTCTCTGTCTGACACATTGTTAGATCAAATAAATAAATAAACAGGAAATTTTAACACCCCAAAAAATTCTGCAATTTTCTCACTTCACCACACAACGGCTGATAAGCCCTTTTTATTCCCACTAATACACGCCAAAGAAGGCTTTAGAACATCTAACTGCACCGCACAAGGGCAAATAAGACATAGAAATATTTCCTTGTAATAAACCCTGTTAATGGCGGTATCACACAGCACTAGCACCCCAATAACAAGAACGGTTTTCTGGAATTACAGAGCAGTATAATGGCATATCTGTAAAGAAAAAATCAAGGCAACTGGACTTGCTGTAGATTTCTTGAAAACGTTTCACTCGTTCTTCCAACGAGCTTTGGAATTGTACAAGAATTCTCTGGGAATAAATATGTCACTGAATCAACACCTGGTAATAATGGCAATTCAGATTTGCAGTCAGTGCAGCAAGGTGTAATAGGATTATTCCTATTACTCAGGCTGTAACCTCCTCTACTGAACCCTGTTCAACATAATGCTGTGGAATGATTCCTCCCTATCCTTTCCCTACACCTTGAATAATCTTTCCCTGTTCTTGTAAATATTTTTTTTAGCACAATGAAGTCTTTCCTATCACTGTCCCTAGCGCCTGCTGATGTCTCTTCCTGCACTAAGTACGCTGGAGAATGGCAGAATCTAAGATGGCTGAGGCTGTTTATAGGGATGTGACATCACAGGGCTGGCTGCTGATTGGCTGCATGCATGGCATTGTGGGTGATCCCGCCTTCCTAGAGTTCCTTGCCCCACGTCCTCACACGTGCAGCAGCCATTTTAGGAAAAAATGCAATTCGTTACCACAAAGTGTGAGGAAATTCGGATTAAGCGCAAATCAAATAATTCCTGAAATTCGGATCGAATTCCACTTCGTCAGCTTCGATTCGCTCATCTCTACCCACCACCCTAACATGCTTCATCATCGAGACTGCAGGTGGTCTTTCCCTCCACAGTTGGACAACTACCCCGAGCCTCGGGGAGAGATTATATTTGGTAGAACATCTCCTAACATCTGCAGAGCCACAGGTTTCGGAGAGCCAGTTTTGACGATAAAGCAATGAAATATGATGAGGCTTTCGAGCCATGGTACATAACCCGAAGAGCAGACTTTGAGGCCACTCAACCCATCGAGTTTATAAATTAACAAATGCATTTGCACGTACATTGTCCTCATTTACATACAAATTAGTTATTCATTGGTAATAAAAGGAATTGGGTTAAAAACCCCTGAAGGAGGCTTCAGACAGTCTACTGTTTCAAGGCTCCTCACTTCACAATCTGCTGCAACCAGGAGAACCTTGTTCTGATGCAGCCAACTCCTTCATGGGGGGGGAGTCCGTTGACTTGTCTATTGTAGTGTATTGTCCTCATCCTCTATTGTAGATTTCTTGACTGGTCCAAGTTCATTTCTGGTTCTGGCTTTAGCTTCTTAATTATTCAATGCCTCCATCACTTAAGGGATGAAAACTCTCAGATTGTCCTAATGCCGTCATCCATTATTTATTCATTAACCCTTAGGAGCGAAGGATCAGACTTACACCCAATTGGAACTACAAGTATCCGTCTTGGAACGGTGGCCGCTTTCTGTCTCTCCTTCTGCGCGCCTCTCCTCACTAGGCCCGGAGGGCAGGACTTTTCTTGGCCATTTTTTGGCCTTTTTGCAATCAACAAAAGAATCGCCGCCTCGCCAAAGATTGTAAGAAAAATTATACCCCTCAGCCGCATTGTGTCGGAGAGTCTAATCAGTAACGGCGAGAAACTCGGGGAGGAAAATCACCGTTAAGGCTTTTCATAGACAGGAGTGTATTCTCTTGCATGAACGAAATTTTCCCCAGCGCCTTGTTGCTCATTTCTACGACTTGTTACCTTCTTTTAAAGGGAAATATCAAGGACCGTGCGAGCGGCCGTGATCGGCGTCACCGCTGTGTTTTATGACTATTTCGAGGGTCATATTTTAAACTCATCAAAATGCCTTAATTTCCACTTGTTGTAAACGGATCGGGGCAGAGACGTTCTCCTGCCTCCCGACCGCACATTTTGTACACACCAGTAAATGTTATGGCCCATTTTTTTTCTTAAAGCTACGGATACATTTGTGTTTCATATTTAATAATAATAACATTTAATGCCCCCATTGTGAACGGGCTCCAGCTGCGTTACATAACACTCAATAGACGCCATAAACCGAAGCCGAAGAACATTTGACTTAAAGAACCATTAACTTTATCTGGTTTTATGTTTCCAAGGCTTTTAATTGTTTGAGACGGGGATGGATTCGCCTGTTTACTGTTTGTTTCATGGGTTTTTCATACAATTGTCAGAATATCAGACAGTCTTAGGGCTTTAATGGTGGCTTTTACGTTACCAGTAAAATCGTCTTATAGACTCCAGTGGAGCCAGTGCAGAAATACAAGTGCAACAAAGTATCAATGTAGAGGTTCAGACTGTGAATAGAGCTCACACAAACAGTACCAGAAACTAGTGTTGAGCCCGAATATTCGAATCGCAAATATCGCCACTTTGAAAAATCGGGAATATTTAGAATATAGTGCTATATATTCGTATTCGCGAATAGTGTTGATTGAGAATATTCGAATCGCGAATATCGGCACTTAGCAACATCCCTAGCAACCAATAGGAAAGTCACCTACCCCTTAGTGTTGATCGTGAATATTCTAATCGCTAATTTTTATCGCGAATATATTACTTTGCCGATTTTCGCAATCAAGTAAATAATGACTGGAGATCACGGATTCTCGAATTTGAAAATTTATGGCGAATATTCTTTGTTGAAATTCTGTGCCATTTTTTTATATTTTATAAGGTACGTTGTCTTTTATACTGTCCACAGGGAGGTCCTGTCCTTAAAATGGCGGCTGATGGAGGGTCATGTGACCAGATATCACTTAGCTTCCTCCATTCTAACACTCTACACCCGCACTAAGTACCGATGACAGGTGCAGTGTATTGGAATGGAGGAGACATCACATGGAGGGGATCTGTCTGGTCACATGACCCTCCATCAGCAGCCATTTTATGGACAGGACCTCACTGTGGACAACACAAAAGACTTGGCAAACAAGTGGAGATACCTTAGGAAACATAGGAAATGTCACAGAGCTTCAATAGACACGATGTTAGTAAATGCCAAATAATCATCTTACAAACACATTGGTCAACAATAACCAGAGAGTGGACAACTCCTTTAGGGGCTCTGGTGTCCAAGCTTGGTCTTGTTTTGTTGATATGAAGAACAATGTCAAATTGTAAATATATTTCCTTACTTATCCTGTCCTGATCCTGAGTTACATCCTGTATTATACTCCAGAGCTGCACTCACTATTCTGCTGGTGCAGTCACTGTGTACATACATTACATTACTTATCCTGTACTGATCCTAAGTTACATCCTGTATTATACACCAGAGCTGCACTCACTATTCTGCTGGTAGCGTCACTATGTACATACATTACTTATCCTGTACTGATCCTGAGTTACATCCTGTATTAAACTCCAGAGCTGCACTCACTATTCTGCTGGTGCAGTCACTGTGTACATACATTACTTATCCTGTACTGATCCTGAGTTACATCCTGTATTATACTCCAGAGCTGCACTCACTATTCTGCTGGTGGAGTCACTGTGTACATACATTACTTATCCTGTACTGATCCTGAGTTACATCCTGTATTATACTCCAGAGCTGCACTCACTATTCTGCTGATGCAGTCACTGTGTACATACATTACATTACTTATCCTGTACTGATCCTGAGTTACATCCTGTATTATACTCCAGAGCTGCACTCACTATTCTGCTGGTGCAGTCACTGTGTATATATATTACTTATCCTGTACTGATCCTGAGTTACATCCTGTATTATACTCCACAGCTGCACTCACTATTCTGCTGGTGGAGTCACTGTGTACATACATTACTTATCCTGTCCTGATCCTGAGTTACATCCTGTATTATACTCCAGAGCTGCACTCACTATTCTGCTGGTGCAGTCACTGTGTACATTACATTACTTATCCTGTACTGATCCTGAGTTACATCCTGTATTATACTCCAGAGCTGCACTCACTATTCTGCTGGTGCAGTCACTGAGTACATACATTACTTATCCTGTACTGATCCTGAGTTACATCCTGTATTATACTCCAGAGCTGCACTCACTATTCTGCTGATGCAGTCACTGTGTACATACATTACATTACTTATCCTGTACTGATCCTGAGTTACATCCTGTATTATACTCCACAGCTGCACTCACTATTCTGCTGGTGGAGTCACTGTGTACATACATTACTTATCCTGTCCTGATCCTGAGTTACATCCTGTATTATACTCCAGAGCTGCACTCACTATTCTGCTGGTGCAGTCACTGTGTACATACATTACATTACTTATCCTGTACTGATCCTGAGTTACATCCTGTATTATACTCCACAGCTGCACTCACTATTCTGCTGGTGGAGTCACTGTGTACATACATTACTTATCCTGTACTGATCCTGAGTTACATCCTGTATTATACTCCAGAGCTGCACTCACTATTCTCCTGGTGGAGTCACTGTGTGCATACATTACTTATCCTGTTCTGATCCTGAGTTACATCCTGTATTATACTCCAGAGCTGCACTCACTATTCTGCTGATGCAGTCACTGTGTACATACATTACATTACTTATCCTGTACTGATCCTGAGTTACATCCTGTATTATACTCCAGAGCTGCACTCACTATTCTGCTGGTGGAGTCACTGTGTACATACATTACTTATCCTGTCCTGATCCTGAGTTACATCCTGTATTATACTCCAGAGCTGCACTCACTATTCTGCTGGTGCAGTCACTGTGTACATTACATTACTTATCCTGTACTGATCCTGAGTTACATCCTGTATTATACTCCAGAGCTGCACTCACTATTCTGCTGGTGCAGTCACTGAGTACATACATTACTTATCCTGTACTGATCCTGAGTTACATCCTGTATTATACTCCAGAGCTGCACTCACTATTCTGCTGATGCAGTCACTGTGTACATACATTACATTACTTATCCTGTACTGATCCTGAGTTACATCCTGTATTATACTCCACAGCTGCACTCACTATTCTGCTGGTGGAGTCACTGTGTACATACATTACTTATCCTGTCCTGATCCTGAGTTACATCCTGTATTATACTCCAGAGCTGCACTCACTATTCTGCTGGTGCAGTCACTGTGTACATACATTACATTACTTATCCTGTACTGATCCTGAGTTACATCCTGTATTATACTCCACAGCTGCACTCACTATTCTGCTGGTGGAGTCACTGTGTACATACATTACTTATCCTGTACTGATCCTGAGTTACATCCTGTATTATACTCCAGAGCTGCACTCACTATTCTCCTGGTGGAGTCACTGTGTGCATACATTACTTATCCTGTTCTGATCCTGAGTTACATCCTGTATTATACTCCAGAGCTGCACTCACTATTCTGCTGATGCAGTCACTGTGTACATACATTACATTACTTATCCTGTACTGATCCTGAGTTACATCCTGTATTATACTCCAGAGCTGCACTCACTATTCTGCTGGTGCAGTCACTGTGTATATATATTAATTATCCTGTACTGATCCTGAGTTACATCCTGTATTATACTCCACAGCTGCACTCACTATTCTGCTGGTGGAGTCACTGTGTACATACATTACTTATCCTGTCCTGATCCTGAGTTACATCCTGTATTATACTCCAGAGCTGCACTCACTATTCTGCTGGTGCAGTCACTGTGTACATTACATTACTTATCCTGTACTGATCCTGAGTTACATCCTGTATTATACTCCAGAGCTGCACTCACTATTCTGCTGGTGCAGTCACTGAGTACATACATTACTTATCCTGTACTGATCCTGAGTTACATCCTGTATTATACTCCAGAGCTGCACTCACTATTCTGCTGATGCAGTCACTGTGTACATACATTACATTACTTATCCTGTACTGATCCTGAGTTACATCCTGTAGTTATACTCCACAGCTGCACTCACTATTCTGCTGGTGGAGTCACTGTGTACATACATTACTTATCCTGTCCTGATCCTGAGTTACATCCTGTATTATACTCCAGAGCTGCACTCACTATTCTGCTGGTGCAGTCACTGTGTACATACATTACATTACTTATCCTGTACTGATCCTGAGTTACATCCTGTATTATACTCCACAGCTGCACTCACTATTCTGCTGGTGGAGTCACTGTGTACATACATTACTTATCCTGTACTGATCCTGAGTTACATCCTGTATTATACTCCAGAGCTGCACTCACTATTCTCCTGGTGGAGTCACTGTGTGCATACATTACTTATCCTGTTCTGATCCTGAGTTACATCCTGGATCAGTACAGGATAAGTAATGTATGTACACAGTGACTCTATCAGCAGAATAGTGAGTGCAGCTCTGGAGTATAATACAGGATGTAACTCAGGATCAGTACAGGATAAGTAATGTATGTACACAGTGACTCTATCAGCAGAATAGTGAGTGCAGCTCTGGAGTATAATACAGGATGTAACTCAGGATCAGTACAGGATAAGTAATGTATGTATACAGTGACTGCACCAGCAGAATAGTGAGTGCAGCTCTGGAGTATAATACAGGATGTAACTCAGGATCAGTACAGGATAAGTAATGTAATGTATGTAAACAGTGACTGCACTAGCAGAATAGTGAGTGCAGCTCTGGAGTATAGTACAAGATGTAACTCAGGATCAGTACAGCATAAGTAATGTAATGTATGTACACAGTGACTCCACCAGCAGAATAGTGAGTGCAGCTCTGAAGTATAACACAGGATGCAACTCAGATCAGTACAGGATAAGTAATGTATGTGCGCAGTGACTACACCAGTAGAATAGTGAATGCAGCTCTGGAGTATAATACAGGATGCAACTCAGATCAGTTCAGGATAAGTAATGCATGTACACAGTGACACTACGAGAAGAATAGTGAATGCAGCTCTGGAGTATAATACAGGATATAACTGAGGATCAGTCCAGTAAGGGAGATGCTTCTGGTTGTCAGTGTGTAATGTGAACATTGTTACCTTTATTACTTAGTTTCAGAGGCAGGTACAGGGTCCCGGGCACCCAGCTCCACTGTGTGACACCCTCTGCAGACAGCCCCCGTATCTCAGCTCGGGACCAGTGATACAGGAGGTGGCGGGAGGATATTGGGATGATCTGTGAAGCCGGATTCAGCCTCCCACACGGCTGCTTTAAATAACTGCTCACTTATAGTCACCCTCTGCGTCGTGATCCCCCCGCAATGAATGTCACCGGCAGAACAACCTGTCAATCTGCAAAGGGGAAGAAATGTCATTTCTGATGGTTTTTACATGCAGTTTTTGAAGCTGAATTGCGTTCCTGCCACCTTTCCCTGCAATGAATGGAGCTGAAGGCTGGAGGGGCTATCATGGGGACAGCCACTCTCATCAGACCACTAGGAGAGTGATTACAATGGGAAGCGCGTTGGAGGCCTCAAAGGTCTGATTTATGTACACACCGCGCTTTGAAAGCCTCACGCGTTTCCTATTCTGCGAGAACAGAGCTTTGTCCTCTCCTCAAGGCTCGGCTTTCTGTGCATAATACAGGGAGATATTCAGAGGAATGTATATTATCAGAGTAGGCTTTTCACGAAATTAACACGTGGAGGCTGCAAGATGGAGCGCAATAATAAGTGATTGTTATACGGCGATGAAAAGCCAGCTAAATAACAGAAAGAGCGACTTACATTGAAATATTTTTACAGCTATACTGCCGCCCCTAGCTATATATTATAAGAGGATATGTAAGGCAGACAAGGCCCTAGCATAGGGCGGCAGAGGAGAGTGGGGCGGCAGCAAAGGGATTGTCCACTCTGTTTAAATCGTTGCCCTATACTCATAATAAGCCATCAGTTGGGGTCCAACACTCCTTTTCGGGAGTAGCTCTGGCACCTGAAGTAAGATGAGAAATGACACAGCTCCATGTGGTTCTTCTTCAGGTGTAGTCCTGAGGAGCAGTGGAAGGTGGGTGAGGAACGTCCCCCCACAATGACCAAGACATTTGTAAAACTGGGGTGAGTCGAAAAATGTCAAGAGCTGGGGACGAGGGGGAAGTGAGGGAGTTGTAGTACCTCTGCGTCCAGCGGGTCCATCAACAATTAGTGGAACAACCACCAATATTGTGAAACTGCTACACTTAAGGGGCCACCATGTAAGAAAATTTGAGCTTTGCGTTGACTTTCCTGTGCCGATTCTCACCGCGCCATTCCTCCGCAGGGCGGTTACCACAAAGCTCCTCAGCAATCTCCGCGTGACCAGTTCGACCATCCTATACTTCCATATTGGATACACACACAGTTTCCTGAAAGCCTTTACGCTCAGGCTGACCCCCACCAGTCTCCTCATGGGCAGGGCTAGCTCGTATAGAGCTCCGCCTCTCCACAAAACCAGGAAATGAATTAGATGAACCCATCCAAGGACAACACAGCTCCTCACAGGAATAGAAAAAGGAAAGGAAGAGCCGCCACTAGTCCGCGATGCCCATGGCGATGTGTTACTGAGTACAGGTCTAGAATTTTTAGGGGTTGTCAGGTCTCTCATTTTTAGATACTCCATTATGACATTTTGGTGGGGTTCCTGTTTTGGACCCTTGCCAATTAGACAAATTAGAGAATGTCTAAAAAGGGCACCTCTCACCCTGGAGGACCAAGCATGTCCACACATTACATGGCAGCCCATTGATTTCACAGGGAATTGTGTAATGCGTCATTTCCCCATGTGGGGGCGCTGTTGGAGAACTGAACTCTTTCTGATGGAACCCCCAGAAAAAATAGGACACAGCAGACATCCCCTTTAAGGAATATTGCAGGCAGAGTAGTGCCACCCCTGAGGGGCCGTGTATGATCGACAACCTGTGTCATGGTTCGCCCCCTAAAACTCCGCACAAGGCATAACACAGTGTAGCAGGGTTCTTCTTTAAAGGTCCCTTTCTCACCTGAACATCTAAGGCAGAGACCTGAACGTGTCTCCTTGTGAATTTGCTTTTAGCTGAGAGCAGCGGCTGCCATAGGGAACTCGTGGTGACCTTGGCCTTTAGAAAAGATTTGCCAGCCCTTCCCGGGGCACATATGAATCCTGTGTGATCCGTGGGTGACATACAGGACTGGGTGAGACGGTGCCACAGAGGCATCAGTCATTAGGTCATCCTACCTGGTGCCAAGGAGACAAATTCAGCCCTAGATAAAAGTGTACTGTCCCTTTAAGGCAATTTAGACCCTATAACAAAATCATCTCTGCTGCATTTTACTCTAACTCAGATCCTCTACAGAAAAATGAGCACAACCCTGCCTAATAACCTAATAGATCATACACACTCATCTTTACTACATCAGGCAATATCATCTCTGCTACATAGGACAACATCAGCCCTATTAGAGCATGCAAACTCAGCTCTACTACATCAGACCATCACATCCCTGCTATATATAAGACAACCTCAGACAAAATATAACATGCAAACTCAGCTCTACTACATCGGGCACTCTCATGCTTGCTGTATAGGGCATTCTCAGACCTAATGGATCATAAAAACTCAGCTCTACTACATCAGACACTCTCATCATCCCTGCTATATCGGACAACCTCCCCCCTAATGGTTCATACTAACTGAGCACTACTACATCAGTCAATCTCAGCCTTGCAACACACCACAATGTCATCCTTAGCAGAACTTACAAACTCAGCACTACTACATCAGTCAATCTCAGCCTTGCAACACACCACAATGTCATCCTTGGGCCTCATGCACGCGGCCGTTGTTCGGGTCCACGTCCGAGCCGCATATTTCGCGGCTTGGCCGCGGACCCATTCACATCAATGGGGCCGCAAAAGATGCGGACAGCACTCCGTGTGCTGTCCGCATCCGTTGCTCTGTTCCGTGCCCCCGCAAAAAAAATATAGCATGTCCTATTCTTGGCCGTTTTGCGGACAAGAATAGGCATTTCTATAATGGGCCGCGTTCCGTTCCGCAAATTGCTGAACGCGGAACAGCTTCCGTGTTTTGCGGATCAGCGGTTTGCGGACCTCAAAACACCAACGGTCGTGTGCATGTAGCCTTAGCAGAACTTACAAACTCAGCTCTACTACATCAGTCAATCTCAGCCCTGCTACTGTACATAGGACACTCTCAGACCTAATGGATCATACAGACTCAGCTCTACTACATCAGACAATCTCAGCCCTGCAACTTCGGACAAACACAGCTGCGCCACTCCTGTTTGTGTCTGGCATTGCAGCTCGGCTCTGGATGACGCTGTTTTTTAAAGGAGGCGGCCATGTTTTTCTAACCCCAACTCCTTTAATTTTGTATATCAGACAAACACAGCTCTACACATTTGACACATCTGACAAACTCAGGTTTGTAATATCTGATCATTTCAGGCCTGCTACCGCATAACAAACTCAGCCCCGCAACACTGGACAAACCCATCAGTGAAACTCAGCTCTGCTATATGTAACTAACCCGGCCCTAACGAAAGGTCAATAAATTTGTACTAGATCATACGGGCTCAGCTCTGCTACATTAATCTCTGCCCTTCTATATCGGACAACATTAACATGTTGTCATGTACGTCTGGTACTTTGGACAAACTCAGCTCTGCTACATCAGAAAACAACAGCCCTGATAGACCATACACACACAGCTCTACTACATCGGGAAAGCTTGGCCCAGGTGCATTGGACAAAAAAAAACTCAACAATCTCAGCTCCTCTACTTTAGACACTCTCATCTCTGCTACATCGGACAATCTCAGACCTAAAAGATCATACGAACTGAGCACTGCTACATTAACACAGCTCTTGGGTACGGAACAAGCTCAGTTTTTGTGACATCTTACAGCGCTCAGCCTTGCTGCATCTGACAGCCTCAGCTCTGCTACATGGGCATGTACTTTTTATACATGCAAGGTGACATTAAGCTGAATGTCTTCTATTTTCCGGCTCGGTCTCTTTGATGCTCTGGTGGAGACCTGATGCTTTGGTTTGGGCTTGGCCCCTCTCTCTCCCCCTGGAAATGGATTGCGAGCAGAGGTGAGTCACGCAGGCCGGGACCGCACAGCTGCCGATAAGTCAGGCTGGAGTGATGTATGGAGAGAGCATTGATCGCAGCTCTTTGTGGCGTGCGCTGAAAGCATTATTTTAGGCTGCCGGGTTTATTTATGGACAGAGGAGAAGCATTAAAAGCTCAGAGGTTAGAGGGGATCTATAGCCTTCCCCAAAATTATTAACAGTCTCCTGCCTACAGGGGGGGCGTTTCCTCCAGGTCGCTCTCATGACACCTGCGGAGAAATCTGCTACACAGCAGAACAGAAATCACAACCGTTCCCTGAAGGGGTAACTCCACCTGGAATGCAAAACTCTGCCATAGAAATGAAGGAGCAGTTGTCAAGGCCACGCCCCCCATTGGTAACATCACTGAAGGGCTACAGCAGGAATGGCCAACTTTTGGCTCTCCAGCTGCTGTAAAACTACAACTCCCAACATGCCCTGCTGTAGGCTGATAGCTGTAGGCTGTTAGCTGTAGGCAGTGCGGGAGTTGTAGTTTTGCAACAGCTGGTTATATCCCCCATGGTTTTGATACTGCTGTGATACAGATGTGTCATCCAAACCTTTCTCCACATCCTGAAATGTGTGGCATGAGAGGAATAGATTTTGTTATTTTTATTTTGGGATACTCTGTCACGAGATGTCTATCCTGTATGTGTCTCTACGTGGCCACCCGGTGGTTGTGTTGTGAATTGCGGCCTGTAGAGGGTTTTGCTAGAATGTTGCAATGTTGTATTATATTTGTTTTTATGAGAAACTGGAGCATTTAAAGGGGTATTCCAGCAATCCACTGGAAAGGGTATAACTATGGATCTGCGGTACCCCTACTGATCACAAGAATGGGGGCCCGGTACCCTGAAATGCCTGGAGCGGCTGATCACACGTTCTCTATGGGACTGCTGGAAATAGTTGGGCCCTCGGCTCAGCTGCTGTATCCCTGGAAGCCCCATGGAGAACAAATGGAGCAATACGGCTCTCCAGTTATTTTGGGGTACAGAGCACCCATTTACGTGATCCTTGGGGTCTGATGGGGGATAAACGCTGCATGCGCTGCTGGTATCAAGACCCCTGTATGCTCCCAGGAGGGCTTCTAACACCCCAGAGTGGTGTTACTACTTCTGCACCTTGCTACTATCTTTTATGGTCTAATCTTGTGTCGTCTTATGTATTTCTTCCCGGTTCACCACACTGTGCATTCATAATATTGTATGCAACTGTAATGTAATGTGCCTGGTTCGCCAGCAGGTGGCAGCAAACATGGCAGAGCTGCAGTTGGATAGAATGGAACCTTCCATTCCATTCTACCCCACCCGAGTCCCACTTCCTGCAGGAAGGTTGGGGGCCAGTTCTATTCAGTCTAGGGGAAGGAGTGCAGGGCACGTCTCTGCTGGACATGGAGGCCAAGGCTTGAAGCCTTGAAAGCCAGGAGCATAGTCCCTGGGCAAAACTTAAGAGTCAGACTACAGAGAGAAGGTGCAGCAGACAGAAGAAGCAAAGTCATACAGTCAGCCTGTCAGTACAGCAGAGCCAGAGACGAGTTTGCCTGCCAGTTTAATGCTAAAGCCTGCTGGGACCAAGACAATGCCTGTAAACCGTTTTGGAGAACGTTTATGTAAAGTAAAGCTGCTGTTCAACTACATACAAGGCCTGGACTCAATCTGTCTCGCAAATTCCTCAATTATTCCCCCTATTTATTGCTTCTGAGCCAAAGCAGTATCTAGGTAGGAGCACCGTGACACGCATAACGGGACATTTGAGGCCTCACTACACCACTCGGCATTCCTATACCTGGGTCGCATTACATGGAGGACCCTAGGGGGAGGCGCCCGTTGCAGGCTGTAACTTGAATGATAGAATATTAGGTAAGTGCTCGATTCACCACTAACCTGCACTCTGCCGCACCACGGCTTACTGGTATCCGGCCCCACAGGTCCTCTAGGGCTTGCCTGTACTCCAGAGAAAGGTGCTTTGTGTAGAGAAGAATGGTGAACTGCGTAGATCCAGAATAGATGAGCTCGACGTAAATCCAAGTCACCAGAAAGTCTATATTCTCCAACGGTGGAAGGTAATCCCGGGAAGGTGTCCACGCAACGAGCAGGAGATGTAGATATTCTGAGGGGAGTTCACTGGGGAGATCCTCCATCCACTGGGCAGCTACAAAGAACTTCTCTTTCTCCGAAGGAGCCAAAATATCTGTGCATTACATTTGATTTTCATGAGAAATGTGTAATGCTTTATGTAACCTGCGGAGGCGCTGCAGCAAAGTCCAACACCTGATCCTGGATTCCTCTAGAAACTGATGGGGGCGTCAGTAATGCATCAGCTTAGTTTCAAGGGATAATTCTAGATGGTTTAAAACAGAGGAACCCCTCCATAAGCATCATCTAAGATGTACAGTACATTCGGAAAGTTTTCAGATCTTTTCACTTATTTTTGAATTTTGTTGCTCCTTGTGCTAAAACAATTCAAAAAATCCAGTTTTCCCCATCAATCTGCACTCAACCCCCACAATGGGAAACTGAAAACAGAATTTTAGAAATATTAGCAAATTAATTAAAAAGGAAAAACGAAAATTTCACATGGACAGAATTATTCAGACCCTTTGATATGACACGTGACCTTATCTCTGGGGCCTCCCTGTTCTTTTTATCATCTCTGAGATGTTTCTACACCCTGATTAGAGTCCACCTGTGGTAAATTCAGAGGATTGGGGATGATTTGGAAAGACACAACCCTGTCTATAGAAGATCTTACAGCTGACAATGCAGATCAGAGCAAATACCAAGCCGTGAGGAGGAGAGAACTGCCTGTAGAGCTCACAGACAGGATTGTGTGGAGGCCAAGATCTAGAGAAGGGGACAAAAACATTTCTGCTGCCCCGAAAGTTCCCAGGAGCACAGTGGTCTCAAGAATTCTTAAATGGAAGAAGTTTGGAACAACCAGGACTCGTCTTAGAGCGGGGCGCCCCACCAAACTAAGTAATTGGGGGAGAAAGGCCCTGGTGAGAAACGTGACAAGGAACCCAATCGTAACTCTGGCTGAGTTCCAAAGATCCTGTGTGCAGATGGGAGAAACTTCAAGAAGGTCGACCATCACTTCAGCCCGAACCAGTCTGGGCTTTACTGCACAGTGTCTCTAGAATTCTTAAATAGAAGAAGTTAGGAACAACCAGGACTCGTCTTAGAGCGGGGCCCCCACCAAACTAAGTAATCGGGGGAGAAAGGCCTTGGTGAGAGAGGTGACCAAGAACCCAATGGTCACTCTGGCTGAGCTCCAGAGATCCTGTGTGCAGGTGGGAGAAACTTCCAGATGGTCGGCCATCACTGCAGCTTCCTCCAGTCGGGGCTTTATTGCACAGTGGCCAGAAAGAAGCCTCGTCTCAGTAGAAGACACAGGAAAACTGCCTAATGGACTCTCAGACTGTGAGAAACAAGAGTCTCTGGTCTGATAAAACCATGATTTAACTTTTTGGCCTCAATTCTAAGCGTCGCGTCTGGGGGACACCCTGCCCTGCTCATCACCTACCCAAAACCATCCCTACAGTGAAGCATGGTGGGGGCAGCATCATACTGGGGGGACAGGGAGACCGGCAGGGTGGAGGGAAAGCTGAATGGAGCAACGTCCAGAGGTATTCTTAATAATGAAAACCTGATCCAGAGCTCTGGACTTCAGACTCTGCCGAAGGTTCACCGAAGACAATGACCCTAAGCACACGGCCAGGACAACACAGGAGAGGCTGAGGGACAACTCTGAATGTCCTTGAGGGGGCCAGCCAGAGCCCTGAACCCAAGAGAACATCTCTGAGAGACCTGAAGATGGCTGTCCACCAACGGCCCCATCCAGGAGTGAAACCCTGTGGCATCATCTCCAAGAAGACTGGAATCACTGCCAAAGGGGCTTCAACTAAGTCCTGAGTTAAAGGGGTTATCCAACGTCTCCAACAGACCCCCATGCGCAGGGCCCCTCACAGGTAATATACTTACCCCGCTCCCTGCGCTGCTCCTGGTCCCCCGCACCGCCGCTGCTGCCTCTCCCTGTACACTGATGAAAACGTCTGGTGTCGAGGGGAGCAGCCAATGGCAGGTGGGGATGGGGACGAGCCTCCCTAGCATCGCAGGTGACACTAGGGAGGCTCGTCCCCGTACCCACCTGCCATTGGCTGCTCCCCTCGACACCAGATGTTTTAATCCGTGTACAGGGAGAAGCAGCAGCGGCGGTGCGGGGGACCAGGAGCGGCGCAGGGAGAGGGGTAAGTATATTACCTGTGAGAGGCCTGGTACATGGGAGGGCTGTTGGAGACGTTGGATAACTCCTTTAAGGGTATGAATACTTACAGTCATGGCCGTAAATGTTGGCACCCCTGAAATTTTTCAAGAGTGTTTCTCACAGAAAGGTATTGTAGTAACACATTTATTCCCTTTGTGTGTATTGGAACAAAACCCAAAAGGGAGGAAAAAAAGCAAATTGGACATAATGTCACACCAAACTCTAGAAATTGGCTGGACAAAACTATTGGCACCCTTCACTTAATATTTGGTTGCACACCCTTTGGAATATAACTGAAATCAGTCGCTTCCTATAACCATCAACAAGCTTCTTACGCCTCTCACCCGGAATTTTGGCGCACTCTTCCTTTGCAAACTGCTCCAGGTCTCCCTTATTGGAAGGCGCCTTTTCCCAACAGCAACTTTTAGATCTCTCCGCAGGTGTTCAATGGGATGTAGATTTGGACTCATTGGGCACCAGAACTCTCCAGCGCTTCGTTGCCATCCATTTCTGGGTGCTTTTTGACGTACTGTATGTTTGAGGTCATTTTCCTGCTGGAAGACCCAAGATCTCGGACGCAAACCCAGCTTTCTGACCCTGGGCTCTACAGTGCGACCCAAAATCCGTTGGTAATCCTCAGATTTCATGATGCCCTGGACACATTCAAGGCGCCCAGTGCCAGAGGCAGCAGAACAACCCCAAAACATCAATGAGCCTCCACCATATTTCACTGTAGGTACTGTGGTCTTTTCTTTGTAGGCCTCATTCCGTTTTTGGTAAACAGTAGAATGATGTGCTTTACCAAAAAGCTCTATCTTGGTCTCATCTGTCCACAAGACGTTTTCCCAGAAGAATTTTGGCTAACTTGTTTTTTTATGTCTCTGTGTCAGCAGTGGGGTCCTCCTGGGTCTGCTGCCGTAGCTGACACTGATGCTCCCTGAGCCTGCAGGACAGCTTGAATATCTTTGGAACTTGTTTGGGGCTGCTTATCCACCACCTGGACTATCCTGCGTTGACACCTTTCATAAATTTTTCTCTTCCGTCCACGCCCAAAGGAGATCGGCTACATCGCTATGGGTTGCAAACTTCTTGATAATGTTGCGCACTGTGGACAAGGGCAAATCTAGATCTCTGGAGATGGACTTGTAAAAACCTTGAGATTGTTGATATTTTGGTTCTCAAGTCCTCAGACAGTTCTCTTCTCCTTATCTGTTGTCCATGCTTAGGCTAGGTCTTCACGACGACATTTGTTGCGCAACAAATAGGGCACAACTACACTGCAACATTTGTCGCGCAACATTTTGTTGCATTAATGTCGCGCGACAATTTTTATAATGGTAGTCTATGATGTCGCATTCCGACATGCGACATGCTGCGACTGCGACGCAACAGTCGCAGAAAAATCCATATTGAATGGATTTTTTGCGACTGTCGTGTCGCAGTATGTCACATGTTGCAATGTGACACCATACACTACCATTATAACAATTGTCGCGCGACATTAATGCAACAAAATGTCGCGCGACAAATGTCATCGTCTAGACCTAGCCTTAGTGTGGCGCACACAGACACACAATGCAAAGACTAACACTGGGTTCAGACCTGAGCGTTTTGAAGCCTAGCGTTTTCTGAGCGTTCAAGACGGGCGTTAACGCGCGTTTTTTTCAAGCGTTTTGGTAAATAGTGTAGGCGCGTTTGACGCGCGTTTATGTGATTGACTGCATAGTTGGCCAATGACCAAACAGCCCTCGCTATATATAGTTTGGCCAATCTGAGTGCTTTAGAGGTGTGAAATTCCATGGTGGCTGATCCAGCATGTTGCAAACTTTGAAAAACGCGCGTCCATAGGCGCGTTTTACGCTGCACAAACGCCAGAACAACACGCGTATCGCGTTTCCCATTGAAGTATATTGGCACCAAACGCTCGAAAAACACCCGAATTAACGCGAACATACTTGCTTATGCGTCGGACGTTTTTAGGCGCGTTCGAACGCGCATAAAACCGCGCAAGTGTGAACCACCCCCATTGGAATGCATGGTTCCTGTACTGTTGTGCATTTTTTTGCGCGTTCGAACGCGGCGTTTTACGCGAAAGTGTGAACTGAGTGTAAGTGAGCTTCTCTCCTTTTTACCTGATTTCAGGTGTGATTTTTATACTGCCCGAACCTGCTACTTGCCCCCGGTGAGTTTAAAGGAGCATCACATCCTTGAAACAATCAATTTATCCACAATTTTGAAAGGGTGCCAATAATTTTGTCCAGCCCATCTTTGGAGTTTGGTGTGGCATTATGTCCAATTTGCTATTTTTCCTCCCTTTTTCGGTTTTGTTCCAATTCACAGAAAGGGAATAAACCATGAGTTACTGCAATACTTTTCTGTGAGAAATACTTCATTTTATTGAAAATTTTTCAGGGGTGCCAACACTTATGGCCGTGACTGTATATCCTGAGAAAAGGGGCTGAAGACTTTTGTCCTGAGTAAAGGGGATGGATCAGTGTGAGATTTCAATTTTTCCTTTTTAATAATTTTGCAAAAATTTCTAAAATTCTGTTCTCACTTTTTCTTTATGGGGTACTGAGTGCGGAATTGTGGGTTAAACTTGAACTTTTTTTTTATTTGAACACAAGGCCGCAACATAACAAAACGGAAAGACGTGAAAGGGCGTGAAGACCTCCTGCATGCACATCCCGGCCGTCTTTTGGAGGAAACAAGATCTGTCCACGTTAGGTTTTAATAATCCTTTGTTCAGCCAGGAGACAAGCGGCAGC
Organism: Bufotes viridis; assembly: GCA_033119425.1. Lineage (NCBI taxonomy): Eukaryota > Metazoa > Chordata > Amphibia > Anura > Bufonidae > Bufotes > Bufotes viridis. The sequence continues at coordinate 590,315,128 of CM065590.1, forward strand.
GAAGGAGTGTGGCAGCTGCTTCTCCCACTCTACCAGTAGCCACCAAATGTCATAGTTAAGAGCCCGGGCAGATGAGACTAGAGCTGGAGAAAGAGGCTCCATCACCTTTCATGCCCCATACTTAATTGTTGGGTCTACAGGATGGAGTCTGGTGAGAGGTGGTCCGGCCACTAGGACCTCCAATCATCAAGACGAGGGACCTGTGGTCATTGGTCAAGCGTGCATGCTGCTGCTCCTCCTTTCATCCCTATGGGACTGCCTGAGATTGTCTGATATCATCTGGTGGGAACTGGGAGGTAAACGCCCATGAGGACCCATAATCCGGCCATGTTTCTATTCCACTCTCTACAGGGCCACCGAGCCCCTCCTGACCCCTAATATCCTCAGAAATGTCACGGTACAGGTTATTGACTTTGTTTTTCCTACAGCAAAGGGTTAATATGCAATGATGTCAGCTTTACAATAAGCGAATGGCTGCGTTAACTATTCCAGCCTGATAATGAGTGCAAAATAATGCACAGATCCCCGGCCCGGCGCTGGGATCAATAGCGGAGCTCAATAAGGACAACCTAAGGGGAGATCAGGCTCCTGACATAAAGGTATCAGCTAAGGTAACAAGGCCCTTACATCCCCCATGTATCATCTAGCAGAGCCATTCACGCGGTAAGGTCGCCTTAGAGGGCGCACGCCGAATGAGAGAATATTTAGTCCCTCGCACCTTGTAGAACACAGTCCTCCAGGAGCAGCAATCATTACCTACAAATACTTAATAAGCAATGTTTAAAATCCAATCATACATGATGGAGGGGGGGGATCTCACGGCGTCTGTGTGCAAACTCCCGGATACAGGACCCCGGGGAGCGGCAACGAAAACTATTTTCAGATCGATAATGCAGTGGAATCATCGAGCGGCGTCTCCATAGACTCACCTGAGGCCAATACAATACAAATATGTAAAAAATTCTCTGCTGGAAGAGCAGGTCTAACGATGCAGGTAGGTGGCCGGATGGGAGAAGAACACAGGAAAATAAATAACATAAATGGAACATACCACATTTTCTGCTTTATAAACACACTTAGGATATATAGGAGGAACATAAGAAAATTTATATTTTTTATCAGACCTCAGATCAGACCCTCAATCTTCACCGGACCCCTAATCTTCATCGGACCCCAGATCAGACCCCTCATTTTTATCAGACCTCAGATCAGACTCCCAATCTTATCTTCATTGGACTCCAGATCACACCCCTAATCTTTATCAAATCTCAGATCACACCCTCAATCTTCACCGAACCCCTAATCTTCATCGGACCCCAGATCAGACCCCTAATTTTTATCAGACCCCAGATCAGACTCACAATATTCATCAGACCCCTAATCTTCATTGGACCCCAGATCAGACCTCTAATCTTCATTGGACTCTAGATCAGACCCCTAATCTTTATCAGACCTGACATCAGACCCCCAATCTTCTCAGACCTTAGATGAGACCTACAATTTTCATCAGATTCCCCCCCACCCCCCCAAGTCAAACCCCCAATCTTCATCAAACCTCATATTAGACCCCAAATTTGTATAAGACCTCAGATCAAACCCCTAATCTTTATCAGACCTCAGATCACGCCCCTAATCTTCATCGGACCCCAGATCGGACCCCTAATCTTCATCGGACCACAGATCGGACCCCAAATCTTTATCAGACCTCAGATCAGACTCCGAATCTTCATCAGACCTCTAATCTTCATTGGACCCCAGATCAGACCTCTAATCTTTATGAGACCTGAGATCAGACCCCCAATCTCCTCAGACCTTAGATTAGACCTCCAATTTTCATCAAACCCCCCAAGTCAAACCTCCAATCTTCATCAGACCTCAGATCAGCCCCCCAATTTGTATAAGACCTCAGATTAAACCCTCAGTCTTCATCAGACCTCAGATCAGACCCCCAATTTCTATAAGACCTCATATCACACCCCTAATCTTCATCGGACCCCAGATTGGACCCCTAATCTTTATCAGACCTCAGATCACACCCCTAATCTTGATCAGACCCCAGATCGGACCCCTAATCTTTATCAGACCTCAGATCAAGTAATTTATATGTACCCTCAAAGAGCACCTAAAAATAGCAATTTCTCTCATATGAACCTAGGCCCTTTACTGTTGGGTCAATGAAAAACAAAAAAGTTACTGCTGCTTAAAGGGGTTATCCCATGATTGATGTAAAAAATGAAAATCAGACATCATATAGGACATGACAATCTTCTTCTAACAAAACTAGAACCGGCCCTGTACCACCCATGGATCCTAAGATCTCCCCATTCATTGTTCTGCTAACTTATATCAAGCTGAAAGCTCAAGGGGAGTGTCTTTTCTGCTGCAGCTCAGGAGGTGTGTCTCAGCTCTCCCTATCACAGCTCAGAAGGCGTGTCTCAGCTCTCCCTATCACAGCTCAGAAGGCGTGTCTCAGCTCTCCCTATCACAGCTCAGGAGGTGTGTCTCAGCTCTCCCTATCACAGCTCAGGAGGCGTGTCTCAGCTCTCCCTATCACAGCTCAGGAGGTGTGTCTCAGCTCTCCCTATCACAGCTCAGGAGGCGTGTCTCAGCTCTCCCTATCACAGATTAGGAGGCGTGTCTCAGCTTTCCCTATCACAGCTCAGGGGGCGTGTCCATGCTCTCCCTATCACAGCTCAGGAGGCGTATCTCAGCTCTCCCTATCACAGCTCAGGGGGCATGTCTCAGCTCCCTTAGCTCCCCCTATCACAGCTCAGGAGGCGTGTCTCAGCTCTCCCTATCACAGCTCAGGAGGAGTGTCTCAGCTCCCCCTATCACAGCTCAGGAGGCGTGTCTCAGCTCTCCCTATCACAGATTAGGAGGCGTGTCTCAGCTTTCCCTATCACAGCTCAGGGGGCGTGTCCATGCGCTCCCTATCACAGCTCAGGAGGCGTATCTCAGCTCTCCCTATCACAGCTCAGGGGGCGTGTCTCAGCTCCCCCTATCACAGCTCAGGGGGCGTGTCCATGCTCTCCCTATCACAGCTCAGGGGGCGTGTCCATGCTCTCCCTATCACAGCTCAGGGGGCGTGTCTCAGCTCCCCCTATCACAGCTCAGGAGACGTATCTCAGCTCTCCCTATCACAGCTCAGGGGGCGTGTCCATGCTCTCCCTATCACAGCTCAGGGGGCGTGTCTCAGCTCCCCTATCACAGCTCAGGAGGCGTATCTCAGCTCTCCCTATCACAGCTCAGGAGGCGTGTCTCAGCTCTCCCTATCACAGCTCAGAAGTTGAAGGATGAAACTGAGCATGTGCGGCCATCTCAGTGAGTGGGACAAAAAAATAAGAAAAACAGCAGGGGGCGCTATACAGATAGATTTTATTGAATAACTCAGTGGTTGTGCTACATTTTTAATTACATGCAATTACAGAACTATTCAGATCCAGATGCTGGTTTGAAAAATGTAGAATATTTTTCGTAGGACAAAACCTTTAAACAGGAAGAGGCAAAAACTGAACAAATAAAAAAAGTTGTTCAGAAAGGTGTTAAAGGGGTTCTCCGTGCTTTTACTATTCAAGATCTATCTTCAGGATAGGCCATCAATATCAGATTGGCGGGAGTCCGACACCCAACTCCCACCGATCAGCTGTATGAGGAGCCGGCGCGCGCAGTGTGCACATGCTGTCTCCCTTCTCTCTTCCTGTTTGCCGCTGCACTGGGCGTGCCGTCTCCTCATACAGCTGATCGGTGGGAGTTGGGTGTCGGACCCCCGCCGATCTGATATTGATGACCTATCCTGAGGATAGGTCATCAATATTGAAAGCCTGGATATGGAGAACCCCTTTAATGTATATGATATCACTCAATGCCAGTCTGCTGCATCAGCAGCTAAAAGGACAATGAGGCAGCTGTATGTCATCAGTGTATTTACATTGGATTTCTGGTGTAAATACATAAAAATATACGATCACCCAATGTGTGAAGCCCTGGCACGGAAACTGGTCTTCCGTCAAAATCCCGCTGGGAAAACTGCTCCGGCTCCGGCCTACCACAGATTAGCCAGCAGGGGGAGCTCTGGGGGGACTGGATGGACCTGGTTCTTCCCTCAGCTTCCCCGATCACGGTATGTAAGTGCTGGGTCTTTGGCCGGGATCTGTCAGTGTCTTCTATTTGTTTATAGTTTCATCTAATTTTACGATCTTTTTATGATCATTATAGAATTATGTGACAGGTTTATAGAAGTGGAGACGGCGTTAAAGGAAAGCTCTGCCCGGGTCTGCGGGGTGGTCTGCGGGGTTTGGATGGGTTTTAAATTGATAAAAAATCTTCTTTCTGTAATGTAAAAAGTGTAACTTTCTAATATAATTTAAACGTTTCAAGACCTCTGCTTGCAGTCAGGCTATAAGAACATTCTTTTTTATATCCGGAGGTTTGTCCTGCTCGTACAGCTGCAGTTTGTTACAATGTATCAATCTCAGACCTATGTACCATCCGATCTGTAGTCCGGCTTTCCTTTACCCAGGCTCCCATTTAATGTCCTAGTCCTAAACTCTGGTCGACACACAGACGCTAACCCCCCCATGGCACCCAGCGTCTAAGTACCCATCTAGGACTAAACAGAGAGCAGGGGTGGCTTTCAGTTGGGTCAACATCCATCTATTACATGGAGTGACTTCCTTGGAGTAACTGCCGTAGTAGGAAAATGAGCAACATCTGTCGTTCCCCGGAGCAACAGTACTTTACACTGTGGACAGTTTTGGACATTTGCCTCTATTGCAATTCTACAAAGTCATCAGCTCCCTATCTTATTGCACTGTGAAGGGTTAACTTGCACTGAGCTTTATGCTGCTCTTTACACTTATACTGTTTCATATTGTTGGACTGCATTTACTGTATATGCTTATTGTAATATCTTCCGTTTATTTGCACTGTTATTGCACTATAGATGCACTGCAGGATGGAAAGGGTTAATGCACAGCCAGCTAATGCTGAGAGACTTTAGGACTTTTTACCTATGCAAAGGTTTGAAGGGAAAATAAATAAAAGGCACACTGACCTTCTGGCTGTCTGGTTTAGCTCTGAAGTTTATGTCTGAAGACTTGTTTAGTACTGGAAAATCTGCTTAGTCATTCCTATAGACTTGCATTTAAACTCTATGCAAGTCTATGACAGACTAAAATTGCAACATTTTATGTGTTTAGGCTGTGCTTCTCCACTCCACCCTTCCCACTAGAAGGTCCTAGTTCACTTATCAACTGTATATAAGGAGAGCAGCCAAAGCCCCTATTTATCTGCCGATAGGGACCAGTGCTTAGCAGGAGACACTCTGCTGGTCTATAAATAGGAACCAGTGCTTAGCAGGAGACACTCTGCCGGTCTATAAATAGGGACCAGTGCTTAGTAGAAGACACTCTGCCGGTCTATAAATAGGAACCAGTGCTTAGCAGGAGACACTCTGCCGGTCTATAAATAGGGACCAGTGCTTAGCAGGAGACACTCTGCCGGTCTATAAATAGGGACCAGTGCTTAGCAGGAGACACTCTGCCGGTCTATAAATAGGGACCAGTGCTTAGCAGGAGACACTCTGCCGGTCTATAAATAGGGAACCAGTGCTTAGCAGGAGACACTCTGCCGGTCTATAAATAGGGACCAGTGCTTAGTAGGAGACACTCTGCCGGTCTATAAATAGGGACCAGTGCTTAGCAGGAGACACTCTGCCGGTCTATAAATAGGGACCAGTGCTTAGCAGGAGACACTCTGCCGGTCTATAAATAGGGACCAGTGCTTAGCAGGAGACACTCTGCCGGTCTATAAATAGGGACCAGTGCTTAGCAGGAGACACTCTGCCGGTCTATAAATAGGGACCAGTGCTTAGCAGGAGACACTCTGCCGGTCTATAAATAGGGACCAGTGCTTAGCAGGAGACACTCTGCCGGTCTATAAATAGGGACCAGTGCTTAGCAGGAGACACTCTGCCGGTCTATAAATAGGGACCAGTGCTTAGCAGGAGACACTCTGCCGGTCTATAAATAGGGACCAGTGCTTAGCAGGAGACACTCTGCCGGTCTATAAATAGGGACCAGTGCTTAGCAGGAGACACTCTGTCGTTCTATAAATAGGGACCAATGCTTAGCAGGAGACACTCTGTCGTTCTATAAATAGGGACCAGTGCTTAGTAGGAGACACTCTGCCGGTCTATAAATAGGGACCAGTGCTTAGCAGGAGACACTCTGCCGGTCTATAAATAGGGACCAGTGCTTAGCAGGAGACACTCTGCCGGTCTATAAATAGGGACCAGTGCTTAGCAGGAGACACTCTGCCGGTCTATAAATAGGGACCAGTGCTTAGCAGGAGACACTCTGCCGGTCTATAAATAGGGACCAGTGCTTAGCAGGAGACACTCTGCCGGTCTATAAATAGGGACCAGTGCTTAGCAGGAGACACTCTGCCGGTCTCTACATAGGGACCAGTGCTTAGCAGGAGACACTCTGCCGGTCTATAAATAGGGACCAGTGCTTAGCAGGAGACACTCTGCCGTTCTATAAATAGGGACCAGTGCTTAGCAGGAGACACTCTGCCGGTCTATAAATAGGAACCAGTGCTTAGCAGGAGACACTCTGCCGTTCTATAAATAGGGACCAGTGCTTAGTAGAAGACACTCTGCCAGACTGCATGAGAATAGGACACTGAGAGGGGAATACTCTGCCACAGACCCTGAGCTTCAAACCTTGGACCAGGGTACCAGCCTTCTGAGAGACAGAGGGACAGCTAGCTCAGGACTTTCCTCAGCATGAAATCTTCTTCTTCCAGGGAGGAGACTGGAGAAATCGGCTCAGTGCACTGCCTGTATTGTTTTGCACCTGAAATCCTCCTGTAAAAAAGCACCCTGGTTTTCTACAGACCCTGACTCTCTGGACTTATTTCCAATTGGGGTGCAACACGCCTTACCAGCAACACATGGTGACACCTCGATGGTGTCCGGGGGACCCAGCGTAGCGTTGGACTACCCCAAACCCAGCCACTACACTTCTTTTGGAAAAATATCAAAATATCGAAATATCGATGATGGCTTTTATATTAAAGGGGTTCCCTGTGATCAGCTATTGCAGTACCCATAGAGGTTGTTACAGAACGTGTCCATGTTACATCCACCACCACTCTCTTCCTGCTAACTTTCTACATATGTGTCAGTCTTTACAGTAGGTCTTGAATTGTATTCCTAAACTAAGAAAGTGTTTGAATCAGTTCTGCGGTGTTATTAGAGATAAAAAAAAAGCCAAATTACAATGGTCCTGATGGCCACTAGTGGTTGTCCCTCGGATGTGGAGAGGTTTTGGGAGCAGTCACTGCAGATGAGGTGGAAATAAGTGAGCGTCATGTTCTCCTGCAGCGCTCTCTCTACTTCATTTGGTTTTCACCTTGAGAAAGACTCCGTGAACGAGTTAGGCCAATTAAGCAGGTCCGGGAGTCTCCAGCTGCACCTCTAATAGAAATCAGCAATCTGCCGGCTCTGGCCGTCTGGTGGGTTTCCACGCTAGACCCTTGATCTGCTGAAATTCACTTCACAATTTGATTCAATTGAATTAGTCACAGATCAATGGACTCGTAAATCTGCCTTCTCTGGAGTCACGTGATTTCATTTCCATGGACTGCGCGGAATTAGTCAAACACGATGAGATTCCAAATCTAATTTACCCCGGGGCGGTACAGTGGCGGTGTTTATTAGTGTACATGGCGCTGCGAGAGGGGGGAGAGAGCAGCTCGGACGACAGCAACATCAGATCCATGTAATACAATGATGCCACTATACTTACCTTGTCGCCCATCTACACATACACAGGCTTCTTGAGATAGCAGAGCTGACTTTGTCATTTGACATAAACCTACTGCATTATTTTAATTCAATGATAACACATTGTTTTATATAAATACCATTTCTAGGGTGTAGTTATAAATAGGATGAAAGTCGATTCGCATAAAACTTCATTTCAAAACTGTATGGAGCGAGTGCTCAGTACAGTATTAAAATGTATTGGCTGAAGGGTCATTGAAAAGGGTTTAGGCATAACCCTTCTCTCCTGTGTGAGGGGCCTGGTTTGATCCTTGCTTCTCTATGTACGCCACTGGCTGTGGATGTAGTGAGGTGAGTAGTAGCCTGGACCGAGGGGCAGCTGTTTATTTAGTGAGGTAAGTAGTAGCCTGGACAGAGGGGCAGCTGTGGATGTAGTGAGGTGAGTAGTAGCCTGGACAGAGGGGCGGCTGTGGATGTAGTGAGGTGAGTAGTAGCCTGGAAAGAGGGGCGGCTGTGGATGTAGTGAGGTGAGTAGTAGCCTGGACAGAGGGGCGGCTGTGGATGTAGTGAGGTAAGTAGTAGCCTGGACAGAGGGGCGTCTGTGGATTTAGTGAGGTCAGTAGTAGCCTGGACAGATGGGCGGCTGTGGATGTAGTGAGGTGAGTAGTAGCCTGGACAGAGGGGCGTCTGTGGATTTAGTGAGGTCAGTAGTAGCCTGGAGAGAGGGGCGGCTGTGGATGTAGTGAGGTGAGTAGTAGCCTGGACAGAGGGGCGGCTGTGGATGGAGTGAGGTGAGTAGTAGCCTGGAGAGAGGGACGGCTGTGGATGTAGTGAGGTGAGTAGCAGCCTGGACAAGGGGATGGCTGTGGATGTGGTGAGGTGAGTAGTAGCCTGGACAGAGGGGCAGCTGTAGATGTAGTGAGGTGAGTAGTAGTCTGGACAGAGGGGCAGCTGTAGATGTAGTGAGGTAAGTAGTAGTCTGGACAGAGGGGCAGCTGTGTATGTAGTGAGGTAAGTAGTAGCCTGGAAAGAGGGACGGCTCTGGATGTAGTGAGGTAAGTAGTAGCCTGGAAAGAGGGGCTGCTGTGGATGTAGTGAGGTAAGTAGTAGCCTGGACAGAGGGGCAGCTGTAGATGTAATGAGGTGAGTAGAAGCCTGGACAGAGGGGCGGCTGTAGATGTAATGAGGTGAGTAGAAGCCTGGACAGAGGGGCAGCTGTAGATGTAGTGAGGTGAGTAGAAGCCTGGACAGAGGGGCGGCTGTAGATGTAATGAGGTGAGTAGAAGCCTGGACAGAGGGGCGGCTGTAGATGTAATGAGGTGAGTAGAAGCCTGGACAGAGGGGCAGCTCTAGATGTAGTGAGGTGAGTAGTAGCCTGGACAGAGGGGCAGCTGTGGATGTAGTGAGGTGAGTAGTAGCCTGGAGAGAGGGACGGCTGTGGATGTAGTGAGGTGAGTAGCAGCCTGGACAGGGGGATGGCTGTGGATGTGGTGAGGTGAGTAGTAGCCTGGACAGAGGGGCGGCTGTAGATGTAGTGAGGTGAGTAGAAGCCTGGACAGAGGGGCGGCTGTGGATGTAGTGAGGTGAGTAGTAGCCTGGACAGAGGGGCAGCTGTGGATGTAGTGAGGTAAGTAGTACCTGGACAGAGGGGCAGCTGTGGATGTAGTAAGGTAAGTAGTAGCCTGGACAGACTGACGGCTGTGGATGTAGTGAGGTGAGTAGTAGCCTGGACAGAGGGGCGGCTGTAGATGTAATGAGGTGAGTAGAAGCCTGGACAGAGGGGCGGCTGTAGATGTAGTGAGGTGAGTAGAAGCCTGGACAGAGGGGCAGCTGTGGATGTAGTGAGGTGAGTAGTAGCCTGGACAGAGGGGCAGCTATGGTTGTAGTGTTTCTTGATTTTGCTAAGGCTTTTGATCCTGTCCCTCATAGACATTTAATAGGTAAAGTAAGGTCTATAGGCTTGGAAAGCATAGTCTTTAATTGGATTAAAAACTGGCTGAAGCCCCGTGTCCAGAGAGTTGTTGTCAATGATTCCTATTCAGAATGGTCCCAGGTTATAAAGTGGTGACCCCCAAGGTTCAGTGCTGGGTCCTCTATTATTTAATTTATTTATTAATGATATCGAGGACGGGATTAATAGCGCCATTTCTATTTTTGCAGATGACACTAAGCTGTATAGTACTGTACAGTCTATGGAAGATGTCTATAAACTACAAGCTGAAGTGGAAAAACACGGCACTCGGGCGACAATTTGATTATAATGCAGTAAGGTTTTTTATTCAGCCACCATTAGAGTTACATGATAGTGAATAAACTACAAGCTGACTTGAACACGCTGAGTGATTAGTGCATCAACTTGGCAAATGAGGTTCAATGTGGATAAATTTAAAGTTCTGCATCTTGGTAGCAATAATTAGAGATGAGTGAATCGAATCCCACGAATTTCATGATAAATTAGATTCGCCCCAAAGTCGAATTTACTCGTGCTTCGTTTCAGCGAATCAATTTAACCTGAAATAGTGTAAATAACAAAAAAATTCATACTTACCTCCTCCATTTGCTCGCACCGGCCACCAGCCGCCATCTTGATTGGAGATCTCAGCCGAGATCCCGTGCGTGGGGACGTATGGTGTCACCACGCCGTCCGGTGTGACAACGTCGTCTCGAGATTTCGCTCCAGATAGTTAAGCAAGATAGCGGCGGTCGGCCCATTACGTGCAAATGGAGGTGGTAGTTTTGGTATATATTTTTTTATGTTAATTTTACACTGGTTTTACACTCAGATTCCGCAATCATGTATGAACGCGGCATCTGGGCGGTACAATGACGGGGGGGGGGGGGCGGCGCTATTGCAGCTCCCTGTCATTGCACCCACTATTTACAAATAATTGCGCTTCATGACAAATAATTTGTTACGAAGCTAATTTTTTTGTAAAGTTTGACAAATCAGCCGAATTGGACTTTTCAATAATTCGCTCATCTCTAGTAATAATCTCTGTGCTTCATACGTCCGAGGGTAGTGATGGGGAACCTTTTATAGACTGAGTGCCCAAACTGCAACCCAAAGCCCTCATATTTATCACAAAGTGCAATATGACCTGAACACTACAGTCCAGTCCAGTATATCTTCCATCTACTTTATCACTTAGCTATGCATGCCTACATTCAGTGCACTGCCTGCGCTGTTCATAGTGCGCCCTGTGCTGCCTGTGCTGTACATAGTGCGCCCTGCGCTGCCTGTGCTGTACATAGTGTGCCCTGTGCTGCCTGTGCTGTACATAGTGCATCCTGTGCTGCCTGTTCCATCCATAGTGCGCCCTGTGCTGCCTGTGCTGTACATAGTGCGCCCTGTGCTGCCTGTGCTGTTCATAGTGCGCCCTGCGCTGCCTGTGCTGTACATAGTGCACCCTGCGCTGCCTGTGCTGTTCATAGTGTGCCCTGTGCTGCCTGTGCTGTACATAGTGCGTCCTGTGCTGCCTGTGCTGTACATAGTGCACCCTGCGCTGCCTGTGGTGTTCATTGTGCGCCCTGTGCTGCCTGTGCTGTACATAGTGTGCCCTGCGCTGACTGTGCTGTACATAGTGCACCCTGCGCTGCCTGTGCTGTTCATAGTGCGCCCTGCGCTGCCTGTGCTGTACATAGTGCACCCTGCGCTGCCTGTGTTGTTCATAGTGCGCCCTGCACTGCCTGTGCCGTACATAGTGCGCCCTGCCCTGCCTGTGCTGTACATAGTGTGCCCTGCTGCCTGTGCTGTACATAGTGCGCCCTGTGCTGCCTGTGCTGTACATAGTGCTCCCTGCGCTGCCTGTGCTGTACATAGTGCGCCCTGTGCTGCCTGTGCTGTACATAGTGCTCCCTGCGCTGCCTGTGCTGTACATAGTGCACCCTGCACCGCCTGTGCTGTACATAGTGCGCCCTGTGCTGCCTGTGTTGTTCATAGTGCACCCTGCCCTGCCTGTGCTGTACATAGTGCGCCCTGCGCTGCCTGTGCTGTACATAGTGCTCCCTGCACTGCCTGTGCTGTACATAGTGCACCCTGCACTGCCTGTGCTGTACATAGTGCGCCCTGAGCTGCCTGTGCCGTTCATAGTGCGCCCTGCGCTGCCTGTGCTGTACATATTGCTCCCTGCATTGCCTGTGCTGTACATAGTGCCCCCTGCGCTGCCTGTGCTGTACATAGTGCGCCCTGTGCTGCCTGTGTTGTACATAGTGCTCCCTGCGCTGCCTGTGCTGTACATAGTGCTGCCTGTGCTGTACATAGTGCGCCATGCGCTGCCTGAGCTGTACATAGTGTGCCCTGCACTGCCTGTGCTGTACATAGTGCGCCCTGCGCTGCCTGTGCTGTACATAGTGCACCCTGCGCTGACTGTGCTGTACATAGTGCACCCTGCGCTGGCTGTGCTGTGCATAGTGCGCCCTGCGCTGCCTGTGCTGTACATAGTGCGCCCTGCGCTGCCTGTGCTGTATATAGTGCGCCCTGCGCCGCCTGTGCTGTACATAGTGCGCCCTGCGCTGCCTGTGCTGTACATAGTGCGCCCTGCGCTGCCTGAGCTGTACATAGTGCGCCCTGCGCTGCCTGTGCTGTACATAGTGCGCCCTGCGCTGGCTGTGCTGTACATAGTGCGCCCTGCGCTGCCTGTGCTGTACATAGTGCGCCCTGCGCTGCCTGTGCTGTACATAGTGCGCCCTGCGCTGCCTGTGCTGTACATAGTGCGCCCTGCGCTGCCTGTGCTGTACATAGTGTGCACTGCGCTGCCTGTGCTGTACATAGTGCGCCCTGCGCTGCCTGTGCTGTACATAGTGCGCCCTGCGCTGCCTGTGCCGTGCATAGTGCACCCTGCACTGCCTGTGCTGTTCATAGAGTACCCGGTGCTGATGAATGGCAGGAAAAGTCTAAGGCATATTGGTACACCAGGGTGCGGGTGCCCACAGAGAGGGCTCTGTGGGCCACATCTGTCACCTGTGCCATAGGTTCGCCACCTCTGTCCTAGGGGATGTAACACTGGGGGAGTCACTTATAGAGAAGGATTTGGGTGTCCTTGTAGATCATAGATTAAATAACAGCATACAATGTCAATCAGCTGCTTCTAAGGCCACTAGGATATTATCATGCATTAAACGAGGCATGGACTCGTGGGGCAGGGATGTGATATTACCACTTTACAAAGCGTTGGTGCGGCCTCATCTGGAATATGCAGTTCAGTTCTGGGCACCAGTCCATAGAAAGGATGCCCTGGAGCTGGAAAAAGTACAGAGGAGAGCGACTAAACTGTTACGGGGGACCCTAATGGAGGGTCTTAGTTATGAGGAATGACTAAAAGAATTGAATTTGTTTAGTCTTGAGAAGAGATGTCTAAGGGGGAACATGATTAACCTGTACAAATATATAAATGGGCCGTACAAAAAATACGGTGAAAAACTGTTCCATGTAAAATACCCTCAGAAGACAAGGGGGCGCTGCCTCCGACCGGAGAAGAAAAAGTTCAGTCTCCAGAAGCGTCAAAGCTTATTTACTGTAAGAGCTGTGAATCTGTGGAATAGACTCCTCAGGACGTGGTCACAGCAGGAACAGGGACGGGTTTAAAAAGGGTTCAGATGAATTCTTAAAAGTAACCAACAATAATGCTTATGAAGAAGTGTAGAAATCCGAGTCTCACTTCCTTCTGGGATTCACGCCCCCAACTATCCCTTGGTTGAACTTGATGGTCTTATGTCTTTTTTGAACCGTATTAACTTTGTAACTTCCCTAGTTGTTCCTGAGCACACCACATGGTCAGACATGTTATTACATGTTAGGTGAAAAAAAAAAGTATACAATTGTTTTAGTGTAAAATTTCATTTCTAAACTGGGTTACATAAATCATGAAAAGTGAATTCAGCTCTGCTACATTATATATTAGGAAGACTAACATCATAACATTCCCAAATTCTAATTTCCAGACCCAGATCTAACCCATTCCTAATGAATTTTCCATGAATCCAAAGTAGTAGTTCAGACCAATCTCTTTGCACTGCGGGAGACATTTCCACCACTAGATGGTGCAGTGGATCACATTACTACGCGCTCCTGGCAGCTGCACAGCACACCACCTGGTCAGGCATGGTACTGCAAGTAAAGTGAAAAAAGTATAAATTATTTTAGTGTATAATTTAATTCCTTTAAGGTAAATTGTGTTACCTAAAGCATCTGCTATGTTATATATAAAGTCACTTATGACTACCTGATCATAACATACCCGAGCCCTGACTTGCAAACCCCCGTATAACCCATCACTACTGGATTTTCCATGAATCCTATGTAAAAGTGAGAAATCCCTAGAGTTCAGACCGATCTCTTTGTTCTGCAGGAAATATTTCCACCACTAGATGGCGCTGTGTGCATCACTGGTCTACGCTTGACACATGCACAGCGCTCCACATGGTCACACATGGTATTGCAAGTAAACACGAAGACATATGACACTAATGAAACCCACAGCAATCAGCCATAATCTGCAGGGAAACCTGTAGAAAGCGTACCATTTCCCTGCAGCGCCACTGCAGGAGAGATGAAGCATTACACCATGCTGGGTCCTCCAGAGAAAAAGCTGGCAAACCGATGGAGGCTCCAAATAAAAGAATCCTTCTGTTGATGCAGATTGCCTGAGCTGCCTTTTATCCAACACGCTTGCTGTCAGTGAATTGAACACCCACTCTGGCAGTGGCTTTCATTGGTTTACATTTGCAGGTTGAATATTTACATGGATTTCTCTATAGGCTGGTTTCCGATGGCGGTTATGAGGACGTATTTAAAAGATTAAAAAAAAAAAACACCCATCAACCTATTAATGAAATGGCTCCGGGATTTATCGCTCCGTCTTTTCGGACGCCATATGGATGGAAAACATTTCTATTATTTTGTCGTCTGAGAGGGAGGCGTTTATGATATATTATTTCCAATTAAAGCTCTCCAATGGAAAGTAATTAACGGCGCAGGGAAGGGACGCTAAAATGAGGCAATAAAACACCGGCCCATGTAAAGCGGGCGGACGAGGAGATAATTGCCGGCAACATGCGGTTCAGAGTTGGGGGGAACGCCCTCCTGTCTATTACTGGGGCTGTCTACATTCTGTAAACCAGCACCGCGATCTGAAGACTTTCGTAATTGCATGTAATAAAAAAATGTCTGTAGCTGCTGAGATATTCAATAAATTGTATCTGTAGAGCGCCACCTGCTGCTTGTTCTCATCCTTATTTCTCCATCCACCTCGTTAACATTATGCATCGGTCGCACATGCTCAGTTCTGTCCTTCTACTGCCACCCGCTGGATCTAATGTTAGGAGGTGTCACATAGCCACAGGAGAGAGCTGCTGGAGGAAGGACATTCCCCCTGAGAAAGAACACACCCTCTAAGCTGTGATAAGAAGTGAACTGCAGCAGAAAGGACACATCCCAGAACTGTGATAGGGAGAGAGTCGCAGCAAAAAGGACACCGCTCCTGAGCTGTAATAAGGAGAGTATTACTGCAGAAATGACACACTCCCTTAGCTTTGATAGGGAGAGAGTTGCAGCATAAAGGACACACTCTCTTGAAAGGACACGCCTCCTGAGCTGTTTTAGGGAGAGAGCTGCAGCAGAAAAGACACGCCCCCTGAGCTGTCAGGCTGGCAGAGAATCTAGCAGAGTGACTGGAGCAATGAATGTGGAGATGTCTGGATCCACGTGAGGTTCAGGGCTGGTCCTTGGTTTGTTCTCCTTCTTTACATTAACGATGGGACAATCCCTCTAAATATAAGATATCCTGAAAACCCTGCAATACCCCTGGGCCCCACTAGGGGATAACACAAAACCTGCGGGAGAGAGCGGCAAAATGTACATAAAATGACACATTGTTATCGCTCCGGAATGGCCGGAAGTGTTGGTGGCGCTGTTCAGACTGCGCGGTGTTCATGAAATAAAGAAGCCTTGAGCGGGAGCCGTGGTTCCCGACTCTCTATGATGTCCATAATGATCTAAAAGGGGTTGTCTAGAATTCGAAAAAACATGACAGCGCCACCCCTGCCCCCAGGTTGTGTTTGATACTGCATCCCAGCACAATCAATTTTGATACAAGCTTTGAGGTTTGCGCAGTGTCTTCTATTCCTGCACAATCCCTTTAAGGGCACAGACTGGGCGCAGTATACAAGCCCCGAGAGCCTGGCTCATACAGCCGCCCACAATGCCCATAGGTCTAAGTGATGGGCGGTAAATCTCTACCCCTTGTCCCACCTCTCCGTCCCTCGGGTTGATGAGCAGAATTTATTGACATGTCCATGGCGCCATTTCAGGACGCCCTTCATCCGGGGAGCTGGTGATTATCCTGCCGAGGGAGATCAATTCTCAGATGTGGTCACTGAGGCGATGAAGGAAGGCGAATGATTACCAGTGATACGTTATAGCAGCCGATCACCGGCCCCCGGTGTGGACCCCGGAAAACCACCCTGCCCCCACCTCCAACACTGACCATCATGGTGGTCTCACCCTCGTGGGGGTCTCCATCGTCAGGAGGACTGAATGGACAAACCATTTAGAAAACCGTTAATCTTCATACTCCCTAAACGCATTGAGTTTAATGTAATACTTTGTTTCCCCTGTGCAGGCGCTCTCAGATTTGTAGCTTGTGCAGTGGAACCCCCCAATGATCTGTGAATCGCCCCAGTTTCCAGTTGATTTATTGTTACATTGATCGTATTGACACAAATTTGATACATTCATTTTATTAGCAGAAAGTGGCCACTAGGGGGAGCACACTGACGACATAAGGATACCATCTCCAACGTGCTCCCCCTAGTGGCTGCCTTCTACTATCCTGTCCTCTGCCAGTTGTGCCTCATGATAGGAGATAATAACTATTAGATCGGTGGGGGGTCCTATCACCTATCACGAGTGCCCTTAACCCTTTGGTGCCCCTCGGAATGGAATGAGCGGCAGTTTGGGCACGCGAACCGCGGCTGCTGCAGAGAGCTGTGCTTGTCTATCTCCGGAACTCCCGTAGAGATGAATGGCGCAGGGCTGCACATGCTTAACTTTATTCTGGGGGGGGCTCCAAGGGGTACGGGATACCCTTTCTCCTAGCAGTAGGACCCCGACGGAGGCTACACTCTCATGAAAGGGAAAAATGGCCGTATGATATCCATTTAAGTGACGGCAGTTTTTAGAGCCAATAGAAGTCTATGGAGCTAATCTCATGGCAGTTTTTTTTTTAACAGCCAGTGAATAGCGCCCCTCAAAATATAGCCATTCATGGGTTAAAATAATTTAAAAAAATACCCACCTCATCCTCTTGCAGTGGAATACTCACTCCTTACTGCAGGCTTTAGGACCTGACGCTCCTACCTAACTGACCTCTCATGTACCCTATAGCTGCGGGATCCCATCCAACCCCAACCCCTTAAAGGGGTTGTCCCATCTGAGACAATGCGATATGCCCCCATTGTCTGATAGGAGCAGGTCCCACCTCTGGGACCCGCACCTATATCGAGAACGGAGTCATGAAAGTGAAGGAGGGCGCACTGCGCATGTGCAGCCGCCCATCGTTCATTTTCAATGTGGCTGGCGAATATAGCCGAGCACCGGCTCGGCAATTTCCGTCGGCCCCATAGAAATGAATGGCAGCATAGGCCGCGCATGCGCAGTGCGCTCCCATTCGCTTCAATCATGGGAGAGGCGGGGAGCAGTGCTTGGTGGTGGACGGACCCCGGGAAATCTGGGGTTCTCCAGCCATAGCTCTCCCCGCTCTGTTCACGATATGGGTGTGGGTCCCACCGCTGGGACCCGCACCTATCAAACATATCCTAGCGATATTCCCCCATTGTCTGAGATGGGAATACCTCTTTAAAGGGTTGTCTGGCCTAAAGATATTGATGACCTATCGTCAGATTGGTGGGGGTCCGACCAGGGGTGCACCTAGCCTTTCCGCTGCCTGAGGAGAGAACTAAAATGCCTGAGGAGAGAACTGAAACGCAAATTTCTTAACTTAACCCCTTCACTTCAGCCCAATGCCCTTCAGCTGCCCCCTCTTGGCCCTACCTGGTGCTGATCGCCTCACCTGGCCTCATTGGTGGGGCACCCTTGAATCCGACACCTGACACCCCCACTGTTCTGATGGTGTCCTAAACCAGTGTTTCCCAACCAGTGTGCCTTTGGCTGTGCAGGCATGCTGGGAGTTGTAGTTTTGCAACAGCTGGAGGCACACTGGTTGGGAAACGCTGCCCTAAACTATACAATGTATGAAGTGTCCGACATCCACGGGAGCTGCAGTACCCCGGCATGGCCACTACACAGTGTATGGCGCTGTCTACTTCCAGCTCCATACCCACCAGCGGACCCCCACCGATCTGACACTGATGACCTATCCTGAGGACAGTCAATATATAAGTCCCGGAAACCCCCTTTAAGTCTCAGTGACAGTAGCACTGGAATAGAGCAGGGATGCGGCTGAACATTATAGGGACCTCACATCTCACCCTACACTCAAATCCTCCGGTCCCATCCCGCATATAAGGTCGTGCGTGCGCTTATTAACATTTCCGATTCTTTAAAAGAAATCACAAGTGGTGAATAATGAAACACATTTACAAGTTGTGTGCAATTACCGCTGACCTTTGTGCACTCCGCAGAGCTCGCTGGCGAATACAGAGACAGTAATTTTATGCAGAGTCCTTAAAATGGAGATAACGGGAAAAAATGTTTATATTTTTTTTCTCCTTAGTTTTCGCATTTGGTAATAAATAGACTTGAGCTGCGTGCGCTGCAGGGGTCCAGACCACAGCGCCCTGCACCGAAACTGGAGCAGAACCATTCTCAATAAGGGGATGTCTCTGTCCAGCTGGAGGGTGGATGTGGTAACAGTGCCCCCCAGTGGCCGTCTGGGAAGTTACCAGTATCAGCTCACGACTCATCCTACCGTGTAACACGCTCACCTTTCACGGTGGATTCTGAATATTTGGTGGCAGGAGCTCAAGAATGCTAAAATAGATATATCACGATGGGACACCCGATCAAAGCCGGCTAACGAGAATGTCAAGAAACACATGTAGCAGAGCTGAGATTGTCTTATAACCATTGCTATCACAACATGTTGCACGGTTTTGCACGGTATCCTAGTACTGCAATTTCAGCACCAAAAAGTTTATTTTTCTATTGTATAGTGGTGGCAGTTAGGCATGATATGTGTCTGCTGGCACTGTGTGGTGATATATGTGACGGTTTTTAGGGCACCGAATGACACTGTAATTTGGCCATTGTACGGTATTTTATACTGTATTGTGTATGGCACTGCTATTTGGGTGCTTCTATTTGGGCACTAAGTAGTTCTCCTATGGTGGTGGCAATAAGGCACTGCGCATGGTACTATGATTTGGGCCCTGTTTGGTAATGTCTTTAGGCACTGTACAGCACTGCAATTTGGGTACTGAAAAGCTCTCTTATTTGGTCACTGTGTGGTAGTGGCTGTTATGCACTGTATTGTACTGTTATTTGGGCACTGCATGGTACTCTTATTTGGGCACTGTATGGTTCTTTCATTTGAGCCCTGAATGGTCTTATTATTTGGACACTGTTTAGTAATGTCATTAGGCACTGTACAGTACTGCTATTTGGGTACTGAATAGCTCTTTTATTTGGGCACTGGATGGTACTGATATTTGGGCACTGCATCATACTGTTATTTGGGCACTGTATGGTTCCTTTATTTGGGCACTGTATGGTTCCTTTATTTGGGCACTGCATGGTACTATTATTTGGGCACTCCATGGTATTATTATTTGGGCACTGCATGGTGCTATTATTTGGGCACTGCATGGTGCTATTATTTGGGCACTGCATGGTACTATTATTTGGGCACTGCATGGTGCTATTATTTGGGCACTGCATGGTGCTATTATTTGGGCACTGCATGGTGCTATTATTTGGGCACTGCATGGTACTATTATTTGGGCACTGCATGGTGCTATTATTTGGGCACTGCATGGTGCTATTATTTGAGCACTGCATGGTGCTATTATTTGGGCACTGCATCATACTATTTTTTGGGCACTGCATCATAATATTATTTGGGAACTGCATCATACTATTATTTGGGCACTGCATGGTGCTATTATCTGGGCACTGTATGGTGATATTATTTGGGCACTGTATGGTGATATTATCTGGGCACTGCATCATACTATTATTTGGGCACTGCATCATAATATTATTTGGGCACTGCATGGTGCTATTATCTGGGCACTGTATGGTGATATTATTTGGGCACTGTATGGTGATATTATCTGGGCACTGCATCATACTATTATTTGGGCACTGCATCATAATATTATTTGGGCACTGCATGGTGCTATTATCTGGGCACTGTATGGTGATATTATCTGGGCACTGCATCATACTATTATTTGGGCACTGCATCATAATATTATTTGGGCACTGCATGGTGCTATTATTTGGGCACTGCATGGTGCTATTATTTGGGCACTGTATGGTGCTATTATTTGGACACTGCATCATAATATTATTTGGGCACTGCATGGTGCTATTATCTGGGCACTGTTTGGCGATGTATTTTAGGCCCAGTACAGCATTGCTCTTCGGTTACAGAATGGCTTGGTTACTAGGGTAGTGTATGGGGGCAGTTGGACACATTATGGTACTGTTGTGTGTACACTGTTAGTGGCCCCACCCCCACCCCCCATCTATTACCTTCTCTGGCTTCACCATTAACTCCTTAGTGCCTGTATGCAATGTATATAGACAATTCTATATTAAAGTAAAGCTTCATGTAACAGGTCATCAACATCGAAACACAAAAACATAAATAAAAATTTAAAAACCTTCTACAACTTCCGATATATTTTTTATATCTAACATGGGCCATGGCTTTGTATTTAAACCAAGCAATTAGCTCATGTTCTCAATCAATTCCTGCTAATGTTCCCAATCCATTTGCGGAGACCAATTAGGCAAAATGTCAGTGCGGAGCTCAAGTGCCGAATTATGTAATAGAAAGTGACCTTCAGCCGTCACTCCGAGCCTTAAATAAAACCGCACCCGCCATTTACACTTCTTCTCACCAGTGATTCCTCTACCTGGAAACAATCCAATCCTCATAAACAGCACAAAAGAAATTACTGCTAATTACGATTGATGAATATTTTACCCAGATGATATCTGTAATTGAATAAAACACATACCCGCCATTGCTCTAAGATATTTACAAGTTGACAACTTGTATGTATATCTAGGCAATGCCAGGGCTAATCACTTCCTTCATGATGACTTCGGTGCACCATAGTTCAGATCAGTGCACAGACATGGTCATTGACTCCAGCTTTGTGAGTCCACCTATTGGAGGACTGAGGTAGTCTGGAATATATCCTGAGTAGGATACAGTTTTGATGTGGCCCCAGTTTAGCTGCATTGCCAATTAGAGTCTCCCAAAAATTCAGACTCAAAGAAACCTCAAAGAGTCTTGAAGGTGCTCGTTCTCATTAGGGAGACCACCTACTATGCATGAGGAGTATTTCAGACCAGAAAAAAATGCTTTACGTTTCTGGGAAACATACAGTATATGCAAGTTAGCATATCTTACATCTGCTGGCATCAGATAGGATTGGTGTTCTTTTCTTTTTAAAAGGAAAACGGATTTGAATATATTTTCCAAAAATTCAGATTCAAAGAAACCACAAATCCTTGTGATTTCATATGTTGCAGGCAAAGGAGAGAAAAAGAAAGGTACCCATGCATAATACTTCACCAAATGAGATGTGCAAGCCAGTTCTCCTTCCAGAAAAACAAGGGAACTGTGCAACTCTAGAAACAATTACCCTGGTTAGCTGAGTGGCTATTGTCAGGGTCTTGAAGGTGCTCGTTCTCATTAGGGAGACCACCTACTATGCATGAGGAGTATTTCAGTCCAGAAAAAAGATGCTTTACGTTTCTGGGAAACATACAGTATATGCAAGTTAGCATATCTTACATCTGCTGGCATCAGATAGGATTGGTGTTCTTTTCTTTTTAAAAGGAAAACGGATTTGAATATATTTTCCAAAAATTCAGATTCAAAGAAACCACAAATCCTTGTGATTTCATATGTTGCAGGCAAAGGAAAGAAAAAGAAAGGTACCCATGCATAATACTTCACCAAATGAGATGTGCAAGCCAGTTCTCCTTCCAGAAAAACAAGGGAACTGTGCATCTCTAGAAACAATTACCCTGGTTAGCTGAGTGGCCATTGTCAGAGTCTTGAGGTTGCTCGTTCTCATTAGGGAGACCACCTACTATGCATGAGGAGTATTTCAGTCCAGAAAAAAGATGCTTTACGTTTCTGGGAAACATACAGTATATGCAGGTTAGCATATCTTACATCTGCTGGCATCAGATAGGATTGGTGTTCTTTTCTTTTTAAAAGGAAAACTGATTTGAATATATTTCCCAAAAAACCCAAAGGTATGCAAATCAGCTTTTCTTCCTAGACTAACAATAAGCCTATCTGATGTCAGCAGATGTAAGATTTGCTAATTTCTAGTGATGAGCGAAGTTTTGAAAAATTCAGTTCGGCAGCTTCGCCAAACTTCATCAAGAAATTTTATTAGTTGCGAATTAATCCATCCCAAATCATTTTTAATTGTATGGAGCAGGCGCAATGACAGAGAACTGCGATCGCGGAGCCCCTCCCCATCATTTAACCCCTCAGATGCCACGTTCAATGCTGATTGCAGCAGCTGATACATTCAAGTGCTCAGGGGGTTAATCTGGGGTTAAAAAATTATACTCGCCTCATCAATTTGCTCGTGGAGAGGCCATCTGCTCCCATCTTGATAGAGGAAAACCCGCCAAATTACCAGGGGTGACATGTGATCCCACTGGCTGTGCAATGATGTTCTTACGGATGATTTGACGTTTTTTTTCTATCAAGACGGAGCGGATGGCCTTTCCGTGATCGAGTGGATGAGATGAGCATAATTTTTTTTAATTTCCAGCCACAAAGCGCGAGGACATTCCACTTTGTGCGAATCAAATTTTTTCTAAACTTTGGATCAAATTTCGCTTCAGATGCTTCGATTCACTCAACACTACTAATTTCCATATATGTTTTCCAGAAATGCAGAGCAGCGTTGGCTGGCTACAATACTCTACATGCATACTAGATGGTCTCCCAAATTTTCTCTTGAGATACTCAGTATTCTTTACAGCATATTTGATTTGAGTAGAATCAATGTGGACCTGAACTAAATTTTTTGAAAAATTTATCAAATCATAGACAAATCAAATTTCAAGAAAATTGCTTATTTCTGGGCTGGGGTAGTCTTGAATGCATCTCCTATCTTGATTGGGATACAGATATGATCAATGGCTCCAGCTTGGCTGCATTGTCTGTTGAAGTCTGAGGTAGTCTACAATTCATCGCCTGCCTCAGTAGCTCCACTAGGATTCATCTATTATCGAAGACTCCAGCTTGGCTGCTTTGTCTATTGGAGTCTGAGGTACTGTGGAATACATCTTCTGGCCCAGCTCCTTGAGCTAGTGGTCAGCGACAACATTTAGTGGTGGCATTGTCAGGCTGCTGCAGGGAGAATGTAAGATTTTATGGGTGGCACTAAGAAGAAGAGGCTCTCTGTTCTGACTCTTAGAAGGGAATCTCAAATTAAGAAATCCTAATTTGCGCTACTAAAGTCTATCGACAGGGTTATCTTCATAAGACAACATCTTCATGGAAATTAACTAAAAAGGGGTCCAAAGATGACAGTCACACCCTGCTCCTGGTGCCACTTAAAGGGGTTATTCCATCAACCATCAACAGGATAGGTGGTAAATGTATGATTGCTGGGGATCAACCCACTGAAAACTTTACCAATCATGAGAATGGGGGTCATTGAGTCTATGGAGTGAATGGAGCAGTGGCTCAGCTGACTGACCGCCACTCCACGGTGGGACTACTGGAAGTGAATGGATTGGTGGTCATGTGGACTCAGGGACACTCATTCTCATGATCATTAAAGGGGTCCCTCTCACTTCAGCAATTGGCATTTATCATGTAGAGGACGTTAATACAAGACACTTACTAATTTATTGTGATTGTCCATATTGCCTCCTTTGCTGGCATGATTTATTTTTCAATTACATTATACAGGGGTTATGACCACCCTGCAATCCAGCAACGGTGGTCGTGCTTGTGCACTATAGTAAAAAGTGCCAGCCCATGGACACTGCTGCAGTCTCGGCCACCAGAGAGTAGTGTGCAAGCACGACAACCGCTGATTGATTTCAGGGTGGTCATAACCGCCGGATACTACCAGTGCACCTCTAGTAATTATACACGTATGGTCCCTCTGCCGCCTAGGACAAGCAAAACCAGAAACTGCAGGACATTAGATACAAATCATTTATAAATTAATAGGAACGTTAAAGGCTAAGGCGCTGCAGCAGTCTCTTCTATCTTCATTCAGCAGGACCTGCCAAAGGACCTGCGATGTGCGTAATGATGTCACCGTGCTGTCCCACGTGTTCATGGCAGGTCCTGTTCAGTAAAGATATAAGAAGCTGCTGCAGCACATTCAAGTGGATGAGGTGAGTTGTGTGTTGTTGTTTTTTTTTTACCCCTAAATATTCTTTTGCATTCTGTCTTAAGAATGCTATTATTTTCCGATATAACCATGTTATAACGGAAAATAATAAAGTGAAGTTCGGGGCCCCATTGACTTCAATGGGGTTCGGGTTCAGGGTAAAGTTCAGGTTTAGTTTGGGTCCCCAACTTGAACTTTGACCTGAAATTCAGCCAAACCCGGCGAACCAAAACTTCCACGTGTTCGCTCAACCCTAATTATGACCTCTTAGTTTAGAAATAAGATTTATTAGATGACTGGCACAAAGTGAAATTGAAAGTACCAGTCACACAGCTAGAAAAAAACAGAAAACCCTTTGTGACAGAATGGCTCAATATTTTTAATTAAGGCCAATTGAAAAAAATGATTTTTTTTAGCCAAAAATGAGTAACATCCAATCATTTAAAAAAAAAAAAAGTCTCTGGAGGTGTAGCCTTTAAGTATCTTCTTTATTCATAGTACATTAGCTTTTACTTAAAGGAACCAAAATGAAATCATTGGATACAAATGATACATAAATTACCAAAATTATAAAGATATTTTTATTATTTATATTGTTTATATGTTATAAATATTTTTATATCATTTTTCTTAAAGGATACAAAAAAATAAATAGAAAATAAAAATAAGATATTATTATAATGAATGAATATTGATATAATAATCTAGAAATTATTATTATTATTATTATTATTATTATTATTATTATTATTATTATATTTTTCTAGTTATTTCTTAAAGGTCCTAGGACAGAATTATTATCTGGATACAATAATAAACCAATAAATAAATCACTTGATATTTTCATTTCACTCAATCACTTCCCGAGTAGGGCATACGGTTTTCTTAAAGGTGCCAAGGTCGTCCTCCTAGACAAAGATTAATTACATTATTTCATTAATTCTCATACTCCCAGTGCCCCTTCCCCTCACCTATATTACTAAACCCACTACTACTAATTATAATCATAGTAATAATAGTCGGGTAAATATAATTTGTCATGAATGAGGCCGCCGCGGAGGATGATAATTCTATTACTGGATCCTGGGGGCAGCACCGCGGCGGTTTCTCAGGTCCTCTGAGTTCATGGCCTTATTTTCTGATGTTATTTGAAACTATTGATTTAGATGAAGATCTTTAACCCCCCCTCCCCCTCCTCATCATATCACATTGCACCCACAGAAGCTTCTACGCACCGCGTCCCCTGGAATGGCCTTTGGACTGTTTTGACATTGGGTGATGGATCTGTCCATTTAGAGGAGGAAATAGATTACAATGACATTCTAGAGCAGGTTTAATAATTAATAACTGTGCCGGTATCCCGGGGGACATCTCACCGCCCATAGAGCGGCAGCTTCATACTGGTTCTCACACAGCTTGGTGGTCATACTGGTTCTTAAACAGATTGGTGGTCATACTGGTTTTCACACAGCTTGGTGGTCATACTGGTTCTCAAACAGATTGGTGGTCATACTGGTTTTCACACAGCTTGGTGGTCATATTGGTTCTCAAACAGATTGGTGGTCATACTGGTTCTCACACAGCTTGGTGGTCATACTGGTTCTCAAACAGATTGGTGGTCATACTGGTTTTCACACAGCTTGGTGGTTATATTGGTTATTATCACACAGCTTGGTGGTCATACTGGTTTTAACACAGCTTGGTGGTCATACTGGTTATTATCACACAGCTTGGTAGTCATACTGGTTCCTACACAGCTTGGTGGTCATACTGGTTATTCTCAAACAGATTGGTGGTCATACTGGTTTTCACACAGCTTGGTGGTTATACTGGTTTTAACACAGCTTGGTGGTCATACTGGTTTTAACACAGCTTGGTAGTCATATTGGTTACCTTCACACAGCTTGGTGGTCATATTGGTTATTATCACACAGCTTGGTGGTCAAACTGATTATCACACAGCTTGGTGGTCAAAATGGTTATCACACAGCTTGTGGTCATACTGGTTATTATCACACAGCTTGTGGTCATACTGGTTATCACACAGCTTGTGGTCATACTGGTTATTATCACACAGCTTGGTAGTCATACTGGTTATCACACAGCTTGTGGTCATACATGTTATCACACAGCTTGTGGTCATACTGGTTATTATCACACAGCTTGGTAGTCATACTGGTTATCACACAGCTTGTGGTCATACTGGTTATCACACAGCTTGGTGGTCATACTGGTTATCACACAGCTTGGTGGTCATATTGGTTTTCACACAGCTTGGTGGTCATACTGGTTATCACACAGTTTGGTTGTCATACTGGTTGTCACACAGCTTGGTGGTCATACTGGTCATTACATAGCTTGGTGGTCATACTGGTTATCACACAGCTTGGTGGTTATACTCGTTTTCACACAGCTTGGTGGTCATACTGGTTATCACACAGCTTGGTGGTCATATTGGTTTTCACACAGCTTGTTGGTCATACTGGTTGTCACACAGTTTGGTCGTCATACTGGTTAATACATATAAAACAAGAATCACAGAAATAAACGTGGCCAAAATGGGTGGGACTGCTCCAAACCCCAAACACTGTGGCGTGTTTCTAACTGGGGGGGCAGTTCCTCCGCATGTGGTTCGCAGCAAACGGCTATCCCCAGCAAAAATTGCATACAATGGAGGATACCGGCGCGAACCACAAGCACCACACAAACATCCTACACAAAATAAAACATGTGCGGATGAAAATATATAAACACATAACTCACAGAAAACAGATGCACCACATGGATAAGCAACTGACAACACTGGCTAATCCCTCACTCTGGTGTTAAAAGCTGAGAGATTCGCCAATATTTCCAATCAGGAACATATCGGAGCCCCTTTAGGCACCACTACACGGTATCTCAGCATGACATGGGGTCCTAACACTAGACTACCTATGGTGTGTGAACAAGGTCTGAACAGGTATTAAGCAGCCTACAGCCCCCTCCCACTCACCTGCACTGCAGGACCAACAATGCAATGGGGAACACATGAGGCCGCAAGCTACACCTACAACAGACCATGTGACACCGGCATCGTCATACTGGTTGTCACACAGCTTGGTGGTCATACTGGTCATTACATAGCTTGGTGGTCATACTGGTTATCACACAGCTTGGTGGTTATACTGGTTTTCACACAGCTTGGTAGTCACACTGGTTCTTACACACCTTGGTGGTCATACTGGTCATTACACAGCTTGGAGGTCATACTGGTTTTCACACAGCTTGGTAGATTTACTGGTTATCACACAGCTTGGTGGTCATACTGGTTATGACACAGCTCGGTGGTCATGATGATTTTTACACAGCTTGGTGGTCACACTGTTTTTTTCACACTGTTTGGTGGTCATACTGGTTATAAACACAATAACTGTCTTTCCTGACGATTTAGGCAGATCTGTGATACAATCCATAGATAAGTGGGTCCAGGGTCTGGACGGGATGGGTAATGGAAGTAGAGATCCAGAAGGTCGAGTATCACCTTAGCGCGAGCACAGGTACCCCAGGCTGAGACATAGTCCTCAACACACCTACGCAACCCCGGCCACCAGAATCTACGAGAGATGAGGTCGGCAGTGGATCTACTCCCAGGGTGTCCCGTAAGAACCCTACAGTGATGTCGCTCAAACACCTTGTGACACAATTCTGATGGAACAAACAATTTCCCAGAGGGGCAAGAATCCGGTACGTCACCCTGAGCCTCTAATTCCTTCACCACTAGGTCAGGGTATAGAGCGGATATCACCACCCCGTCCGACAGTATAGGACTCGGATTTTCAAAATCACCACCTCCAGTAAAACTACGTGACAAGGCATCAGCCTTGACTTTCTTAACCCCCGGACAATAAGTGACAGTGAAATTGAATCTGGTAAAAACAAAGACCATCTGGCCTGCCTCGGGTTCAGATGTTTAGCCGACTCCAGGTAAGCCAGATTTTTCTGATCAGATGAATCGCCCCTTCCAAACAATGAGGCCATTCCTCAAAAGCCAACTTAACGGCCAGTAACTCTCTGTTACCCACATCGTAATTTCTCTCTGCAGAAGAGATTTTTTTTTAGAGAAAACATCACATGGGCGCTATTTACCAAGTAACGGGCTCTGCGATAAGACTGCTCCTACCCCCACCTCGGATGGGTCCACTTCCACAATGAAAGGTTGTGATACATGCAGCTGCAGGGAGACATCACACTGGACAAAAAAAGAGAGGGAACAAGGATCAAGGCCTGAAAGCAAGGGAAGAAAGAAGGACACCTCCTAGTCAAATCCCTAGTCACAGTCCTGACTGGCTATCAGTATAAACAGACCCCAAAGGTAGGCGAGTTCATACGCAGGAGCACCTAGAGTCCTAACCCACCCTATAAGACCCTGGTGATAGTGACAGGACTGAGACTACCTGTTCCTCCAGAAAGGAAGGACGACCAGGAGTCTCCCTCAGGCCTACAACAAAGGGCAGGGGAAAAACAACATACAGATAAACCAAAACAAAATGCAAAAGGGAAAGGAAACACTTAACTTTCCAGTAGCTATGGAATCAACAGGAACTCAGCTGAGAACCAAACACCAGCAGACCACAGATACCACTGAAGCTATACATGTACATCCGTATATCTCGGTACGTCCGTGACAATCTCACAGCTTAGTAGTCATACTGGTTATCACACAGATTGGTGGTCATACTGGTTATCACACAGCTTGGTGGTCATACTGGTTATAACACATTGTGGTGGTCATACTGGTTATCACACAGCTTGGTGGTCGTACTGGTTATCACACAGCGTGGTGGTCATACTGGTTATCACACAGCTTGGTGGTCATACTGGTTATCACACAGCTTGGTCGTCATACTGGTTATCACACAGCTTGGTGGTCATACTGGTTATCACACAGCGTGGTGGTCATACTGGTTATCACGCGGATTGGTGGTCATACTGGTTATAACACATTGTGGTGGTCATACTGGTTATCACACAGCGTGGTGGTTATACTGGTTATCACACAGTTGGAGGCCTCATGAAGACAACCACAGTTCATATCTCTATGAGGACATATGGACATTATGGATGAAGGTGACTGTCCCAAACCTCTTTTATTTCCGAGAGCCGAGCGGCCAGGGTCATATTATATGGAAGGCACAGAGAGGATGATCTAGAGAGTCTCCTCTACAGATTGCCGCCCATGCATGTGTCTCCCTCTTTAATCACACATCATAGCTAGGAGTGGATTCAGACTCCAGTCATGTCATGTACTGACATGTGTGACATACTAGGACAGGGGTAGGCAACCTCCGGCACTCCAGCTGTTGTGAAACTACGACTCCCAGGATGCAAACTTGCTCTACTGTTCTCTGAACTCCCATAGAAATTAATGGAGCATGCTGGGAATTGTAGTTTCATAACAGCTGGAGATCCGAAGGTTGCTGACCCCTGTACTAGAAGATGCATTAGGGTTGGTTTCCCCTTTAAGTACAGTCTGGAGCAGACTAATGCTCATAATTGCAGAAAGTAGTCCAATCATCCAAACTGCAGCGTAATTGTAGAGTTTCTCTATAGACTGTAATTTAGTTCCAGGAAAGCCGCACACAAATGACTTTGCGATTACGTTATCCACAGTGGGTTATACTAAACACAGTGAACGTCCACCCCATTTTCTTTTTATTCATCTAAACTAGCTGATGACCCGGCGCTGCTCGGGTATTTATTTATTACAGTTTTATATTAAATAACAGTTACTTTCACAGTGGCTGCCTCTTTAACGGTGACCGCCCCTTTAACAGTGACCACCCCTTTAACAGTGACTTTCACAGTGGCCGTGGCTCTAACGGTGACACCCCTTTAACAGTGACCACCCCTTTAACAGTGACTTTGGTCGCCCCTTTAACAGTGACTTTCACAGTGGCTGCCCTTTTAACAGTGACTTTCACAGTGTCCGCCCCTTTAACGGTGACTTTCACAGTGGCCGCCCATTTAAAAGTGACCGCCTGTTTAACGGTAACCGCCCGTTTAACAGTGACTTTCATAGTGGCCGCCCCTTTAACCACATCAGCCCCCCTAGCTTAAACACCCTTAATGACCAGGCCACTTTTTACAATTCTGCACTACACTACTTTCACCGTTTATTGCTCCGTCATACAACTTACCACCCAAATGAATTTTACCTCCTTTTCTTCTCACTAATAGAGCTTTCATTTGGTGCTATTTCTTTCTTGCTGACATTTTTACTTTTTTTGATATTTTACTTTTTTTGATGAAATTTTTGCAAAAAAATGATATTTTTCACTTTATGTTGGAAAATTTGTCAAATAAAACTACATTTCTCTAAAAAATTTTCTCTAAATTTATTGTTCTACATGTCTTTGATAAAAAAAAATGCAATAAGTGTATATTTATTGGTTTGGGTAAAAGTTATAGCGTTTACAAACTATAGTGCAAAAGTGAATTTCCGCACTTTGACTTTCTGAGCACCTGTCCTGTTTCCTGACGTACTACAATGCCCAGACAGTAGAAATACCCCATAAATGACCCCATTTCCGAAAGTAGACACCCTAAGGTATTCACTGAGGGGCATAGTGAGTTCATGGAAGTTTTTATTTTTTGTCACAAGTTAGCGGAAATGGATTTCATATTCTACTAACTTGTGCCAAAAAATACAATTTTACATGAACTCACCATACCCCTCACAGAATACCTTGGGGTGTCTTCTTTCCGAAATGGGGTCACTTGTGGGGTATTTATACTGCCCTGGCATTTTAGGGGTCCTAAAGCGTGAGAATCCAAATGCGTAAAAATGCCCTGTAAAATCCTAAAGGTACTCATTGGATTTAGGGCCCATTTGCGCATCTTGGATGCAAAAAAGTGGCACGCATGGGGTATCGCCGTACTCAGGAGAAGTAGGGCAATGTGTTTTGGGGTGTATTTTTACATATACCCTACTGGGTGTGAAAATATCTCTGTAAATGACAACTTTGTTTAAAATTTTT
Organism: Bufotes viridis; assembly: GCA_033119425.1. NCBI lineage: Eukaryota > Metazoa > Chordata > Amphibia > Anura > Bufonidae > Bufotes > Bufotes viridis. Next base: position 590,346,511 of record CM065590.1, read on the forward strand.
AAAAAGTTGTCATTTACAGAGATATTTCTCACACCCTGCATGGGTATATGTAAAAATACACCCCAAAACACATTGCCCTACTTCTCCTGAGTACGGCGATACCACATATGTGCCACTTTTTTGCAGCCAAGATGCGCAAAGGGGCCCTAAATCCAATGAGTACCTTTAGGATTTCACAGGTCATTTTTTACGCATTTGGATTCCAAACTGCTTCTGACGTTTAGGGGCCCCTAAAATGCCAGGGCAGTAAAAATACCACACAAGTGACCCCATTTCGGAAAGTAGACACCCCAAGGTATTCGCTGATGGGCATAGTGAGTTCATGGAAGTTTTTATTTTTTGGCACAAGTTAGCGGAAATGGATTTTTTTTTATTTTTTTTTTTACAAAGTGTCATATTCCACTAACTTGTGCCAAAAAATAAAATTTTACATGAACTCACCATACCCCTCACGGAATACCTTGGGGTGTCTTCTTTCTAATATGGGGTCACTTGTGTGGTATTTTTACTGCCCTGGCATTTTAGGGGCCCCTAAACGTCAGAAGCAGTTTGGAATCCAAATGCGTAAAAATGTCCTGTGAAATCCTATAAGGTACTCATTGGATTTAGGGCCCATTTGCGCATCTTGGCTGCAAAAAGTGGCACACATGGGGTATCGACGTACTTGGGAGAAGTAGGGCAATGTGTTTTGGGGTGTATTTTACCTATACCCTACTGGGTGTGAAAAATATCTCTGTAAATGACAACTTTGTATAATTTTTTTAAAAAGTTGTCATTTACAGAGATATTTTTCACACCCAGTATGGGTATATGTAAAAGTACACCCCAAAACACATTGCCCTACCTCTCCTGAGTACAGAGATACCACATGTGTGACACTTTTTGCAGCCAAGTTGCGTACTCGGCCCTAAATCCAATGAGTACCTTTTAGGACGGTATTTTTACGCATTTTTCTTCTCACGCTTCAGGGCCCCTAAAATGCCAGGGCAGTATAAATACCCCACATGTGACCCCATTTTGGAAAGAAGACACCCCAAGGTATTCTGTGAGGGGCATGGCGAGTTCATAGAAGATTTTTTTGTTGCACAAGTTAGCGGAATTTGATTTTTTTTTGTTTTTTTCACAAAGTCTCCCTTTCCGCTAACTTGTGACAAAAAGTTCAATCTTTCATGGACTCAATATGCCCCTCAGCGAATACCTTGGGGTGTCTTCTTTCCGAAATGGGGTCACATGTGAGGTTTTTGTACTGCCCTGGCATTTGAGGGTCTCCGCAATCATTACACGTATGGCCAGCATTAGGAGTTTCTGCGATTCTCCTTATATGGAGCATACGGGTAATGAGATTTTTTCTGTTCAGCCTCTGGGCTGAAAGAAAAACGAACGGCACAGATTTCCTCATTCGCATCGATCGATGTGGATGAAAAATCTCTGCCAAAAATATGCAAGAAAAAGAGGGGCCTGGCGATTGCCAGGACATAGGGGCTCCGCCCAAACATCCATACCCACTCAGCTCCTATGTCCTGGCAAACGTGATTTCTCCATTCACATCGATCAATCCATCGGTGTGGAGGAAGACATCTTTGCCAGATTTTTGATACAAAGTGTTTGCCAAAGCATATGAACTCCAACACCTCTCCTCAGCTCACATGCCTGGACAAACATACCTGTCCTGCAGAGGAGAAATCTCGTCTTGCAGCGCCGCATACACCGACTTCACGTGTCTTCTGATAGCAGCGCAATGCTTCTCTCAGAATTCACATCAGTGCTGCGGCGTTTGTCGGTTGGTCCGTTGGTCTGTTGGTATACCTGGAAAATAAAGGGTGGTTATGGGGGAGAAGAAAAAACAGGCAGCAGGCACATGACTTGAACGTTGCAAACTTTATAAAACCAGAACATTTTAAAACTTTTATAAAACATGAACATAAAAACCTGAACTAACTCAAGATTTTTCTTTTCTTGCTACCTGTTTAATTTTTTTTTTTTGTTTTCCATGTCACTCTTTATTTTCCTAGCAGAAACCTCTCCTTTCCCATGGGACAATGTGTAAAGTGTAAATCACACAGAGATGGTGCGAAGTACATTATACGCGTTATCCCAAGTGAAAGGAGAGGTTTCTACCGTTTCACACTTCTGCTGTAGCACACCAGCACCATCCCTATGTGTTAGGGTCTCTCAAAACCTAGTGTCCTGAGAGACCCTAGAGCCTGAGTGGAAAAAAAACTACCTGTGTAGTGCTGTCCCTAGGTCCCTAAGTGTACCTGAGTGTGGTACTTCCGGAAACACTCTCCAAGGCATAGGGCAGGGTGGTCAGGACAGTCAGGACAGAAATAGCGGGTGTCACGCCTTATTCCACTCCTGCTACAGACACAACATCTTTTTCGGGGTGGCGGTTGGTTTGAGGTACCCGGCACAAAGCTAGGGAAGTGCCGCTCGTGTAGACGGCTAACTACACTGGTGGATGGGGCCACGGAACCTCCTGGATACAGGAGTTCCGAAATGATCTCTTCCTGAAATTTGAGGAAGGATCCCGTTCTCCCAGCCTTACTGTAGAGAACGTAACTATTATAGGCAGCCAATTGAATCAAATATACAGACACCTTCTTATACCAGCGTCTGGTCTTTCGGGAAACCAAATAAGGGGCCAACATCTGGTCGTTGAAGTCCACCCCTCCCATGTGGAGGTTATAGTCGTGGACTAAGAGGGGCTTTTCAACGACACTGGTTGCCCGTTCAATTTGGACTGTCGTGTCTGCGTGAATGAAGTAGAGCATGTAAACGTCACGCTTGTCTCTCCATTTCACCGCGAGCAGTTCTTCGTTACACAAGGCAGCCCTCTGCCCCCTTGCAAATCGGGTGGTAATGAGCCGTTGGGGGAAGCCCCGGCGACTAGGTCGCACGGTGCCGCAGCAGCCAATCTGTTCTAGGAACAAATGCCTGAAGAGGGCCACACTTGTGTAAAAGTTGTCCACATAAAGATGGTACCCCTTGCCGAATAAGGGTGACACCAAGTCCCAGACTATCTTCCCACTGCTCCCCAGGTAGTCAGGGCAACCGACCGGCTCCAGGGTCTGATCTTTTCCCTCATAGATCCGAAATTTGTGCGTATAGCCTGTGGCCCTTTCACAGAGCTTATACAATTTGACCCCATACCGGGCGCGCTTGCTTGGGATGTACTGCTTGAAGCCAGGCGCCCGGTAAAATGTATTAGGGACTCGTCTACGCAGATGTTTTGAGCAGGGGTGTACAAATCTGCAAATTTCTGGTTGAAATGGTCTATGAGGGGCCGAATTTTATGGAGCCGGTCAAAAGCTGGGTGGCCTCTGGGACGGGAGGTGGTGTTGTCGCTAAAGTGCAGGAAACGCAGGATGGTCTCAAAACGTGTCCTGGACATGGCAGCAGAGTACATGGGCATGTGATGAATTGGGTTCGTGGACCAATATGACCGCAATTCATGTTTTTGGTTATGGCCATGCTGAGGAGAAGGCCCAGAAAAGTTCTAAGTTCGGAAACTTGGACTGGTTTCCACCGGAAAGGCTGGGCATAAGAGCTTCCCGGGTTGTCGGCGATAAATTGAGTGGCATATCTGTTTGTTTCTGCCACGACTAGGTCATAGAGCTCCGCAGTGAAAAACAGCTCAAAAAACCCCAGCGCCGATCCTATCTGAGCTGTTTCCACCCGAACTCCTGACTGGGCGGTGAAAGGGGGAACTACTGGTGCGGCTGAAGTTGGGGGCTGCCAATCAGGGTTTGCCAGCACCTCAGGGACTCTAGGGGCTCTAGGGGCCTGTCTGCGCGGTGGCTGCGACGGGGAAACTACTGCACGTGCCACCGTACCAGCTTCAACTGCCCTTCTGGTGCTCGCCACTTCACCATGTTGTACGGCAGTGCTGGTAGAAGGTCCAGGACGGGCTGCGCTGCTGGTGTATGCCTCACCACGTAATCCGGCAGCGCCAGCCCCACTCTGCTGCCCTTGAAGCGGATCCTGCGCAACCTGCGGTCTAGCAACACGGGGCCGGGTACGCCTGCTTCTATCAGGGACCTCCACCTCCTCGTCAGAACTTTGGGTCAGAGAGCCACTGCTCTCTACAGGTTCGTATTCTGACCCGCTAGATTCATCAGATGAGGGTTCCCATTCCTCATCCGACTGGGTCAGAATCCTGTAGGCCTCTTCAGGAGAATACCCCTTGTTTGACATTTGGGCGTCTAAATTTAGGGGGTATTCCCTGAGACTACCCAAGAAAAAAAGCAAGCCTGTCTTACAATTGAGAGGGTAGCGAGTACAGAAGCCGCTGCGATTGATAAAAAGATCAAAACTGATTTTTTATCGCCGCAGCGCTTGTGAAGGGATTGTGCAGTGATTACAAAAAAAAAAAAATTTTTGTCACTGCGGCGGGGCGGGCGTGGGTGAACGCAGGTGTGGGCGACCGATCAGGTCTGATCGGGCAAACACTGCGTTTGGGGTGGAGGGCGAACTAAAGTGACAGTAGTACTATTATAGATCTGACCGTGATCAGTTCTGATCACTTACAGATACTATAAAAGTACAAACGCTGATTAGCTCTACGCTAATCAGCGAACCAGTGACTGCGGTGCGGTGGGCTGGGCGCTAACGCTAACTACCTACCAAAGGGGCCTAAAGTAATCTAAACCTAAAGTCAATCCTAGTGAAAAAAAAAGTGACAGTTTACACTGATCACTTTTTCCCTTTCACTAGATGATTGACAGGTGCTGCAAGGGGTGATCAAGGGGTTAATTTGGGTGATGGGGGGCTGATCAGGGGCTAGTGTGTGGTGCTTGGGTGTACTCACAGTAAGGTGTGCTCTCTCCTGGCTCCAACCGACGAAAAGGACCCAGGAGAGGGCACAGAAGCCATTTAATCCATCATATTTACAAATATGATGGGTTAAATGGCTTCTCATTCATTTTTTTAAAAGTCATCAGCCCGCCAGCGCTGCCGATTGGCTGGCAGGCTGATGACTAACTCCTCCTGCGCCTTTTGCCATGCGCGATGTGCGCATGCGCGGGCGCATCTATGCGAAATCTCGCGTCTCGCGAGATCACGCGTAGATGCGTCCGAACAGAAGAGCCTGGCCGCCGCGAGAACGCGATCCTGCGTGCGGCGGTCCGGGAGAGGTTAATGGTGACTGCCGCTTTAACAGTGACTTTCACGGTGGCCACCCGTTTAACAGTGACTTTCACGGTTGGCGCCCCTTTAACAGTGACTTTCATGGTGACCGACCCTTTAACGGTGACTGCCTCTTTAACAGTGACATTCACAGTGGCCACCCCTTTAATGGTAACTGTCTCTTTAACAGTGACTTTCATGGTGACCGACCCTTTAACGATGATCGCCTCTTTAAAAGTGACTTTCACAGTGGCCGCGCCTTTAACGGTGACCACCGCTTTAACAGTGACTTTCACAGTGGCCCCCCCTTTAATGGTGACTGCCTCTTTAACAGTGATTTTCACGGTTGACGCCCCTTTAACAGTGGCTTCCACGGTGGCCGCCCCTTTAACAGTGATCGCCCCTTTAATAGTGGCTTTCATGGTGGCCATCCCTTTAACAGTGACTTTCACAGTGGCCACCCCTTTAACAGTAACTGTCCCTTTAACATTGACCACCCCTTTAACAGTGACTTTCACAGTGGCCGCCCCTTTAGCGGTGACTGCCCTTTTACCAGTGACTTTCACAATGGCAGCCTTTTGACCGGGGTCTGCCCCTTTAAAAGTGACCTTCACAGTGGTTGTCCCTTTAACAGTGACTTTCATGGTGGCTGTCCCTTTCACAGTGACCATCCCTTTAACATTGACTGCCCCTTTAACAGAGACTTTTACAGTGGCCGCCCTTTTAACAGTGACTTTCACAGTGGCCGCCCTTTAACGGTGATCGCCTCTTTAAAAGTGACTTTCACAGTGGCCGCCCCTTTAACAGTGACCACCGCTTTAACAGTGACTTTTACAATGGCCGTCCCTTTAACGGTGACCGCCCCTTTAACAGTGACTTTCACAGTGGCCACCCCTTTAACGGTGACTTTCACGGTGGCTGCCCCTTTAACGGTGAACTCCACAGTGCCCGTCCGTTTAATAGTGGCCCCTGCCCCCCATACATGTAGCAGTGTAGTTGTGCCATCATACGTCATATGACTGAATATTTCAGGACCTGCGAAAAGAACTGGTAAAAGCTGTGATCAGTTGTTATGGCAACCTGGAGTAGGACCTGCGAGCTTCTATGGGCTGATAAGGGACATTTTTGGGGAATATCTCTGGAACGGTACATCCTAGAGAGCTGAGACCCCACAAGATTTCTTTCCTGGTAGCAACGGATGTGTGTACAAAGTTTCGTTGAAATGGATGGTTGTGTCTTTGAGTTTTTGCGGAACATACACACATACACACATACATACATACATACATACATACATACACACACATACATACATACATACATACATACACATAAACACACACATACATACATGCACACATACACACACACATACCTACCTACATACACACATACATACATACCTACCTACATACACACATACATACACACAGATACACATACATACATACTGTGGGGATTTGCTCTGGTAGACAGGCTTGCGGACGCAGTATAGAGGCAAGGTATACAGTTCTCTGGGTAAAGCAGAAGTGTTTTATTCACACTCAGCAACACAGAAACAGTCTTTAGTGCTTGTTCACATGAGGCAAAACACAAGGCAAAAAACATCAGTCCCACAGCAAGGTCACCTGAGTGGTTGGTGTTAGTTCACACCTGGCAGTTAGCTCGGCCACGCAAAGTTTCCCCCAGCGGCTTCCAGGTAGTCTGCACGCCTGTTTGCAGACTCTTGCTCTCAGCCCTGAGAGCTCCACAGTAACACCAGCAGCTTCCAGGATAATCACCTCCCACCTGCTGAGGTGGCTGCCTTTTTAAAGGCCCGGAAAGTCCGGCCTGGACCGTGGGGAATAGTCTCCCACCCAGCACTTGACTATTCCCAATAAGAGCCGGCCCGGATCGGCTTTGTAGCCATACTAAATATCAATGTGTCAAGCAGCACTAGCTGCTACTGACACACAAAAAATCCGGCTCTTATCTCACCGAGGCCAGGAACCTCGGTGACACGTACCTTCAGTCGACGACGGAACCTTGCGCCCTCTTACATACCCCCCCCCCCCCCTTTGTTCAACCCTGAGAGGGTGAACACATGTGAGGCAGTGGACGCGGGACAGGGCATCCGCGTTACCCTGCATGCGGCCTGCCCTGTGTTCTACTGAGAACTTGAAGTTCTGTAAGGACAGGAACCACCTGGTGACCCGAGCATTCCTCTCCTTGGCCTGGCTCATCCACTTGAGAGGGGAATGGTCGGTCACCAGACGGAACCTCCTCCCTAATAAGTAATAACGGAGAGACTCGAGTGCCCACTTGATAGCCAGGCACTCCCTCTCCACTATGATGTACCTGGTCTCGGCTGGGTTGAGCTTATGGCTCAGGAAGACAACGGGATGTTCTTCCCCGTTGACTTCCTGAGACAGTACAGCACCGAGGCCTACCTCCGAGGCATCCGTCTGTACTATGAACTCCCTGTTGAAGTCGGGTGTCACCAAAACTGGGGACCCACACAGGGCCGACTTCAATGCAGAGAAAGCCTCTTCCACCTTCTCACTCCAGTGAACCTTTCCAGACTTTCGTCCCTTCAACAGGTCTGTCAACGGTGCTGCTATCGTTGCAAAGTGGGGCACAAACCTCATGTAGTAACCTACAATCCCCAGGAACGATTTTACCTGCCTGGTGGTGACCGGTCAGGGCCAATTACGTATTGCCTCTATCTTAGTTACCTGAGGTTTGATGACTCCCCGCCCAATAACATATCCCAGATACTTGGTCTCTTCTAACCCAATTGCACACTTTTTTGGGTTAGCGGTCAGTCCAGCTTTTCTAAGGGCATCCACTACCGCCTGCACTTTGGGTAAATGGCTTTCCCAGTCGGTGCTGTGGATGACTACATCATCTAAGTAGGCCGAGGCGTACCGACGATGAGGTCGCAGCACAATGTCCATTAACCTTTGGAAAGTGGCGGGGGCGCCATGCAGGCCAAAGGGTAACACCTTATAATGATACAGGCCTTGCGGGGTAACAAAAGCAGTTTTTTCCTTGGCCGACTCCGTTAAGGGTACCTGCCAGTACCCTTTAGTGAGGTCTAGCACAGAAAAATAACGGGCTTGCCCTAAATTCTCAACAAGCTCGTCTACCCGGGGCATGGGATACGCATCAAACTTGGACACTTAACTTTTTAACTTGCGAAAGTCGTTGCAGAACCGCAACGTCCCATCTGGCTTGGGTATTAGGACTATGGGACTGGCCCACTCACTTTTCGACTCCTTAATGACATCGAGCTTCAACATTAATTGCACTTCCTCCGCAATGGCCCGTCGCCGAGCCTCGGGTACCCGGTATGGTTTTAACCAGATCTTGGCCTGAGGCTCAGTGATGATATCATGATGGATGAGAGACGTGCGGCCAGGGAGGTCCGAGAACACATCCGTGTTCCGACTGATGAACTCCCTGACTTCCTGAACTTGTTTGGAAAAAGGCTGTCTGCAATTTTTACCGTGGTTACTGCTTCACAGGCCTCAAGCTGAGGGGCTGAACCCTTTTCACCTAGAAGCCCTGGCCGGGGGCTGTTGTCTGCGGACGAGTCCCTATCTTTCCACAGCATTAGTAAATTCACGTGGTACACCTGCTCCGGCTTGCACCGCCCTGGCTGGTGTACTTTGTAATTTACTTCCCCTACCTTCTCGATCACCTCGTAGGGGCCCTGCCACCTAGCTAGGAACTTGCTGTCAAGGGTGGGTACCAGAACCAAAACCCGATCTCCCGGATTGAAATCCCGTACCCGAGCCTGACGGCCTCCATATGCTCCCGGACCAGCGGCAACACCCTTTCCATCCGTTCCTGCATCTGGGTGACATACTCAATGACACTTTTGTGGGGGACAGGCTGTTGTTCCCACACTTCCTTGGCGATATCCAACAGGCCCCGAGGGTGTCTGCCATAAAGCAGTTCGAAGGGCGAGAACCCAGTAGAGGCCTGGGGTACCTCTCGCACTGCGAACATGAGATAGGGCAGAAGCAGGTCCCAGTTCTTCCCATCTCTAGACACCACCCTCTTTAACATATTTTTTAAAGTTTGGTTAAACCTTTCGACAAGGCCGTCTGTTTGCGGATGGTAAACGGACGTCTGTAACTGCTTTATACGCAACAATTTACACAGTTCCCTCATAACTTTGGACATAAAAGGGGTCCCTTGGTATGTCAGAACCTCTTTTGGCAGGCCCACACCAGAAAACATTTCCATTAACTCCTTAGCTATGAGCTTAGCTGACGTATGTCGCAGGGGCACCGCCTCCGGATACCGAGTGGCATAGTCGAGAACTACCAGAATGTGTTGGTGGCCCCTGGCAGACTTTAGTACAGGCCCGATTAGATCCGTAGCGATACGCTCAAACGAGACCTCAATAATTGGAAGAGGTACAAGGGGACTACGGAAATGTGGCTGGGGGCTATTTACCTGACAGGTTGGACAGGACTTACAATATTCTTCTACCTCCTTAAACACACCAGGCCAATAGAAGCGCTGCAGAATGCGGTTGGTGTTGGATGGGCAAGATCCATGACGAGCTTGCGATACACTGTGGGCACCACCAACTGTTCAACAGATTCACCCCGGATTTGGTTCACCCGATATAACATTTCTTGGTGAACAACAAAGCGGGGAAATATTAACTCAGCCCCTGGTTTCTGGGGTTTACCATCAATTACCATAACATTCTCCCAGGCCCTAGTTAGGGTTTGGTCCCGGTGTTGGGCGGTCCCAAAATTGTGTCCAGAGACGTGGAGGTCTGCCAACTCAGGTCCCGGTGGCAAGTCCTCCGTGTCTCCCACCATTACACTCAGTGGGGGTGTCTCCCCCTCTATCACAGAAGTGGTGGTCAGTCACCCCTACCGCAGGCCCTTCGGACTCGGGCTCCCAGGGCTCTGGCCTCCCACTGGAATCAGGCCACTCTGCTAGGGTTACTCCTGTCTTATGGCTATTAGTCACTTTCATCTCAGGCCATAGTGACAGAAAACCAGGGAAGTCTCTCCCAATTATTAGTTCATAAGGTAGCTTTGAGGAGATCGCCACTTCACAAGTCCATGTGCCAGCCACCGTGAACAGAGACATTACGGCAGTGGGGTAGTCCTTTAAGTCTCCATGTATGCACACCACACCGACTTTCCGGCCCGTATACTGGGTGGGCTGTACCAGGGCAGCACTTACCAGGGTTACTAGGCTCTCTGAGTCCAGCAGCGCCACTGCCAGGGTATCACCCATTTGCACCTGGCACAGATGACGATTGTCTATTGTCTCGGGGGTGCCGGTTGCACACAGTCTCCTGGCATACATTGAGGGCCGGTACCCATAATTAGTCTCCATGGGTTCTCCCCGGTGTGGACAGTCGGCCCTTACGTGGCCAGGCTCCTGACACCACCAGCAGACAATCGGGGCCGGGTCCACAGGGGGCACACCCCGAGCAGGTTTATCGGGTATCAGTCGTCGGGACTGGATGGGAGAACTCCGGGGTTTGACCGGCCCTCTCCCAACAACACCCCCTTGCAGGTTTTTGGTGGCCTCATAGTGCTCCACCAGATGGACCATTTTTAGGGCATTAGCGGGTGATACCTGGCCGATCCAGTGCTGAAGGGGGTAAGGCAAGGCCCTCCAGAACATGTCAGCCAGCAGATGGTCCAGGATAGCAGTCAGAGTTAGGATATCAGGCTGCAGCCACTTTTGCAACCTGTGTGGTGCTTGTGGTTCGCGCCGGCATCCTCCATTGTATGCAATTTTTGCTGGGGATAGCCGTTCGCTGCGAACCACATGCGGAGGAACTGCCCCCCCAGTTAGAAACACGCCACAGTGTTTGGGGTCTGGAGCAGTCCCACCCATTTAGGCCACGTTTATTTTTGTGATTCTTGTTTTATATGTATTGAATGTGCCATTGCATATGGCTTGTAAACATTCTGTTGCACCTGGAAGCCGGTGTCACATGGTCTGTTGTAGGTGTAGCTTGCGGCCTCATGTGTTCCCCATTGCATTGTTGGTCCTGCAGTGCAGGTGAGTGGGATGGGGCTGTAGGCTACTTAATACCTGTTCAGACCTTGTTCACACACCATAGGTAGTCTAGTGATAGGACCCCATGTCATGCTGAGATACCGTGTAGTGGTGCCTAAAGGGGCTCCGATATGTTCCTGATTGGAAATATTGGCGAATCTCTCAGCTTTTAACACCAGAGTGAGGGATTAGCCAGTGTTGTCAGTTGCTTATCCATGTGGTGCATCTTTTTTCTGTGAGTTATGCACTTTTGCAACCTGTGCAGCAATTCATAGTATTGCGGCCTGGCGGGTTCAGCCGCTTTAAAGTCCCACTGGTGGACCCGCTGAGCCCGGACCAACACGTTTACTCCCAGTCTGGCCAGGATCTCCCCCTTCACCGTCGGGTAATCAGTAGCCTGGTCATCTGCTAAATCAAAGAAAACCTGCTGGGGTCCGGATGCCAGGAACGGAGCGACCACCTCAGCCCACTGGTCACGGGGTAACTTCTCCCTCACGGCCACCTTTTCAAAGACCGCCAGATATGTTTCAACGTGGGGGTCAGCATTGGGATCGCCCCACGGACCGCTTTCCGGGCTTCACGGACGTGGTAGGGCGCTCCTGCTGCTTGTAAAGCTATCACGTGTTGCAAAAGCAGCTGATTAGTCTCCTGCTGCTGCTTGTTGGCCTCCCGCTGCTGCAAGTTAGCCTCCATGAGAGCTTTTACAACCACCTCCATTTTGTCAGGGACCGCTGTTTGTAACTTTGCCGGTTTAATAAATGCCATGCACTCGTGCTCAGCAAAACAAAAAAATTTCGGCGTTCACGCCAGCCTCACTGCGCATGCCCGCGTCCGACACCATGTGTAGGGATTTGCTCTGGTACACAGGCTTGCGGACGCAGTATAGAGGCAAGGTACACAGTTCTCTGGGTAAAGCAGAAGTGTTTTATTCACACTCAGCAACACAGAAACAGTCTTAGTGCTTGTTCACATGGGGCAAAACAGTAACAGTCTTAGTGCTTGTTCACACGAGGCAAAACACAAGGCAAAAAACATCAGTCCCACAGCAAAGTCACCTGAGTGGTTGGTCACATCACATGCTTCTGTACAGCAGAAAAGATGGGTGACTTTACATGCTAGTGTAGTGTGTCACTGCAAATGGTTTTCTGTGGATTTCTTCTATTTATGATGCTGAAAAGTAAAAAAATTAATAAATAAATATCAGTTATTGTATATCAATGCATTCGGTATATAACTTTCTCTAATAGTTAATAGGCCCTCGCAACCAGTTACTAGGTGGAGCTGTTTACATCCTCCCCATAGGGAGAGGTAAGAACAGAAACAATGCCTATACAGTATAGTGTGCCAAATCAGCTGAGCATAGCCCAGAAGAAAGCTTAACAGAAGCCAAAGTGGAGAAAGAATACATTGAAAGTGTTCCAATGTTGAGAGGTGGTGCGTGTAGAAGCTCTGTGCAGATAAACTGCTTAAAAGAGGAGATTATAGATGTCATAGCAGATATTGTCCAGAAAACAAAAATCTTCCGGCTCTGGAAAAGCTTAGAAAAGATTGTCACATCTTTTGGAGACTCTTTTCAGCTGCTTCTGCACATGCGCTATGAAGGACAGCAGGAAAGGTGGGTGACCTTATATGATGTAATAAGGACGTCTGAGAACTGTACCTGGAATGGACCTTTAACGGAAGCTTATGCAGTGGACACAATCTGCTGGGTGACCACCTCAAGTTACAGCATTAAAGGGTTCTCCAACATTTATTAGAATTAGGCTGGAAATCAGGGGCTGCATGAATTACATACTAAATGGTAAAACACTGGGTAACACTGACAAATGTAAGGATATGCACATGGGAAGGAATAATGCAAGTCACCCGTACATACTAAATGGTAAAACACTGGGTAACACTGACATGGAAAGGATCTAGGAATTTTAATGAACAGCAAACTAAGCTGTAAAAACCAGTGTCAGGCAGCTGCCGCCAAGGCCAATAAGATATTGGGTTGCATCAAAAGGGGCATAGATGCCCGTGATGAGAACATAGTCCTACCTCTTTACAAATCACTAGTCAGACCACACATGGAGGACTGTGTACAGTTCTGGGCTCCTGTGAACAAGGCAGACATAGCAGAGCTGGAGAGGGTTCAGAGGAGGGCAACTAAAGTAATAACTGGAATGGGGCAACTACAGTACCCTGAAAGATTATCAAAATTAGGGTTATTCACTTTAGAAAAAAAAAGACTGAGGGGAGATCTAATAACTATGTATAAATATATCAGGGGTCAGTACAGAGATCTGTCCTATCATCTGTTTATCCCCAGGACTGTGACTGTGACGAGGGGACATCCTCTGCGTCTGGAGGAAAGAAGGTTTCTACACAAACATAGACGAGGATTCTTTACGGTAAGAGCAGTGAGACTATGGACTCTACTGTAAGAGCAGTGAGACTATGGACTCTATACGGTAAGAGCAGTGAGACTATGGACTCTTTACTGTAAGAGCAGTGAGACTATGGACTCTTTACGGTAAGAGCAGTGAGACTATGGACTCTTTACGGTAAGAGCAGTGAGACTATGGACTCTTTACGGTAAGAGCAGTGAGACTATGGACTCTCTGCCTGAGGAGGTGGTGATGGTGAGTACAATAAAGTACTAAGTTACTAAATATGAAGAAACATACTCCCTGTAAACTGTACAACAAAACGGATGACGTCCGTATGGCATCCGTTTGTTTTTTTGCGGTTCCGTCATTTTTGCAGAACCATTGCAATAATGACTATCCTTGTCCACAAACTAGAAAAACATAGGACATGCTCTATTTTTTTGCGGACATACAGAAACGGAATGCACACAGAGTACCTTCCGTTTTTTTGTGGATCCATTGAAATGAATGGTTCCGCATATGGTCCGCAAAAAAATGAAATGGACATGGAAAGAAAATACATTTGTGTGCATGAGCCCTTAGGCTACATGCACACGACAGTATTTTTTCTCTGCGTCCGTTCATTTTTTTTTGCGGATAAGGGTGGGGACCTATTCATTTTAATGGGTCAGCACAAAAATGCTGATAGTTCATCCGTTTGTGTTCCGTGTCCGTTGTCTGTGTTTCTCTTCAGCAAAAAAAAAATAGTGCATGTCCTACTTTTATTACAAGGGATCTGTGGAAAAAAACGGATCTTCCAAAAAAAACAAAAAACGGATGCCACAAAATGGACAAGAATAGGACATGCTCTAATTTTTTTTGCAGGGCCACGGAACGGAGCAAGGGATGCGGACTGCAAAATATGCGGCTCGGACGCGGACTAAACAGACAGTCGTGTGCATGAGTCCTTACTCTGATCCCCCAGTCGTGGATGCTGTGCAGAGCTGCATTTACATTTTCTTTGTCCTTTTTCCAACAGAATCTGAGAGTTTGTGAGGGCAGCCAGGCATCAGAACTGCAAACCCTCATGCCCTGCGGCGTACAAGAGGCGTCTTCTTCACAAGCCGCTTTGTCCCCTTCCTCAAGGTTGCGTGCAGTAAACCCTTCCTCTTGCTGTCACTTCAGTTCTGGTTCCTATTGCTGACAGCTTGTTTCTTTGGTCGCTGCTTCTGCAAGGCTTGCTGCAGCCTAGGTCATGGAAGGGTAACCTAGTGGAGGCCAAGTGCTGCTGATGCAGATAAGTGCTGCTATATACTGTACACACGTGGTGCATGGAGCACTCTGATCCATTAACCAGATTCCACTCTCCTGCTGCAGAGCTCTCACCTGCCCGCTCCCCGGGATGATGGAGTATTTGTGATTAATTGCTCCTGACTTTTCCTCATAGTCCCATTTCTCCTGACTCTTCATCATTACAAGGGGGAATCAAATTGGAGAGTATCTTAAAACCTTAGATATTTTTAGAGCAGATCCATCACCTGCATTCACTGCATTGCGGCCTAGGTTTTACTGACGCGTTTCAGTTAACGGAGCAAAGGCATGCTGCACCCAGCATGCGGTGACCAGCCGTTATTATGAAGCAACCACAAAGTTAGCTCTAACTACTGGTGACCACACAGACTGAGCCCGAGATGTAGGTGAGAAGGCTAAATCCATCGATGGAAGGAGGTCATTGCATTCACGAAGACACCACTGAGAAGACCCAATAAGAAGACAGAACAAACTTGAGATACAGAGGATTCCTTCCTTAATTTTCCTGTTAGTTGGAGATGAGTTGGGGATGATGACCAACTTTCAAAGAAGTTTGCATTATGAGGTATGTTGGGCAATGCAAACTTTTTTATCCAAAGTTGGCCATCTTGTTCTACTTGCCTCCTGAGAAAGGTTAAAAAAAAATATCTCTACCTCATGGTTACTCTGTCTTCTTTTTGGATCTTCAGGCTGCTCAATGGTGTCTTCAACATAATAACTGCCTTCTTATCTTACAACTGACTTTTCCAGTGGGTCTGGTCTTCTAGGAACATTCCAGAGTCAGTCCGGTCATTCTTGCTTTGTGTGGAAGTCATGGCCAAGTTGAAGGTAAAGGCTTTTCCCTCCTGATAGGTCATCAGTATCTGATCAGTGGGGTCCGACACCTGGGACCCCCACCGATCAGCTGTTTGAGTAGTCAGCAGTACTCCTGTGAGCGCCGCCGCCTTCTCACAGCTCCGAACATTATATAGCATCTCTGCTTGGTGTCGTAGCTCAGCCCCATTCTCTTGAATGCGGCTGAGATGCTCCTAGTCCACTGTAAGCGCCGCTGCCTCCTCTCAGCTGTTCCTAGGCCAGTGACAACGTGGACGAGGAGCAGCTCAGGCCCACCCAAGTGAAAGGGCTGAGCGCGACTACCACCCGGCACGGCTGCTATACAGTGGACATCACTGTGCTTGGTAAGCGTTTTCAAAACAAATGGATGGAGGGATTCCAAGGTTTCGGACCCCCACACATCAGATACTGATCACCTATCCAGAGATCATCAGTTAAAAAATCCTGTGAACCCTTTTTTTTTTATGTTTACTCTGTTTTTTTAAGTTTTCAAAAAGAAAAGGGTCAGAGCAGTACACAGACAATCAATGGGGCACGCAGGACCCGTATCCAATAACAATACAAGAGCGCCATGCCTATGTGAAAACGTAAAGGGAGCCTACATCATCTCTGGATAGCAGCCTACATACTGAGAGGCTCCGCATTTAAGAAAAACAAAACAGTAATTACTGGCATACGATCCTGAGGAAACACTTGCTCAGCACACTATGGTGGTATAAGACACATAAAGCCAGTAATAGGATCTCCGACTACTAAGGACATACAAATAGAGAAAAGAAGAGAGAGATATAGGAAAAAAAGGGAGGATCAAAGGGGAGGGGTAGTAGGGAGGGAAAAGACAGGTCGAGCGAAACACCCTGGTCTGCCCACCAACTCCTGGCCTCAGTACCCCCGCTTCATGAACTGGGCGCACACTAAATCCATTATCGGTCCTATATCCTGCAGCCCAGTGGAGAATTCAGGAGAGGTAATAAAATAAAGAAGGGGCCTCCAGCGTGTCTCAAACCGGTCATCTCTGTCGTGCGAGGTCGCAATCAACGCTTCCATTCGAACCAAAAACCTTAATTCCCCTTCCCATTCACAGAGAGAGGGGGCCCGATCCGATTTCCAATGCCTTGGAATAGTCATTCGTAGTGATGAGCGGCAGGGGCAATATTTGAATTTGCGAATATTTGGGCGAATATTCGCCATATATTAGAAAATTCGCGAATTCGTAATCTCCAGTCATTATTTACTTGATTGCGAAAATTCGCATATAAAAATCTGCATAAAATTAGCATACTAATTCGCATTTTTCGCAATCAAGAAAATGATAACTACTTTTTTGATTGCGGAAATTTGCATATAAAAAAATTTGCATAGAAATTTGCATAAACTGGTATTTAAAAATGAATATTCGCAATTGCAAATATATTTTGCGATATTCTAAATATTCGAAGTGCTGCTATTCGCGATTAAAATTCGCAATTCGAAAATTCGTGATCAACACTAGTCATTCGGGCCGCTGTGAGAAAAAATCTCAAAGCGTTTTTCTTTACTGAGGAAACAGAGCCCGGTATCAGAGAGAGAAGCGTCAATTCAGGTGAATTATTCCCCGTTTTCCCTGAGAACTGCCTAAATACCTCTAATACTTGATCCCAAAATCTTTTGATCTTGATCCCCACCAAATATGGAGCATAGTACCAACCTCAGTTTTACATCTCCAACAGACGTCAGTGGCTGAAGGGAACATTTTATGTAGGGTGTAGGGGCAGTAATACCAACGTGAAAGTATTTTGAAGTTCTTTTCCTGAGCTTGAGTTGAAATCGACAGACCGTGAGAGAGTGTACACATCTTATCAACTTGCGCTGGAGAGAAAGAACGCTGAAGGTCCGATTCCCATTTCTCGAAGCAAGGCGCCAGGGTGTAGTTACTAAGCTTTATCAGAATTTTATAGAGCTGAGAAAGCACTTTGTAGTGTCCGTCCGGTTTCAAGAAAAGGTCATCAAAGTCAGACGATTCAGAACAAACGCGTCGAGCAAAGAGATCCTTAATAAAAGATTGAAGCTGAGCACTGTACACCCTTTTAATGGGGACCCTGGGAAACAAATTAGGTGGAGCTACTTTTGTTGGCACCAATAAAATGGACGGCTGTACATGCTTATGGCCATCATGGCGTTAGGGTGATGGCCAAAACCAGAAACTTCTCTTTTTTAAAAGAGGCCACCATGCACATGTGTGGTCACATCTCTGCCTGTTCTCTGCTGCTTAGAGTTTCCCCAAGGTGGAAGAGGCTCCGAGGTGTGTAGCCTATAATCCAGCCCTAGAAGGTCCGGCTTGATTTCGTAAAGGACTCATTTGTTTATGTTCCTTGCCATCAACTATATTCTAAGCCCTCTCCAACCAGCCCCAAAGAGGGACCGTGACCCCTTACATGCCTTTTAAAAACTAGTAATGTTTAGGATATTATGAAGGTCTTTCAGGTTAACGGACTTTACACAATGTTTTAAGCTCAGACCCTCATCTCATGGATTGTATCCCTGACTTCACGAGAAATAGAATAACGATTATCCGACATGGATTCTCCATTGAACTCGGAGGCCATCATACACAACAGAGAAGACGATGGTGTAGGACTTTGTATGGTTTAATAGCTCCACAGCTTTCCACTCCTCTAGTTTGTCGGGGCCACAGGAAAGGTAATCTAGCAGTACTGTATGTCACCAGCAAGACGCCCCGTGAGGTTACCATTACCGTTACCCCAAGATTTCTCAATGGCAAATCTACATAGAAAGAAGGGAGATGGCAAAGGTGACCTTCTGCTTCCCTGACAGATTCCTCCACAGATCAGTAGGACTGCAGCTTTCTCGCTGCCATCTTGCTGTCTCGTCTAATGAAGGATCAAGGCAATGGGTGAACGCCTTCACAGTCTAGCTAGGCAATGGCCCGAACATTTTCAGTCTGCTGCTTAGCAAATGGTAGGGCTAAATAATTATTCATTACATGGTCCGATGGTCTCCTCGTGAATAGATAGTGAGAAGATATGACTTTCCCGGGACGGGTGCACTTGATTTTTGCTGCAACAAATCGAAAATAACAGTGAAGTAACTTTGCAAGTAGTTTTCATGGATCATGTCCTAGCACTCTGTGTACACAGCTCCTGTGCAGACCTATGTGGTTTACAATGGCTACAAGGATTCTCCGCATGCATTCTGCTCCCGCGGTCATCTGCTTCTCCTCCTTTTCTTGCTAGTCTAATGCCAAAAATAAACCACAGTTCTGATCAATAAGGACATCAGAAGTCCAAGTTAGTCACTAGTGTCATTTCATTCAAAAAGTCACAGAGCAGCTTCACCCGTATAAAACGTAACCCGGATAGCACCTGACCGCCTAAGGAGGGTGATGGGGGACTGCAGGTGGCCCCCTCACCCCTATTTGTTGCTATTTCACCTCCCGCCCCCCTCTCACCTCCATTGTTGTGTCGGGTGCCTTATGAGGTTAAATATTTCCTCCCAGCATCCTTGGGTCGTAGCCCCTCCCTGTGGCTATTTAACCCCCCTTCCCCTTCCGGCCGGTCTCTTGGCTGGTAAAACGTTGTCTGTCCCACCCTAACCCCCCGGTTGGTGTTATCCGGTTGTTCGCCGTTCACTCGGCTCCTATTGGATGATTTGCTGTGTGTTTATACATTTTTCTATTTCCAGTTCAAGGCTTACTTCATATTTTCAAGTCACAGCTGGCAGTTCGGAGGCAATCGGAATACCTGGTCAAGTTTAAAGGGCGGACTTGCCCGCTGGGAGTCCAGCGGCCGGCATACCGCTCCATGTGACAGTGTTTTGGAGCAGTTCTAAAAGCTCGTGGTTATTATGTTACCTTTAACGAATAAAAAAAGGTGTGGCCGATCACCACCCAACAGGAAGGCGTCATGTGTGGTTATTTGGTAAGAGGGTTCCAGTCGGTGGGAGGGGAGAGGGGCATAGGTTGGCTCATCGGCCTAACGGCAGTCTTTAATGGTATTCGTTAAAAATACCCCAATTTGTGCCTTAAAATCTCTATCCCCTTAGGCTGGGTATATATGAACTATTGCCGGGGAAAGGATCAGATATCTGACCCTCCAGCTTGCCCTATAAGCTATTGACCCTGCCCACAAAGACGGAATAGCCGCCCCAATAGGGGCGATCCTGTGCCAGGAACCTCCTAATCACCCTGTACAGCCCTGATACCACCACCTATAGTGACCCACCATACAGCTGGCCGGTGTCCAATGTCAGTGGTCTAAATGTACATCAAAAACAAAAAAGATAAAAAATATTTTATTAATAAATTATAATTTCACACAAATTCCATATATATCAGTCTGACCAGCCTACTGCACGTCCCAACGCGTTTCCCTGATACGTTTTACAGGTATCAGTTCATCAGGGGACTAACATTCGATTTTTATCCTTTCCAATTCAGTTCAGGAAAAGGAAAAAAATATGAGATATGGAAATTATTTTAGTGAATAATTGTCCATAGAACCATTGGTCACATATCTATTAAGCCTCATTCACATGTCCGTCCTCAAATCCGTGAGCAGGTAGTGAGTAATGCATCCGTGAAGCTGTCCGGGAAGGATCTGTGTTTGGGTCCGTGTGTCCGTTTTTTGCTGTCCGTGTTGAATCTGTGTTTCATTGATACTGAACAGCTGAAAAATAATTTTCAAAGAATCTCTTCTTAATGATCCGTGAAACACAGATGCAACACGGATGGCATCCCTGGTTTTCACGGACCCATAGACTATAATGGGTGTGATGGATCCGTGAACACGGACGAAATAGAGCATGCATCTGTGCTAAAAACACTAACCCACGGACCGCGCTAAAAAACTGATGTCTGAATACACACATTATAATGAATGGGGACGTGTGCTGTCTGAGGAGAACACGTACAGCACGCTTCCGTGAAATAGTGACGTCTGAATGAGGCTTCAACCAGAATAAAAACACTGTATCATTAGTTAATTACCTTAAAGGGGCTATCCAACGTCTCCTACAGGACCCCCTCTATGTGCCGGACCCCTCACAGGTAATATACTTACTCCGCTCCCTGCGTCGCTCCCAGACCCCGCACCGCGGCTGCTGCTTCTCCCTGGCATCAAAATCACACAATAGTGAAGAACCTTCGATATATTTAGATAAAAAGGTTTTTTTTATACTCACAAACAATTTCAAATTGCCAGCATCTCATGAAACACGCAGTGCTCTCTTTCACAGCGCAGCCCAACCCGGGTTTCGCACTCAAGATTCATCAGGGGCCCCTGACGTCAATGGCCCCTGACGAAGCTTGAGTGCGAAACCCGGGTCAGGCTGCACTGTGAAAGAGAGGACTGCAAGTTTTATGAGATGCTGGCAATTTGAAATTGTTTGTGAGTATAATAAAAAATATATCGAAGGTTCTTCACTATTTTGTGATGTTGATGCCCTGCAGAGGAATCCATGAGGTGTTGAGCATCGGTATCCTAGGTATACCGGGGAGCATCGGTATCCTGTGTCAATTTATCGCATCAACTGCATTGGAGGAAAGTGTGATCTTTACCAACCAAAGCAGCGCGGTTCCTAAGTAACACTTTGAAACCCAGTTACACAAAAGCATACTTGTGCGTTAGCAACAATATTTATCAAGTTCTAACATATACTTGCTCCGTTGTAGAAGCATCTGCAGTCCATGCAGGTACTCTCACACACCGCATGTTATACAGTACACTACCAAGGAGACTGCAGATCAGTGCCAGGGCTTGGGACAGTCCTGTAGGTGTAAGAGAAGGAAGGAAAGGAGACACAGGTACACAAGCTAGGACATCGAGAGGCGTTGCGCTAGAGAGGAGTGTTAAAGGGAATGCCCACTGAGCTCTGAACCTGCAGCTGCACAAGCAAACATGTCAGAAAAAGCTGCTTCTGGAAACAGAAGAAAAAAAAAAGGGATTGACCAGCAGAGGGTTTAATGTGATCCTGTATGCAGGGGGTTGCTGAATCTATCCTGTGAGGGTTAGTTTCACACTAGTGCTGCTAGATCTCTCTGTATCCGGCATTGCCGGAAGCTACAGGGCTGCAAGGGCCACATTGATGGGGACTGGTAGAGATCCGGTCACAACCTGGCAAATATGGCAGGACAAATATTGGTCCGTATTATAGTTAATGGGGCCGGATGGCAACCCTATAGCTTTCGGCAATGCCAGATACAGAGATATCCAGCAGGTGAGCTGTAGTGTGAGCTTAACATGATCCAGTGGGCATCTCCACTTACCTTAATGAGGTTATCCCATGACTAATGTAAAAAATGAAATTCAGACATCATAGAGAACATGACAATTTATTTTAAACAAACCTAGAACCAGCCCTGTACCTCACACGGATCCAGAGATCTCCTCAATGATTGCTCTTCTAGATTTATATCAAGCTGACAGCTAAGGGGGTGTGTATTTTCTGCTGCAGCTCAGGGGCTGTGTCTCAGCTCTCCCTATCACAGCTCAGGAGGTGAGTCTCAGCTCTCCCTATCACAGCTCAGGAGGTGTGTCTCAGCTCTCCCTATCACAGCTCAGGAGGTGTGTCTCAGCTCTCCCTATCACAGCTCAGGAGGTGTGTCTCAGCTCTCTCTATCACAACTCATGAGGTGTGTCTCAGCTCTCCCTATCACAGCTCAGGAGGCGTGTCTCAGCTCTCCCTATCACAGCTCAGGGGGCGTGTCTCAGCTCTCCCTATCCCAGCTCAGAAGGTGTGTCAGCTCTCCCTATCACAGCTCAGGAGGTGTGTCTCAGCTTTCCCTATCACAGCTCAGTAGGTGTGTCTCAGCTCTCTCTATCACAACTCATGAGGTGTGTCTCAGCTCTCCCTATCACAGCTCAGGAGGCGTATCTCAGCTCTCCCTATCACAGCTCAGGGGCGTGTCTCAGCTCTCCCTATCACAGCTCAGAAGGTGTGTCAGCTCTCCCTATCACAGCTTAGGAGGCGTGTCTCAGCTCTCCTTATCACAGCTCAGGAGGTGTGTCTCAGCTCCCCCTATCAGAGCTCAGGAGGTGTGTCTCAGCTCTCCCTATCACAGCTCAGGAGGCGTGTCTCAGCTCTCCCTATCACAGCTCAGGAGGTGTGTCTCAGCTCTCCCTATGACAGCTCATGAGGTGTGTTTCAGCTCTCCCTGTCACAGATCAGAAGGTGTGTCTCAGCTCTCCCTATAACAGCTCATGAGGTGTGTCTCAGCTCTCCCTATCACAGCACAGGGGGCGTGTCTCAGCTCTCCTTATCACAGCTCAGGAGGTGTGTCTCAGCTTTCCTTATCACAGCTCATGAGGTGTGTCTCAGCTCTCCCTATCACAGCTCAGGAGGTGTGTCTCAGCTCTCCCTATCACAGCTCAGGAGGTGTGTCTCAGCTCTCCCTATCACAACACAGGGGGCGTGTCTCAGCTCTCCCTATCACAGCTCAGGAGGTGTGTCTCAGCTCTCCCTATCACAGATCAGAAGGTGTGTCTCAGCTCTCCCTATAACAGCTCATGAGGTGTGTCTCAGCCCTCCCTATCACAGCTCAGGAGGTGTGTCTCAGCTCTCCCTATCACAGCTCAGGAGGTGTGTCTCAGCCCTCCCTATCACAGCTCAGGAGGTGTGTCTTAGCTCTACCTATCACAGCACAGGGGGCGTGTCTCAGCTCCCCCCATCACAGCTCAGGTGGCAGTTGAAGGATGAAACTGAGCATGTGCAGCCTTCTCAGTGAGCAAGTCAAAAATATAAGAAAAACAAACAGCAGGTGGCGCTATACAGACACATTTTATTGAATAACTCAGTGGTTGTGCTAAATTTTCAATTACATGTAATTACAAAAGTCTTCAGAACCAGGTGCTGGTTTGAAAACCGTAGAATATTTTTCGCGGGACAATCTCTGTCACCACCTCAGACAGTTTGTAAATGTTTGTTCAGGACTGTAGCTTTGCTATAGCCATTTGTAAATGTATCTTTACGTCCAAATCAATCTCCTCTATCCCCCAGAAAACAGTTTTTTTTATAAATATGCTAATTAGGTGCTGGAGCCCCGCTCCTCCCCTGCTGTTCTTCTCTCCAACTCCTAGCTGCCAAGACGCCATCATGCTGCAGTTCCGAATCTTTCGCTGGCGCATGTCTCTTTCTGTGTGCGCCAACGCCGTCTGTGATCTTCAGCTAGCGGTGACTTCGTTAGCTGAACTGTGCACATGGCGGCATGATGGCGTTTCCACAGCTATGAGGTGGAGAGAAGAGCAGGGGAGGAGCGAGGCTCCAGCACAGGTAAGTACAGCCCCTTGGACACTTCTCACCGAATTAGCATATTTATAAACTTAATAAACTTATTTTTTTTGGGGGGGCGATGGAGAAGATTGATTTGAACATACGTACAGGTATATTTACAAATGACTATAGCAGAGCTGCAGTGCCGTCCAAATGGTCGGGGGTGGTGACAGATTCCCTTTAACATAAAACTGGAAATGAAATGTCCCCAGGACTTATTTCACCCTGTGTAACAGGATAGTATCCGTTCATTTTTACACACTGAAATCCTATCGTTTTGTGTATGCAGCTCCTTTGCAGACCAATGCATGTCAGGTTAACTGCTTAATGACCAGCCAGTTTTGGGCCTTACCGACCAAGCGTTTTTCTTCCTTTTTTTTAACGGGGACCCGTGCAGCGCTCAGACTGGGCCGCCATAAAAAAGTGGGGGCCCAGCCTAAGCCCCCTTAGTGACCGCTGTAAAAAGGCGTATGAGTGGTCACTAAGGGGTTAATACAGTTCCTGATTAAGGGTAGTGATGAGCGGGAGGTGCCATATTCGATTTCGCAATATTTCGTCATATATTCGTCAAAATTAAATATTCGTCATTATTCTATTTATCGTGAATAATATGTGATTTAATTATTCGCATATTGCGAATTGAACTTTAAACGGGGTATAAAGGCAACTTTCCTATTGGGTTGGCTATCTAGAATTAACGAAGATACCGAATATAGCGCTATATTCTCTGTCTTCGTCCATTCTAGCAAGCCAACCAATAGGAAACTTATACCCGTTCAAAGTTTCATTCGCAGGACGCGAATACTACGTAATATTCGCGTCCTGCGAATGAAACTTTGAATAGGCTATAACTATCATATTGGTTGGCTTGCTAGAATTGACGAAGATAGAGAACATAGCGCTATATTCTCTATCATCGTTAACGGTATCTTGGATTCTCATTAAAAAAAAAACAAAAACGAATATATAGCACTATATTCTAAATATTCGCGAATTAGCGAAGTGCCGATATTCGTATGCCGATATTCGTAAAAAAAAATCGCAATTCGAATATTTGCTCTCAACACTAATGAAGAGCTACAATCTACAAAGAGTGCTCGCGTGCGCTTGGATTCTGCAGTCATTTTTCGCTCTTCCTCTTCTCTCTAGCCTCTTCATGGTCCCTGCAGATCAGAGCTATTCACACACAGCATCTTAGATATTCCTGCATATAAAATCAAAGCTTGTGCAGCCGTGTTCGTGTGGCAGAGGGAAGGAGACTCAAAGGCTAGAACATTGAGACGCTGTACGGAGAACGCTCACTGATTTCTAAGCTTGCAGCTACACAAGCAGACATGTCTGAAAAACTCCTTCTAAAAATAAAAACTCCTTTGCAGACTTACTTTATGTGTTTTAAGTTAACGCAGCTCCTGCCAAATAGCTACAAACCACCAGGAATCTCGGTATGCAGTTAGATCTTGCAGTGATTTTTTAACTCTTCCTCTTCTTTTTAGCCTCTTCGTTTTAGAGGTCTCTGTGGTGCATGCAGATCAGTTGCATATAAAATCAGGCTAGGACATTAAAAGGCACTGCAAAAAAGAAAGCGGCTTTACAAAGTACACCCACTGAGCTCTGAACTTGCAGCTGCACAAGCAGACATGTCTGAAAAAACTCCTTCTAAAAATAAAAACTCCTTTGCAGACCTACAGTATGTGTTTTCGGTTAACGCAGCCCTATCCAATAGCTACAAACCACCTGGAATCTTGCTATGCAGTTAGATCATGCGTCATTTTTTAAAATTCTTTCCAGCCTCTTCATGGTAGAGTGGTCCATGCAGATCACGGTGTATATTCCTCAGAGTTGCATATAAAATTAGACTAGGACATTGACAGGCACTACAAAAAAGAAAGCAGCTTTACAGAGGACATCCGCTGAGCACTGAACTTGCAGCTGCACAAGCGGACAATTCATAAAGGGGAGGGAAAAATAAATCTTAAAAAATAAATCAAAAATTCAGAGTCCTAGGAGGATAGTAGGGGTTATATGACAACTTTCGGGGCAACGTCGGCTTGGCCACAATCAATTCTTTTCATTTTCAAAAATTCGCGAAGCAGACTGAAACTAACTTGGACTGGTTCGCTCATCTCTAGTCTATATGTAATACTTCTTGTCCAAAGCATGTAGGTTTAGGGTTGCCGCTCCATTGCCCGCATTACCAGTCGGCTACCATCTCGGCTCCAGTGGGCCTTTCCCTCGGCCTTCAAATTCTGGAAAATTAACTCATTCTCCCCATCTGTCATGTCCGCCAGGAGTTATCCTACCCTATGTAAATAAAGAAGATTATTCCTGGTTCACATTTACACGTCAACTTCCATTACTCCCAAGCGGTAAAAAACAACGGTCAATGATTTATCAGTCACGGGCTTCAGATTTTTATATTTTGAGCCAATCTTTTCTAGTGGAATTTTCCTTCGTTTTATCACAGGAGTGAAGCAGCCATAGCCGAATATAAATATGTCTCTTTCTATGTTCTGCTTGGTTAGGATGTATCCACCTCTTATAAATTGTCTTAAACAAAAAGATGTAAAAGGAATCGTCCCCGGGGGCCGAAGTGAATCCAGAGAAGCCAGCGGGAGACGGGCGCTCGCAGGGTTATTGAGAAAAATATGTCCTTTCAACGGCTCTGCTCCGGCCTGACCCCCCGCTGGTCCTCAGTCCAATCAGGTGGCATTTTACAGCAGATGGTTTGAATATTGATGAGGGAACACAGAGGAAGAAGTAATAAAAGATTCACACCATGAGGAATAATGTATGGGCAGCCATGCGTGGGAAGGCCGGGTGACTATGGGGGGGACTTCGATTCCAAGGTATAGGCCGTAGGAATAAAGTTGTGCGTTTCTCCCTCTGTCTGGACACACGTGGAGCGTTCTCTATTGTTACAAATGTATTTCAAGCGTTCCTTTCAAGTCACGGTTTTGCAATGACTTCCGTCAGATCTGAGGAGTTTTTCATGAAAAAATCATTTCGGAATTTAAGGTTGAAGTAATGAAAAAAAAAAAAAAAGATTTCAAATTCTTTGGATTTTACCAAATGTTTTACAATACATTTTCACGGAGACTGGAACTGCAGCCAGGTAAGTCCTGAAACCTACCTAAGATACAGAAGAATGGAAAAACACGATGATGTATATACCGGCACAGCACGGATGATCCACAGGAGTAGAAGCATTATCTGCGGGTCCTCTGCCGTAATCAGGTTGTGTATCCTTACACAGAACATAACCTGACCCAAGAGAACTGGGGTTCAGCGTTATAGCACTTATATTTCTTTACATACTGTGGGAGCAGTATTATAGTAGTTATATTCTTGTACATAGGAGCAGTATTATAGCAGTTATATTCTTGTACATAGGAGCAGTATTATAGTAGTTATATTCTTGTACATAGGAGGCAGTATTATAGTAGTTATATTCTTGTACATAGGAGGCAGTATTATAGTAGTTATAGTCTTGTACATAGGAGCAGTATTATAGTAGTTATATTCTTGTACATAGGAGCAGTATTATCGTAGTTATTTTTCTTTACATAGGATCAGTATTATAGTAGTTATATTCTTGTATATAGGAGCAGTATTATAGTAGTTATATTCTTGTACATAGGAGGCAGTATTAAAGTAGTTATATTCTTGTACATAGGAGCAGCATTATAGTCATATTATATTCTTGTACATAGGAGCAGTATTATAGTAGTTATATTCTTGTACATAGGAGCAGTTTTATAGTCATTTTATTCTTGTACATAGGAGCAGTATTACACTACGGGTCTAACAAATTAATTTAAAAAATATAAAGCAAAACAATAACTTAAATTTCAGGTTTAAACCAAAGGACCATTTTATAGAGAAATTACAAAGAAAGCTATGGTGTCGGTAAGTACAGTTTTCTATACCATCGTAAGGCACTTTGAAACTGGTGGAAACTCTGACAGGAAGAAATCTGGAAGACCAAAGGCCACAACAAAATCATCAGGCAGGTCAGCAGTTAGTGTGATCGGCAGCTCATAGCACAACATCTTCAAGCACTGGTTAATGCAGTTCGAAATAAACAAGTTTCCATTTCAATTGAGAAAAGAAGACTTCAAGCTGGAGGATTGACAGGTTAAAAAGCAGTAAGAAAGCAATTGCTAAGAGTGAAAAATAAAAAGTAGGCTTGTCTGGGCCAAGTGGCACCTCCAGTGGACTTCTGAAGAAGTAGTTAAAAGGATGGTTCCTCAGTGTGAGATGCCAACTGTCAAACATGGTGGAGCAAGCCTGAGGGTCTGGGTCTCTTTTGTTGGATCCGGAGTTGGCAACATATTATAGAGAAATTTATCTTACCTGTAATTTTGTTTTCCTTGAGTCAGAAGGTGCACAAAGTGGGATATTTTGTCCCCAGTCTCCAGGATTAACCCATTTAGAGTAATAAATTAAGAATTAGCCTGTGCTATATGAACCCTCTCACAGCTCGCATATATTCTATAAATATATATATATATATATATATATATATATATATATATATATATATTTATGTTGCCTTTGGACTCGAGAAAAGCAAAATTACAGGTAAGACATTTTTTTTCTTTCCTCTTTATCCTCGGGCAGCAGAGAACGGGATGTAAATAGCAAAAGAAGAAAGGGACGGTATATATGCAGAAAAGCACTATAACTTAGCAACTACTTAGAGCCTATAGTGCTGTACATAGGTAGATGGTCCAGACCAGGAGGCTGAAGTGACGATACTTGAAGATAGACTTGGGCCTTTTCCACCAAACCGGTGAAAGTTAAATGGATAGATCAGGCCATTCCTGGAAAAGGAGGAGAGGTCCCCTTCTTCTGGACAGTAGAACTTGATTAGTCTCTTGATGTTCCAAAAATAAAACGAAAACATGGTTTTCTATTGATGTCTTCTTTAGGCCTCTTTCACACTTGCGTTGTCCGGATCCGTCGTGTACTCCATTTGCCGGAAGTGCCCGCCGGATCCGTAACAATGCAAGTGACCTGAAAGCATTTGAAGACAGATCAGTCTTCAGTATGCTTTCAGGTTACTATGGCAGCCAGGACGCTATTAAAGTCCTGGTTGCCATAGTAGGAGCGGGGAGCGGGGGAGCGGTATACTTACAGTCCGTGCGGCTCCCGGGGCGCTCCAGAATGACGTCAGAGCGCCCCATGCGCATGGATCATGTGATCCATGCGATCACGTGATCCATGCATGTAGGGCGCCCTGATGTCACTCTGGAGCGCCCCGGGAGCCGCACGGATGGTAAGTATACTGCTCCCCCGCTCCCCACTACACTTTACCATGGCAACCAGGACTTTAGCGTCCTCGCTGCCATGGTAACCAGTGAGAAAAAGCTAAACGTCGGATCCGGCGATGCGCCGAAACGACGTTTAGCTTAAGGCCAGATCCGGATTAATGCCTTTCAATGGGCATTAATTCCGGATCCGGCCTTGCGGCAAGTGTTCAGGATTTTTGGCCGGAGCAAAAAGCGCAACATGCTGCGGTATTTTCTCCGGCCAAACAACGTTCTGGTCCTGAACTGAAGACAACCTGATGCATCCTGAACGGATTTCTCTCCATTCAGAATGCATTGGGATAATCCTGATCAGGATTTTTCCGGCATAGAGACCCGACGACGGAACTCTATGCCGGAAAACAAAAACGCAAATGTGAAAGAGCCCTTAGAAGGGATTTTTAGTACCTCGGAGGGCAAGACCCAGAGACAGGATCTAAAGAAAGAAGAGGAGGTCTCTCATCTGGTCTAGAGTTTCTAATCAATTTGAAGATTCTGATGATGAGTTGCTCATTAACTCTTCTAGATTATTGCTCGACAAACTTTCAGGTGACTTTTAAATTCTTTCTGGTAGCGTTCCTACAGGAATAGAAGGATCACTGGGCCATAAACAGCAGAGTAGGAAGGTTTTTGAATAGATCGTATTCGCTGCAGTTCTTCTGACGCAAAGTGATAACCCCAGACTCCACGGTATCTCTCAGTGCTTAATCTCCAAATTATCAGCCGGAGCTCATTGATATGAGGAAGGTAAAAACTCCTCCTGTAACAATAAGTCTTGGATGTGGACGAACGATCCAAAATTTTTCATTAGAGAGACATAACTGCAGTGGTAACCTGGCCCATTGAGGCCAACAGGATGAATAATCAATGCTGGCTTCTCCTCTGGGATTCTGCAGAAGGATATTTACTACAGGACATTTTCTTCAATTTGTTCTTGCACTGAACTTCTTCCTTTTGCAGCCACAATGACAGGAGAAATACTGGTGTCCAAATACCCTGTTTGTAGACTAATGTTTTTAAATGTCAGATTCTTCACTGAAGGTGCCCTTCTCATGCTGAACAAAAATATATATCTTCTGAACAGGACCAACTGATTGAGAGCTTCAATCTCTCAGGCATACTGGAGTCAGAACTGCTGGGGTCTTTCGCTGCTGAAGAATCACTCGGCCGTAACTGAGGCCGTGAAAAGAATTGCTGCTTACTAGGGCTAGCACCACTTCCTCTTGGGGGAACCCTAATCTCTGCAGACACCAGAGGAGTAATCTTCTCACTACGGTAGTGGGCATCTATTGCACAGACTCTCATAATAGATTTTCTACTCTATAAGGAAAAATAAATCCTCAAAAGCAGAAGTTACATCCATCCATGGCCAGGACACTGGGAAGAGGTTGATGGCACATACTACACAATGAGCCATAGATGAGCCTTAAAGGCCATAGACCTCTTTGGGGCAATTTTTTATGACTGCATTTTACTCATTTTGGGCTAAAAATAATTTTTTATGGGTCTTTATTAAAAATGTTCAGCCGTTTTTGAGATACAACGGTTAAAAATCACTTCTCAGTCCCGTCGACTGACTGCTCTCACACAAGTCGTCAATAGGGAGACTCTCATGACTATCTGCCACAGGGCGTGGTGGGGTTTACCACTAGGAAGGGGAAATAAATACTGGGAGGACTACACTAAAAGCCCTCTCTGGGGTTGCAGGAAGGAGGAGCAGTAAGAATGCTGTGACCCCTGTCCCCACGGCATGGGGTCTGATTCCGAAGTTACCACGTCATCCTGCTGCAACGGAAAGGAGGAGTGACCCATCCAATCCACAATCTCATCCTCTTTCTCTTGATAATGTTGTGCTTTTCCGAAGCCAGGGAGAACTGTGACCTACTACTACTACTACTGCTGCTCCTGCAGTACTACTACTGCTACATCTCTCCCCTTCTACAAGCACACTAGTATTGACAATTTACATTGGTAATAATGCAATAATTGTGGTAAAACATCTTCAAATGATGTATTTAATAGCACTGGTATAACTGCAATTTTGTAGCAAGTTGTCTTTTAACTACACAGTATGATGCAGTTATCCATCCACTAAGATGGATATAACAATGCAGCATTTGCAGTAAAATTCTTTGAACTATCCATTCAATAACACGGATAAAAAAATGTTGTTATTTCCGTAAAATGCAACAAGTGAAGTAACATAATGCATTTTTTGAAGAAAAAAGTGCAATTCCTCAGTGTTTGCAGCAGAATGCTATTTGGGTGCTGTGCTGGCAATAAGCCTATGAACTGTAGAAACTGGAGTTTTTTGGGGAAAAAAGATTGTCTTTGTTCATATACAGAGAAATTTGTTTTCTTTCTTTTTTCTTGCAGGGGGTTTTGTAATGTCTAACTAGCTCCCAGGCTGAGTTGCTAGCAGCAGATGTATTAAGCACAGTGTGTCCTGCCCCTCAGTCTCATAAAGCTTTCACTGATCAGAGTCCCTAAAATAAATACAATTATATCTATCGCTCCCTATAGTGTTTCTATTTGACTACATTAGTGGCTTGTGTCTTTAATTGATTTTTGTCAGACTGTGTCAGATTCACTCCTTCCAGGGCAGAAGATGAACACAGTATGACAGTTCTGTTTCAGCCTAAGAATATTCCTGCCTACTGCCTCCTGATTGGTCAGTGGTGCGTCTTTCAGCCTCTGAGCCTATCAGGACAAGCCTCCCCACTTCTTCCCAGTGTCATGTGTCTAAGCCGTGTAACGGGGTGGGCTCCCCAGTATACAGCAAAGTCACGAATGAGGAAAGCAACTCCAACACCAGCTTTTGCCAAAACAGTATTTTACCTAAGGAGCATGACCACAAATGCTGGTAACACACAATTTAATTTACATACACCCAGCCAGAAGGATGAGACCCTTGTGCTGCACAGTGCGGCACCCTCCGGTGAACGCTGGAGGTAAGAGCGGTTATTTATCTATTGGCGGGCTCAACTTAAACAGACATGCCTTACCTGTTATTCCCCTAAAAATCAGGAACAACTGTTTGGGTGCATGGTGCGGGCTAGCCTGCGTTACAGCACAACAGCTTACAATCCTATTATACTCTATGGTATTCCCCTTCAATAACTGGTCTTGTAGCACATGCCTTAGTGTTTCTTCTGAGTAAACGCCAGCCTGGCTTAAGTTTGTGGTGAAGCTTATGAGCTCTCCGGTGTGAACAGGAACTTTAGCGGTGAAGTCCTTGTAATGAATAGTTAACAATCCTTGTGGCCTGACACAAACAGATACCCTAAACAACTGACTACAGGCCTGGTCTCAGTCTCTAGGATCCTAGGCCCAAACACTGTAATAAGGTGCGTGCATGATCAGTCTTACCGACCCGGGTCTGATCTGCATCAGCTGGTGACTGTGAACCGAACAAAGGCTTCTCCAACAAGCGTGCGGTACCGCAGTGTATGTTGCTTTGCTCTTCAGCTCTCAGCAGCGTTCTGGCAGAAATCCTCCTTCCTCTGGACAGGATCAGGGTCTTGGACACGATCAGCCTCTCTTGGCCGCAGCTCTGGTCACTGACGGATGCTACCGACACCTGGATGTCGATGGATTCTCTCCTCACACAGGTCCGCAGTGTCTCTCTTAGCTTCACTCTAAGATGGAGGATCCTTCACTTCCTTTCCTGGCTTGTTGTTTAGCTCCACTCCTGAGAGTGTTTGACCCCTTAAGGACCCATGACGTACATGTACGTCATTTCTGGACGGGACCTAAAGACCCATGACGTACATGTACGTTATGCTGATCAGGCAAGTGCAGGAGCTGCGCCCCCGATCAGCGGCAGGGGTCCGGCAGTCACTGATAGCCGGACCCCTGCTGTATGCTGTATCGGTGAAAGCACCGATGCCAGCGCATTAACCCTAGATGTGCCATGGTCAGAGCTGACCGCGGCAAGTACAATGTGTGGAGAGGGTGGGACCACCCATCAGGTCCCCACTACTGCTGTGACGGGGACCCGATGACAAGGAAGGCAGCCCGAAGCCTTCCTTAGGTATTGTGGCTGCCTTCTGTGACAGCCTTTGAGATCCAGCCCCCTGGATCTCACAGGCAGTATGCTGTAAGTGTAATACAGTGTGTAATACACTTACAGCCAATGCATCACAATACAGAAGTATTGAAATGCATTGTAAAGGCGATCAGACCCCCAAAAGTCCAGAGTGGGACAAAAAATAAATTGAAAAAAGAAGTTAAAAAAAAGATTTTAAAAAAAATTTAAAGCTTCAAGGAAAAAAAATCGTTCTTTTCCCAAAATAAAGTAAAAAAAAAAAATTGTAAACAATAGGGAAAAAAAGAAAAGTAGACATATTAGGTTTCGCCACGTCCGTATCGACCAGCTCTATAAAAATATCACATGACCTAACCCCTCAGATGAAGACTGTCAAAAAAATTAATAAAAATGGTGCTAAAAAAAATAAAAACGGTCTCAAAAAAGGCATTTTTTGTCACTGTACATCAGAAAGGCTAAATAGCAATGGATCAAAAGTAATATGCACCCCAAAATAGTGCAAATCAAACCGTCATCTCACCCCGCAAAATTGATACCCTACCTAAGACAATCGCCCAAAAAATAAAAAAAACTATGGCTCTTAGACTATAGAGAAACTATGGAGAAAAATGATATTATTGTGTAAAACTAAAATAAATAAAAAAAGTATACATATTAAGTATTGTCACGTCCGTAACGACCTTCTCTATAAAAATACCACATGACCTAGCCCCTCAGCTGAACACCGTCAAAAAAATAAAATAAAAAGTCTGTCAAAAAAGCCATTTTTTGTCACCTTACATCACAAAAAGTGTAATAACAAGCGATCAAAAAGTCTTATGCATCCTTAAATAGTACCAATCAAACCGTCATTTCATACCGAAAAAAATGAGCCCCTACATAAGACAATCGTCTAAAAAATAAGAAAGAACTATGGCTTTCAGGATATGGAGACACAAGAAAAAATTTTTTTTAAAAATGCTTTGCTATGTAAAACTGAAAACACCACACCGGCTCTATAAAAATACCACATGATCTAACCTGTCAGGTGAACACTGTAAATAACAAAAGATAAAAACGTGCCAAAACAACAATTTTTTGTTACCTTGCCTCACAAAAAGTGTAATATAGAGCAACCAAAAATCCTTTGTACCCTAAAACAGTACCAACAAAACTGCCAACTTATGCCGTGGTTTCCGAAATGGGCTCTTTTTTTGAAGTGTCTACTGTAGCGGTGCATCAGGGGGTCTTCAAATGTGACACGGCAACTTAAAATTATCCCAGTAAAATCTGCCCTCCAAAAACCATATGGCGTTCCTTTCCTTCTGCGCCCTGCCGTGTGCCCATACAGCATTTTACATATGGGATGTTTTGGTAAACTACAGAATCAGGGTAATAAATATTGAGTTTTGTTTGGCTGTTAAACCTTGCTTTGTTACTGGAAAAAATTGATTAAAATGGAAAATCTGCCAAAAAATCGAAATTTAGAAATCTTATTCACATTTTCCATTAATTCTTGTTAACAAAGTTTGTAAAACCAGTTTTGAATATCTTGAGGGGTATAGTTTCGAAAATGGGGTCATTTTTGGGTGGTTTCTATTATGTAAGCCCCACAAAGTGACTTCAGATCTGAACTGATCCTTAAAAAGTGGGTTTGGGAAATTTTCTGAAAAATTTCAAGATTTGCTTCTAAAGTTCTAAGCCTTCTAACGTCCCAAAAAAAAAATGAAAATGTCATTTACAAAATGTTTCCAACACGAACTAGACATATGGGGAATGTAAAGCAATAACTATTTTAGGAGGTATTACTATCTGTTTTAAAAGAAGAGAAATAGAATTTTTGGTAAATTTGGTATTTTTTTAAAATCAATAAAAATGAAATATTTTGACTCAAATTTACCACTGTCATGAAGTACTGTACAATATGTGATGAGAAAACAATCTCACAACAATTATCACACATAAAGTGACACTGGTCAGATTTGCAAAAAATGGCCGGGTCCTTAAGTTGAAAAATGGCAGGGTCCTGAAGGGTTTTATTTTACATGAAATGCAGTTTGCTGCTGTGCTTAGGAAACAGCGGCATCACTGTAAAATGGCGCTATCTCAAATAATTCAGATTTGTTTGGTGGACAATTTTTTGTTAAATTTTTAGTGAATTTCAATTATTTACAATTGCATGCCGGGCTATGATAAGGCGGCCCGCGGCCGGATACCGGGCCTGTTTAAAGACGAGGCATACTGAAACCTGAAGAAGAGTGAGGCCCATCTGACTGCTGTGACAGATGGGTCATGGAAAGAGAACAACCCTTCAGAGCTGTGACCCTTAGGGACTGGTGAGTCCTCCAGAACCAGCAAGTTACGTAAAAGTGTTGGTTGAACACAGCCGGCTAAATAGCCATCCTACTCCAACTGGGAAAGTGCGAGGCATAATGGTGACCCCCCCAGTGGATCAGCCTCTGAAAAATTATTCTTTTGCACAGAGGAAAGAGCGCAGGAGGCACCAGGTCAAAAGTGTGTGCACAGAGATAATGTCCCACAGAGCCTGGGGACTGAACTGGGCTTTCGGAGGGATTGACGTGCAAACAAAAAGGCGCTCAGTCTGGGCTGCTCAGGGTGATTCTGCGAGCAGTGTATGGAGCCATCTAGTGGTGAGAACCATGTAATGCATCACAACATGGCATAAATACACGACACTGACACAGCATACGGCATATAGGACAAGACAATACAAAACATACAGGGGTAAATTTACTGGATCCAGCCCCCTGCACCAGAAAAGTGATGCTTAAAAGTTGCACTTTTTTCCCCTGAAAGCCAATTTTTGTCACAAGACACGCCTCTTGTAGCCGCTTTGTGTCACACTTTCAAAAAAGTTGGCATTGTCTAGGCTGGAGTTGGTGAGCCTACGTGGCCCAGCAGATTTTATATTACATATTCCAAAAAACTGACATAAATGACACCAGAAATATACACAGGATCCGAGCCGGCAGAGATTTCCGCTTATAGCGATTATTGTTAGACATTTCAGGGACGCATTGGGTCATTTTAGATATTTCTAGGGATACAGTCGACATTATTATCCAGGGTGTCAGTGTGTGGCCTTTTTATGAAGTGCAGTGCGTAGAGCTATTTTCAGGATACACAGTATGTGGCGGTCTTATTTCTGGGGGTAGAAGGCTGGCACGGTGTGTGGTATTATTATATTTAGCGTTCACATTGTGTGATATTCAGGGGCCACAGTGTGTGTAGTAGCAGCGCTATATTCAGGGGCAAGGGTATTTTATTCAGAGGACACAGTGTGTGACCATATTATATTCAGGGGACACAGTGTGTGACCATATTATATTCAGAGGACACAGTGTGTGACCATATTATGTTCAGTGGACACAGTGTGTGACCATATTATAATCAGTGGACACAGTGTGTGACCATATTATATTCAGGGGACACAGTGTGTGACCATATTATATTCAGAGGACACAGTGTGTGACCATATTATATTCAGGGGACACAGTGTGTGACCATATTATATTCAGGGGACACAGTGTGTGACCATATTATATTCAGGGGACACAGTGTGTGACCATATTATATTCAGGGGACACAGTGTGTGACCATATTATATTCAGGGGACACAGTGTGTGACCATATTATATTCAGGGGACACAGTGTGTGACCATATTATATTCAGGGGACACAGTGTGTGACCATATTATATTCAGGGGACACAGTGTGTGACCATATTATATTCAGGGGACACAGTGTGTGACCATATTATATTCAGAGGACACAGTGTGTGACCATATTATATTCAGAGGACACAGTGTGTGACCATATTATATTCAGAGGACACAGTGTGTGACCATATTATATTCAGAGGACACAGTGTGTGACCATATTATATTCAGGGGACACAATGTGTGACCATATTATATTTAGGGGACACAGTGTGTGACCATATTATATTCAGGGGACACAGTGTGTGACCATATTATATTCAGAGGACACAGTGTGTGACCATATTATATTCAGGGGACACAGTGTGTGACCATATTATATTTAGGGGACACAGTGTGTGACCATATTATATTCAGGGGACACAATGTGTGACCATATTATATTCAGGGAACACAGTGTGTGACCATATTATATTCAGGGGACACAATGTGTGACCATATTATATTCAGAGGACACAGTGTGTGACCATATTATATTCAGGGGACACAGTGTGCGACCATATTATATTCAGGGGACACAGTGTGTGGCCATATTATATTCAGAGGACACAGTGTGTGACCATATTATATTCAGGGGACACAGTGTGCGACCATATTATATTCAGGGGACACAGTGTGTGACCATATTATATTTAGGGGACACAGTGTGTGACCATATTATATTTAGGGGACACAGTGTGTGACCATATTATATTCAGAGGACACAGTGTGTGACCATATTATATTCAGGGGACACAGTGTGTGACCATATTATATTCAGAGGACATAGTGTGTGGCCATATTATATTCAGAGGACACAGTGTGTGACCATATTATATTCAGGGGACACAGTGTGTGACCATATTATATTCAGGGGACACAGTGTGTGACCATATTATATTTAGGGGACACAGTGTGTGACCATATTATATTCAGGGGACACAATGTGTGACCATATTATATTCAGGGAACACAGTGTGTGACCATATTATAATTAAGGGACACAATGTGTGACCATATTATATTCAGGGGACACAGTGTGTGACCATATTATATTCAGGGGACACAGTGTGTGACCATATTATATTCAGGGGACACAGTGTGTGACCATATTATATTCAGGGGACACAGTGTGTGACCATATTATATTCAGGGGACACAGTGTGTGACCATATTATATTCAGGGACACAGTGTGTGACCATATTATATTCAGAGGACACAGTGTGTGACCATATTATATTCAGGGGACACAGTGTGTGACCATATTATATTCAGGGGACACAGTGTGTGACCATATTATATTCAGGGGACACAGTGTGTGACCATATTATATTTAGGGGACACAGTGTGTGACCATATTATATTCAGGGGACACAGTGTGTGACCATATTATATTCAGGGGACACAGTGTGTGACCATATTATATTCAGGGGACACAGTGTGTGACCATATTATATTCAGGGGACACAGTGTGTGACCATATTATATTCAGGGGACACAGTGTGTGACCATATTATATTCAGGGGACACAGTGTGTGACCATATTATATTCAGGGGACACAGTGTGTGACCATATTATATTCAGAGGACACAGTGTGTGACCATATTATATTCAGAGGACACAGTGTGTGACCATATTATATTCAGAGGACACAGTGTGTGACCATATTATATTCAGAGGACACAGTGTGTGACCATATTATATTCAGGGGACACAGTGTGTGACCATATTATATTCAGGGGACACAGTGTGTGACCATATTATATTCAGGGGACACAGTGTGTGACCATATTATATTCAGAGGACACAGTGTGTGACCATATTATATTCAGGGGACACAGTGTGTGACCATATTATATTTAGGGGACACAGTGTGTGACCATATTATATTCAGGGGACACAATGTGTGACCATATTATATTCAGGGGACACAGTGTGTGACCATATTATATTCAGGGGACACAGTGTGTGACCATATTATATTCAGAGGACACAGTGTGTGACCATATTATATTCAGGGGACACAGTGTGCGACCATATTATATTCAGGGGACACAGTGTGTGGCCATATTATATTCAGAGGACACAGTGTGTGACCATATTATATTCAGGGGACACAGTGTGCGACCATATTATATTCAGGGGACACAGTGTGTGACCATATTATATTCAGGGGACACAGTGTGTGACCATATTATATTTAGGGGACACAGTGTGTGACCATATTATATTCAGAGGACACAGTGTGTGACCATATTATATTCAGGGGACACAGTGTGTGACCATATTATATTCAGAGGACACAGTGTGTGACCATATTATATTCAGAGGACACAGTGTGTGACCATATTATATTCAGAGGACACAGTGTGTGACCATATTATATTCAGGGGACACAGTGTGTGACCATATTATATTCAGGGGACACAGTGTGTGACCATATTATATTCAGGGGACACAGTGTGTGACCATATTATATTCAGGGGACACAGTGTGTGACCATATTATATTCAGGGACACAGTGTGTGACCATATTATATTCAGGGGACACAGTGTGTGACCATATTATATTCAGGGGACACAGTGTGTGACCATATTATATTCAGGGGACACAGTGTGTGACCATATTATATTCAGGGGACACAGTGTGTGACCATATTATATTCAGGGGACACAGTGTGTGACCATATTATATTCAGGGACACAGTGTGTGACCATATTATATTCAGGGGACACAGTGTGTGACCATATTATATTCAGAGGACACAGTGTGTGACCATATTATATTCAGGGGACACAGTGTGTGACCATATTATATTCAGGGGACACAGTGTGTGACCATATTATATTCAGGGGACACAGTGTGTGACCATATTATATTCAGGGGACACAGTGTGTGACCATATTATATTCAGGGGACACAGTGTGTGACCATATTATATTCAGAGGACACAGTGTGTGACCATATTATATTCAGGGGACACAGTGTGTGACCATATTATATTCAGAGGACACAGTGTGTGACCATATTATATTCAGGGGACACAGTGTGTGACCATATTATATTCAGGGGACACAGTGTGTGACCATATTATATTCAGGGGACACAGTGTGTGACCATATTATATTTAGGGGACACAGTGTGTGACCATATTATATTCAGGGGACACAGTGTGTGACCATATTATATTCAGAGGACACAGTGTGTGACCATATTATATTCAGGGGACACAGTGTGTGACCATATTATATTCAGGGGACACAGTGTGTGACCATATTATATTCAGAGGACACAGTGTCTGACCATATTATATTCAGGGGACACAGTGTGCGACCATATTATATTCAGGGGACACAGTGTGTGACCATATTATATTCAGGGGACACAGTGTGTGACCATATTATATTCAGGGGACACAGTGTGTGACCATATTATATTCAGGGGACACAGTGTGTGACCATATTATATTTAGGGGACACAGTGTGTGACCATATTATATTCAGGGGACACAGTGTGTGACCATATTATATTCAGAGGACACAGTGTGTGACCATATTATATTCAGGGGACACAGTGTGTGACCATATTATATTCAGAGGACACAGTGTGTGACCATATTATATTCAGGGGACACAGTGTGTGACCATATTATATTCAGAGGACACAGTGTCTGACCATATTATATTCAGGGGACACAGTGTGCGACCATATTATATTCAGGGGACACAGTGTGTGACCATATTATATTCAGAGGACACAGTGTGTGACCATATTATATTCAGGGGACACAGTGTGTGACCATATTATATTCAGGGGACACAGTGTGTGACCATATTATATTCAGGGGACACAGTGTGTGACCATATTATATTCAGGGGACACAGTGTGTGACCATATTATATTCAGAGGACACAGTGTGTGACCATATTATATTCAGGGACACAGTGTGTGACCATATTATATTCAGGGGACACAGTGTGTGACCATATTATATTCAGGGGACACAGTGTGTGACCATATTATATTCAGAGGACACAGTGTGTGACCATATTATATTCAGGGGACACAGTGTGTGACCATATTATATTCAGGGGACACAGTGTGTGACCATATTATATTCAGAGGACACAGTGTGTGACCATATTATATTCAGGGGACACAGTGTGTGACCATATTATATTCAGGGGACACAGTGTGCGACCATATTATATTCAGGGGACACAGTGTGTGACCATATTATATTTAGGGGACACAGTGTGTGACCATATTATATTCAGGGGACACAGTGTGTGACCATATTATATTCAGAGGACACAGTGTGTGACCATATTATATTCAGGGGACACAGTGTGTGACCATATTATATTCAGGGGACACAGTGTGTGACCATATTATATTCAGGGGACACAGTGTGTGACCATATTATATTCAGAGGACACAGTGTGTGACCATATTATATTCAGGGGACACAGTGTGTGACCATATTATATTCAGGGGACACAGTGTGTGACCATATTATATTCAGAGGACACAGTGTCTGACCATATTATATTCAGGGGACACAGTGTGCGACCATATTATATTCAGGGGACACAGTGTGTGACCATATTATATTTAGGGGACACAGTGTGTGACCATATTATATTTAGGGGACACAGTGTGTGACCATATTATATTCAGAGGACACAGTGTGTGACCATATTATATTCAGGGGACACAGTGTGTGACCATATTATATTCAGAGGACACAGTGTGTGACCATATTATATTCAGGGACACAGTGTGTGACCATATTATATTCAGAGGACACAGTGTGTGACCATATTATATTCAGGGGACACAGTGTGCGACCATATTATATTCAGGGGACACAGTGTGTGGCCATATTATATTCAGAGGACACAGTGTCTGACCATATTATATTCAGGGGACACAGTGTGCGACCATATTATATTCAGGGGACACAGTGTGTGACCATATTATATTTAGGGGACACAGTGTGTGACCATATTATATTTAGGGGACACAGTGTGTGACCATATTATATTCAGGGGACACAGTGTGTGACCATATTATATTCAGAGGACACAGTGTGTGACCATATTATATTCAGAGGACACAGTATGTGTTAGTATTATATTCAGAGGACACAGTGTGTGACCATATTATATTCAGGGGACACAGTGTGTGACCATATTATATTCAGAGGACACAGTGTGTGACCATATTATATTCAGGGACACAGTGTGTGACCATATTATATTCAGAGGACACAGTGTGTGACCATATTATATTCAGGGGACACAGTGTGTGGCCAGTATTATATTCAGTGGACACAGTGTGTGACCATATTATATTTAGGGGACACAGTGTGTGACCATATTATATTCAGGGGACACAGTGTGTGACCATATTATATTCAGGGGACACAGTGTGTGACCATATTATATTCAGGGGACACAGTGTGTGACCATATTATATTCAGAGGACACAGTGTCTGACCATATTATATTCAGGGGACACAGTGTGCGACCATATTATATTCAGGGGACACAGTGTGTGACCATATTATATTCAGGGGACACAGTGTGTGACCATATTATATTTAGGGGACACAGTGTGTGACCATATTATATTCAGGGGACACAGTGTGTGACCATATTATATTCAGGGGACACAGTGTGTGACCATATTATATTCAGGGGACACAGTGTGTGACCATATTATATTCAGGGGACACAGTGTGTGACCATATTATATTCAGAGGACACAGTGTGTGACCATATTATATTCAGGGGACACAGTGTGTGACCATATTATATTCAGAGGACACAGTGTGTGACCATATTATATTCAGGGGACACAGTGTGTGACCATATTATATTCAGAGGACACAGTGTCTGACCA
Source organism: Bufotes viridis (assembly GCA_033119425.1). Classification (NCBI taxonomy): domain Eukaryota; kingdom Metazoa; phylum Chordata; class Amphibia; order Anura; family Bufonidae; genus Bufotes; species Bufotes viridis. The sequence continues at coordinate 590,389,391 of CM065590.1, forward strand.
TATTATATTCAGGGGACACAGTGTGTGACCATATTATATTCAGGGGACACAGTGTGTGACCATATTATATTCAGGGGACACAGTGTGTGACCATATTATATTCAGAGGACACAGTGTGTGACCATATTATATTCAGGGGACACAGTGTGTGACCATATTATATTCAGGGGACACAGTGTGTGACCATATTATATTCAGGGGACACAGTGTGTGACCATATTATATTCAGAGGACACAGTGTGTGACCATATTATATTCAGGGGACACAGTGTGTGACCATATTATATTCAGAGGACACAGTGTGTGACCATATTATATTCAGGGGACACAGTGTGTGACCATATTATATTCAGAGGACACAGTGTGTGACCATATTATATTCAGGGGACACAGTGTGTGACCATATTATATTCAGGGGACACAGTGTGTGACCATATTATATTCAGAGGACACAGTGTCTGACCATATTATATTCAGGGGACACAGTGTGCGACCATATTATATTCAGGGGACACAGTGTGTGACCATATTATATTTAGGGGACACAGTGTGTGACCATATTATATTTAGGGGACACAGTGTGTGACCATATTATATTCAGAGGACACAGTGTGTGACCATATTATATTCAGGGGACACAGTGTGTGACCATATTATATTCAGGGGACACAGTGTGTGACCATATTATATTCAGGGGACACAGTGTGTGACCATATTATATTCAGAGGACACAGTGTGTGACCATATTATATTCAGGGGACACAGTGTGTGACCATATTATATTCAGGGGACACAGTGTGTGACCATATTATATTCAGAGGACACAGTGTCTGACCATATTATATTCAGGGGACACAGTGTGCGACCATATTATATTCAGGGGACACAGTGTGTGACCATATTATATTTAGGGACACAGTGTGTGACCATATTATATTTAGGGGACACAGTGTGTGACCATATTATATTCAGAGGACACAGTGTGTGACCATATTATATTCAGGGGACACAGTGTGTGACCATATTATATTCAGAGGACACAGTGTGTGACCATATTATATTCAGGGGACACAGTGTGTGACCATATTATATTCAGAGGACACAGTGTCTGACCATATTATATTCAGGGGACACAGTGTGCGACCATATTATATTCAGGGGACACAGTGTGTGGCCATATTATATTCAGAGGACACAGTGTCTGACCATATTATATTCAGGGGACACAGTGTGCGACCATATTATATTCAGGGGACACAGTGTGTGACCATATTATATTCAGGGGACACAGTGTGTGACCATATTATATTTAGGGGACACAGTGTGTGACCATATTATATTCAGGGGACACAGTGTGTGACCATATTATATTCAGAGGACACAGTGTGTGACCATATTATATTCAGAGGACACAGTATGTGTTAGTATTATATTCAGAGGACACAGTGTGTGACCATATTATATTCAGGGGACACAGTGTGTGACCATATTATATTCAGAGGACACAGTGTGTGACCATATTATATTCAGGGGACACAGTGTGTGACCATATTATATTCAGAGGACACAGTGTGTGACCATATTATATTCAGGGGACACAGTGTGTGTCAGTATTATATTCAGTGGACACGGTGTGTGACCATATTATATTTAGGGGACACAGTGTGTGACCATATTATATTTAGGGGACACAGTGTGTGACCATATTATATTCAGGGGACACAGTGTGTGACCATATTATATTCAGGGGACACAGTGTGTGGCCATATTATATTCAGAGGACACAGTGTCTGACCATATTATATTCAGGGGACACAGTGTGCGACCATATTATATTCAGGGGACACAGTGTGTGACCATATTATATTTAGGGGACACAGTGTGTGACCATATTATATTTAGGGGACACAGTGTGTGACCATATTATATTCAGGGAACACAGTGTGTGACCATATTATATTCAGGGGACACAATGTGTGACCATATTATATTCAGGGGACACAGTGTGTGACCATATTATATTCAGGGGACACAGTGTGTGACCATATTATATTCAGGGGACACAGTGTGTGACCATATTATATTCAGAGGACACAGTGTGTGACCATATTATATTCAGGGGACACAGTGTGTGACCATATTATATTCAGGGGACACAGTGTGTGACCATATTATATTCAGAGGACACAGTGTCTGACCATATTATATTCAGGGGACACAGTGTGCGACCATATTATATTCAGTGGACACAGTGTGTGGCAGTATTATATTCAGTGGACACAGTGTGTGGCAGTATTATAATCAGTGGACACAGTGTGTGACCATATTATATTCAGTGGACACAGTGTGTGGCAGTATTATATTCAGTGGACACAGTGTGTGGCAGTATTATATTCAGTGGACACAGTGTGTGACCATATTATATTCAGTGGACACAGTGTGTGACCATATTATATTCAGTGGACACAGTGTGTGACCAGTATTATATTCAGTGGACACAGTGTGTGACCAGTATTATATTCAGAGGACACAGTGTGTGACCATATTATATTCAGAGGACACAGTGTGTATTATGAACAGTGTGTGCAGTATTATATTCAGAGGACACAGTGTGTGACCAGTATTATATATTAGGGGACACAGTGTGTGACCATATTATATTTAGGGGACACAGTGTGTGACCATATTATATTCAGAGGACACAGTGTATGACCATATTATATTCAGGGGACACAGTGTGTGACCATATTATATTCAGAGGACACAGTATGTGTTAGTATTATATTCAGAGGACACAGTGTGTGACCATATTATAGTCAGGGGACACAGTATGTGTCAGCATTATAGTCAGTGGACACAGTGTGTGGCAGTATTATATTCAGTGGACACGGTGCGTGGCAGTATTGCATTCAGGGGTACAGTGTGTATGAGCATTATAATCAGCAGTATAGGATGTATCAACATTATAATCAGGAGTACAGTGTCTGGTGATATTATTTGCATGGAACAGTGGGTAGCAGTATTATATTAGTTACTGGATATAAATGTTATACGGTCTGTAGTGATATAATGTCTGGCACACTGCATGAAAAGACAACTACTCTCAGCATGTCCTTACCAGGACTGTAGTTTCACATAGTACAACCTTTTATAACCTGACTTAGCAGCTGGTTTCTTTTATTACACTGCGCCTTATACTTGTCTACGCTCCTGACAGAAGGGCGATCTCCTGAACTGTCTCAGAACTGAGGGTCTGGTCTGAGGTCTGTAAAGGGGTAGGGTCAGGTTTGACATGGGGTCTGTAAATCGGGGGGCTAGGGTCTGTATGAGCTGTGTGGTCTCTATTCATTTTGAGGTGAGCTTTATACAGTATGTACCATCTTATATATACGTTAGCAAATCCTAAATAAATGAGCGAGGCATACAGAAGGAAAACTCTGCACCATTGTTTCTTCCCTTCTGTGGAATCTTCCTAATGTCCTATCCCAAGAGTGGACATATGCATATACTGCAGCTTCCCTTAAAGGGGTTGTGCAAGAATGTCAACCTCCCTTCCCTCATTCTTGCACAACCCCTTTAAATATATATATATATATAATCTATCACGTGGAAATCATTTGGATTTTCTATTTGGAATATTTCACACTCTACTGACATCTAGAGGACAACTACTGTATGACAGCCTGCCATTCATGGATAACTGGTGTTAGACTGACATCTAGTGGTGGTGTCTGGTAAGAACACTCTGAATGGAGACTTTCAGTAAATGCACTGGGGGAAAATGATGTAATAGCTGCTATTTTTGAATGACATAAGGCACTGCACATCTACTGAGTAAATTTCAGTTAGTATATGTTTGCAGCCCCATTCTAGGAAACCAGAGCCACTGTATGGTGCTCCTCTGAGCATTGCATCCTCTTCTAGAAGCCAAGTGCCCAGCTACAGGGGGTGCGGAGTTGGCAGCCGCACTCCGGAGGTGGTGTCTGATGGGGTCTGTACAGAACCCCATATTTAATGACACATGGTAGGTGACACGCTCAGTTATAGATTTTGCAGAGGGCCAACAGCCTCCAGTTACAGCTATGGGCTGTACAACTTGGATGTGTAATATGGCCATGTGCATATTAATCACAAAGTCTGGACTATATCACTGTTCTACTTCTCAGGGGACACAGAGGGCTCCAGGGCCCTAAATGCAGAATCAGTACCAGGGCCCCCTATGTGACTGAGGAGCCTTTGGGTCCGACCTCTGCACCCATTATCGCTACGCGCCTGTTACCCAGTTCCCAGCTATTCAGCCCTGAAGCTTTTGCATGGTGTGGATGAGAGCGTGACTGCGGCACATTGTAGTGCATCAATCCTGTGGGTGCAGCCTGGCATCAGCAGGGTTAATATTATTCTGCAGCCTCATCCGATCCCCAAACTCAATGCCAACAAACCCAATTGGCAGCCACAGCTGCAAGGTTTACAGCCCCGGGCGTGCGCTCCGACAGCTGTGTTGTGTGCTGCGTGTGCCGTGCGGCCCCTCGCTCACAGAGCGAGCGGCACACGGCAACACCGGGTCAGGGGGGGTGTGACTGGAGCCGTGGCGGCAGGCGGCAGCAGGGAGTCGGTGACACACAGCCAGACGGACTGCCGTAGGTCAGCGTCAGCCACAGGTCCTGTTCTCCTCAGTGTGGTCCTGGTATCTTCTCTCTGGGCTCCCGACAAGTTTGAGGACCTTTTCCACGTAGCCAATGAGTGGCCGCAGCTATGTCACATGTCAGGGCAGTGATTGGCTCAGCAGGAAAGGTCCTCAAACCAGCAATTGTCTGAGAGAAGATACCAGGGCCACACAGAGGAGAAGGGGAGCTGCTGCAGACGGACCAGGCCAGGGGAGAAGAATGTGTTTTACACAACATTAATGGGGGAAATGTGCCATGGGGGTGGGTGGGGCTGATGTGCCATGGGGGGAGGGGGCTGAAAGAAATGTGACACATAGAGGGTAATGTAAAAAGGAGGGAAAGAAATGTGACATGGGATGGGGAGAAATGTGACATGGGGGAATGTGACATGGAGGAGAAATGTGACATTGAGGGGGTGAAATGTGACACGGGATGGGGGAGAAATGTGACATGGGGGGGGGGGAATGTGACGTGGAGGGGAGAAATGTGACACAAAGAGGGTAATGTAAAAAGGAGGGAAAGAAATGTGACATGGGGGGGGGGGAATGTGACATGGAGGGGAGAAATGTGACATTGAGGGGGTGAAATGTGACATGGAGGGGGGGAAACGTGACACAAAGGGGGTGATGTAAAAAGGAGGGGGAGAAATGTGACATGGGAGGGGGGAGAAATGTGACATGAGGGGGATGATATGCCATGGGGGGGGGGGGAATGTAACACAAAGGGGATGATGTAAAAAGGAGGGGGAGAAATGTGGCATGTACAGTAGTTAGCATCAATTAGATTAGACTCAGCATATAGTGCAAATTGATCCTGTGCAAATTGATCCTGTGCAAATCCTTTAGTAAAACCCTAAAATACTCCTTCTTAAGTCTTGAGGTCCGAAAAAACGAAAAAAGTGTCACAACTTAGTGCTGCATAGATTAGTGAAAATAGTACCAATATAGACACAATATCAGCCGGTATCCTTATTGGTTGCTGCAATATTGTAGAGTAGTCCTGTACCAGGAGACAGTGATTACTGTTCAAAAGTAAACTTATGGCAGAGTAATCCTGTGCCAAGGCTTGTACAAATAAAATGATGGTACCTCAACAACTCAGAAATGAATGATATGGGCCCACTCTCAGTACGTAGTCCGGTACTTTAAGTTATTGAATGTCACATGCGGTTATCCTTACATGCGTTCAGCCGCTTGTCTTCCGCGGCACTCTCCTCCTCACCTCTGTATGCCAGCCCGTGTCCCGTGCTCCGGCACCGCTTTGCAATCCGCGTATGTCCCGGCACCCGCGGACTTACGGCACCCCAGCGCCATCACGTGGGACGCCACGTACAGGCTGAGACACCACGCGGGACGCCGCGGGTGCCGTGGAGCAAACCGAGCGCGGGATTGCAGGTAAGGCAGTCGGGGCACGGGACACGGGCTGGCATACAGAGGTGAGGAGGAGAGTGCCGCGGAAGACAAGCGGCTGAACGCATGTAAGGATAACCGCATGTGACATTCAATAACTTAAAGTACCGGACTACGTACTGAGAGTGGGCCCATATCATTCATTGCTGAGTTGTTGAGGTACCATCATTTTATTTGTACAAGCGCACGGTTTATTCCTTGGACAGCAGCAATTGTCTCTTGGCACAGGATTACTCTGCCATAAGTTTACTTTTGAACAGTAATCACTGTCTCCTGGTACAGGACTACTCTACAATATTGCAGCAACCAATAAGGATACCGGCTGATATTGTGTCTATATTGGTACTATTTTCACTAATCTATGCAGCACTAAGTTGTGACACTTTTTTTTCGTTTTTCGGACCTCAAGATTCAAGAAGGAGTATTTTAGGGTTTTACTAAAGGATTTGCACAGGATCAATTTGCACAGGATCAATTTGCACTATATGCTGAGTCTAATCTAATTGATGTTTATATTTGCACAGTATGCACTTTGAAGTCACAGAGTTATGAATATCAGCTGATCAGTCACTTATTTTAGAAGTTGCATTGAAGATCTAATTAGAGCTGTCTGTTTTTACATTTTAGATTTGTATATCATTTATAGTTTTTATAAGCAAATAACTTGAAATAAAACTACTTTAGGTAATACCATACTAGATTCCTGGTTGGATTCCCAGATTCAGTGTTGCCCCCAATCTAAGTAATCTAATTCAATTCCTTGCATGGTGACCTTTGTGGGTGGTGTCACAAAGTGGTGAGCACCTGTATTTGTCCATATCCTGGAGGGAGTGTAGCCGCCTGTTGTTCTATTTATGTACAGTAGTTAGTTTTTTACATAAAAGAAAAATAAGTTAAAGAAACATATATGCACAGGGGGTGGGTGCGGTGGGTGGACTGCAGGGTTTTGCGAGGCAGGCATTCAGGCGATTGGAGTGGGGTCCGGGTGGGATGCTGGTGTTAGGGGGAGTTCCGGCGGGAGGGGGGGGGTGGTTCGCCAAAATGTAGCTTCGCTTGTGTTGGCAAAAATCCTTGCAGCGGCCCTGCACGCTAAAATAATAATGATCTCTCTGCAGGAGCAAAGGCTGTAAGTGCTAAATAATGTGGTTTTATACACTCAGGATTAAAGGGAAAAAATGAGAGATTTCAGAAAATTTTAACCGTTCCCTATGACAACACTTACTCTCCTGTGCATTAGCCGTTAGTAACAGGAGCAGAACCATCAATCAGCAAACAACTTGTGCTAAGAAAATGTAAGGATCTGAGGCCACGGCTCCACTATTATCTACATGGCCCCACCGCCCTCATGACAGTTCTCAGTGATTGCACTACAGGGATGTGTTGTCATAGGGAAACTTCTACATTCTTGTAAATTAAAAAAAATATATAAATTATCTACAAATGTTTGTTTATATCGTACTTAAAGGACAGGGACAGAGCTATAGAGGGGCCTAAGGTTGAGGACCCTCTATAGCTTCCTCGGCCCTATTTGAGAAAACCAGTAGTAAAAAGCGCAAGGATAGTAGGAGACCGCGTACAGATGGCGCTTATACACACAAGACTGAAACAATGTTACTTTTATTATTGGCAAATGTGTAAATATTTACAATATTATGTGTAAATATTACAAAATAATTTAATATTACCAACATCTGAACACAGAATTTGTCAAAAATATCGAAAGCAATTTCCTATGTCACACTGACACCACTCACATCAGTCTCTGTCCCTTGGAGCTCACAATCTAATTCGAGAGTTGAGCGAATTTCCAAAAATTTGGTTCTGTTGGATTCGTCCTAGAAATTTGATTCGATTCTTCTCTCTCTCTAAAAACTCTACCAAAATGAATCTATTGTTTCAGATTTTTTTGTAAAAAATTTGGGTTGAATTTTGACTGTGATGAATCGATTCACACTACTAGACACATTGTACGTTTTTTTTAGGGCTAGAAATAAAAAAAGAGGAGTCGCTGATCTCCTGGGTACAGGGACAGCATGCACATTGGTGACCTGACACCTCAGAGACGGTGGAGAAGTTCCACACACATTAAACCATCTCTGACCAGTGGTGAAAACCGGTATTGCTGCCAAAAAATATGAAAATCTAATCCTAATTTACAAAATTCATTTTTCAACATTTGTGAAGATTTTCTGCAAAAACACAAATCCTAATCTAACTGTTTGTATCAAGAAGAAGCTAATTCTCCTTTAAGTGGAGGCAGGGACATGGAGCCGGGTGTTTCAGGGCTCATCTCATCGTCTTGCTGGAATTTTGTTCATTTGGCAGATTTTTTTTCCTATTCATTGAGATTCTGTAAAGAAAAAAAAAGGTCATGAAGAAATATAAGTGAGGTAATAAAGAGAAGAAAGACCAGTATAAAGACCGAATAAAGGAATATTCTCCCCTGGTTATGGGTCAGTATGGAGGGGGTCTGCAACCGTTGGCTGTCTGATGGTGTGAGACTACAACTCTCAACATACTAGGAAGTTTAAACTGTCAGGGATTACACATATTGATTATGGCATTAGGGCCATAAGTAGGAAACGACAATTTTTTTTGAGTTTTTTGGGCTTTAGAAAATTGTAATTTGTGCAGTAAAAGTAACAATAAAGAAAAAGAAGAAAAAATATTTGGAGCCATTAATAAAACTTAAAATGCGTTCACCCCAGACGGATTACCCGCAGAATTATATAAAGGAGAAAGAGAGTTTTGGGCGAATAGCCTAATGGAGGTCTTGTTACATTCGATACAAGTGGGCCGCTTACCGATGGGGGGAGCAACGATCATTTTAATCCCTAAGGAGGGTAAGGACAGCTTAGATCCGGGTTCATATCGCCCAATATCGCTAATGAATAGAGATGAGCAAACTTTTTAAAAAAGTCCGGTGTTCGGCGTTCGGGTTGTGGTAAGTCGCGCATCCCGTTATGGATTCCACTATAGCGGCATATGGAATCCATAAGGGCGGCTGCCACGAACCCGAACTGTTGAACAGCCGAAGGACCTGGGGTGATGTCACTGTCATGTGATCAGTGCAGGGGCGTGGCTCAGTGGGGATCAAATCCAGTGCTGAGCCACGCCCCTGCACTGATCACATGACAGTGACGTCACCCCAGGTCCTTCGGCTGTTCAACAGTTTGGGTTGGTGGCAGCCGCCCCTTATGGATTCCATATGCCGCTATAGTGGAATCCATAACGGGATGCGGCGATTACCACAACCCGAACGCCGAACACCGGACTTTTTTTTAAAGATCGCTCATCTCTAGTAATGAATAATGATTGTAAGATATTGGCCAGAATCTTGGCGAAGAGATTGAAAGGAGTAATCTCGAACTTAGTTCATAAAGATCAAAACGGATTTATACCTGGTAGATCTACATTTTTGAATCTTTTTAGAATCTTCACCAATATTCAATGGGCCAGGAATGATTTTGGACCACGCTCCGTTCTGTCATTGGATGCGTCAAAAGCCCTTGACATCGTGGAATGGGGTTCCTTGTGGGAGATTTTGTTTCGATTTGGCATAGGCCCGGAATTTATTAAATGGTTGAGGGTTATTCATAGTGACCCGAGGGTAAGGGTAATCTGTTAATGGCCTGCTGTCTGAGAGCTTTAACCCCTTAGTGACCACCCATACGCGTTTTTTACGGCGGTTACTAATGGGCCTTAGGCTGAGCCGGTGCTTTTTTACGGCAGGTCTCCCGTGCAGCGGCGAGCGGGGACCCGGCTTTCACATGAGAGCCGGTGCCGTGCTCTAACAGCCCGGACCGGCAAAAGTGCCGATCCGGACTGTTTGACTCTTTACATGCCACGGGCAATGGCACCCGCCACATGTAAAGCGGTGACAGAGGGAGCGTCTCTCTGGTGCAGCCTGCTGGTGAATGTCAGAATAGGGATAATGCACTGTATTTTAAAAACAATCAATATACTCTGTTATAGTCCCATTGTGGGACTGTTAGGTGGTAAAAAAAGGAAAAAAAAAACACACATTTTTTTAAATAAAAAAATCCATAAAATAAAAAAATGCTTTTTTCCCATTTTCAATGAAAAAAATTGCAAAAAAATACCATATGTTTGGTATTGCCACGTCCATAACAATCCGGACTACATAAAAATCACATAAATTATCCCCTACGGTGAATGTCGTAAAAAAAAAATTAATAAAAACAAGACAGAATTGCTCATTTATCCTTTGTGGCCACCAAAAAAACGTAATAACAAGTGATCAAAAAGCCCCATTTACACCAATGAAAAATACAAGTCATCCAGCAAAAATCAGGCCCCCACACAACTCCATAGAAAAATAATTCTAAAGTTATGGGTCTTAAAAAGAGGCAATGCAAAAACATTTTTTTGTTTTTTTTAAAAAAAGGGTTTTATTGCAAAAAAGTAGTAAAACATAAAAAAACCATATGTATGTGGTATCACTGTAATCGTACTGACCGGGGAATAAAGATATTTTGTTATTTATACCAAAAAAGGAACGCTATAAAATTTATAACGTAAAAATGCAGTGGCAGTATTGCTTTTTTCCCCATCTCCCTCCCAGAAAGAGTTAACAAAAGTTAATCAGAAAGCTATGTGCACCCCAAAATGGCGCCATTAAAAACTATAAGTTATCCTGTAAAAAAAAAAGGCCTCATAAAGCTATATAAATGGAAAAATAAAAAAGCTATAGCTCTTGGAACGCGGTGATGAAAAAAGGAAGTAAATCGCTTGGTCATAAAGGCCCAAATAGGCTTGGTCACTTAGGGGTTAATATACAGTTATGTTCAAAATTATTCAACCCCCACTGAAATTGAGTGTTTTGGCCAGTTTGACATTGATTTTGATCATTTCAGTCATCTTGTTTACAATAAATCAGAGAGGCACTTGTAAGTCAGACAAATATAACATAACATTTATAATGAAATAACCACAAATGTCTTTTCTGTGCTCACATCATTACCAGTTTTATTCAACCCCCAAGTGACATTCACTCTTAGTACTTAGTACAACATCCTTTTCCAGTTATAACAGCTTTTAAGCGTGAAGCATAGCTTGACACAAGTGTCTTGCAGCGATCTACGGGTATCTTCGCCCATTCTTCATGGGCAAAAGCCTCCAGTTCAGTCACATTCTTGAGGCTTGCGCGCTGCAGCTGCTTTCTTTAAGTCCCACCAGAGGTTCTCAATTGGATTTAAGTCTGGTGACTGCGATGGCCACTTCAAAATGTTCCAGCCTTTAATCTGCAACCATGCTCTAGTGGACTTGGAGGTATGCTTGGGATCATTGTCCTGTTGAAAGGTCAACGTCTCCCAAGCCTCAGGTTTGTGACGGACTGCATCACATTTTCATCCAATATCTCCTGGTACTGAAGAGAATTCATGGTACCTTGCACACGCTGAAGCTTCCCTGTACCTGTAGAAGCAAAACAGCCCCAAAGCATGATTGACCCCCACCATGCTTCACAGTAGGCAAGGTGTTCTTTTCTTCATAGGCCTTGTTCTTCCTCCTCCAAACATAGCGTTGATCCATGGGCCCAAACAGTTCTAATTTTTGTTTCATCAGTCCACAGAACACTATCCCAAAACTTTTGTGGTTTGTCCACATGACTTTTGGCATACTGCAGTCGACTCTTCTTATTCTTTGGAGACAGCAGGGAGTGCGCCTGGGAGTTCTGGCATGGAGGCCTTCATTACGCAGTGTGCGCCTTATTGTCTGAGCTGAAACTTCCAGTACCGCATCTGACAAATCTTTTCTCAGTTCCTCAGCAGTCACACAGGGACTTTTCTCCACTTTGCGCTTCAGGTAGCGCACAGCAGTCGAAGTCAGCATCTTCTTTCTGCCACGACCAGGTAGCGTTTCAACAGTGCCCTTTGCCTTGAATTTGCGAATGATGCTTCCTATGGTGTCTCTTGGTATGTTTAACATCTGTGCAATCTTCTTATAGCCATTGCCCTTCCTGTGAAGAGAAATCACCTCTTCTCTTGTCTTCCTGGACCATTCTCTTGACTTCACCATGTCTGTAAACACACCAGTAAATGTCTAGAAGGGCCGAGTATCACAGTCATTTTACATCCGCCTAATTGGGGCTTATTATGCTTGATTGCTGCTCCTTGACATCCACAGGTGTTTTCAATACCTGATCGAAAACACTTGAATGAACCTCTGTTCTTAAGAGTGGTCGTCTTTAAGGGGTTGAATAATTGTGTCAATGAAGAAATCACAAAAAAAACATTTAATACTGTATTACAAAAACAATTGATGTCATTTTAGTTGCATTTGGTTCTTTAAAAAGTCCTTGTAAGATTTCATTCTGAACACAATTACAAATGTACACTAAATTCCCTAAAACCCTTTACAGCATTGGGGGTTGAATAATTTTGAACACAACTGTAGAAAGGGGTATGAGGCAGGGGTGTCCTCTCTCTCTTCTGCTTTTTGCCCTCGTTGCTGAACCATTAGCTAGTAAGATCAGACAGGACCCCTGTTTTGAGGGGTTTGGAGGGAGGAGAAAATATCACTTCCCGCGGATGATATTCTTTTTTCCCTTAGTGATTAGTGTTGAGCGCGAATATTCGAAAAGCGAATTTTTTTAGCGAATATCGGCACTTCGCTAATTCGCGAATATTTCGAATATAGCGCTATAAATTCGCTATTTCGAATATTCGTTTTTTTTTTTTTTTTTTTTAGTTATATTTTTTTCTTTCCCACTTCCCAAAAGTAGTTCTTACCTGTCATGAGGATTCCTGGCTTCCTGGCTGCTCCAGTCAGTGCCCGTTGCCGCTTCTGCCGACTTCCGTGCTCATGGAGCGTCCCTTCCATGGGAAAATCTCTATATACTAAAATGTACTGTCGGTTTGAGGAATTACGTTGAAATCGCAATGCGATTAATTCAAGTTATATTAATCGCATTGCGATTACAACTTAACACTGCTATCTTACATAGGCTAGAATTAACGAATATGGAATATATGGCTATGCACTAGCAGTGCTAAGTTGAAATCGCTAATGCGAATACTAAGTTAAATTAATCGCATTGCGATTTCAACTAACACTGCTGCTATATTCCATATTCGTTAACTTCGTTAATTCTAGCAAGCTGACCCATTATAAACCCAGCTCTAAGTTGAAATCGCAATGCGATTAATATAACTTGAATTAATCGCATTGCGATTTCAGCGTAATTCCTCAAATCCGACAGTACATTTTAGTATATGGAGGCGTTCCCATGGTGATGGGGACGCTCCATGAGCACAGAAGTTATGGTTGGCTTGGTAGAATTAGCGAGGATGGCGAATATGGCGAATGTATTCGTCATATTCCTCAAAGCGAAGATAGCGAAGTATTCTACATCTTCGTTTTAGCAACCTATTCGTCAACCTCGCTAATTCTAGCAATCAAATAGGAAGGTTGACTTACCAGACAGCTGTGTTAAATTCGCTATGCGATTTTTTTTTTTTTAATAAATAGAATACTTATAATAATATTATCATATCAAGTAATATAATTATTGTATTAAAAAAAAAAAATCGCATAGCAATTAACTACAACTGTCTCTATAGTCAACCTTCCTATTTGATTGCTAGAATTAGCGAGGTTGACGAATAGATTGCTAAAGCGAGATGTAGAATACTTCGTTATCTTCGTTTTGAGGATATGACGAATACATTCGTCATATTCGTCATCCTCGCTAATTCTAGATATGAAACCAATAGGAAAGTAGCCTTAAGTACAAATCGCAATATGCGATTATTTAAATCGCATTTTAATCGCGATAACTAGAAAAAATGACGAATATTCGATTTCGACGAATACGAAACGAATATTCATTCTAATATTCGCGAATTTCGTCGAAATCGAATATGGCACCTGCCGCTCATCACTATTAGTGATACTAATAGAGATTTACATTATGTTATGGCAAGTATGGGAGAATTGGGAACCAATGTAATCAACTGGATCAAATCAGTCTTACGTCCGCTGAGTGATGAGGTTGTGGTAAGAGACATGAAGCCAAGGGTACTGGGCCCTCAGGATAGTTTTAAATATTTGGGGATAGAAATTGCAAATGGCTCTTCTAGATTCATAGACTTAAATTTGGTACCGAAAGATTAAAGGGAGGATTAAGATATGGAATAAGCTCCATATAAAGGGCAGATAGGAAAAATGGTTCTGTGTCCTCAATTATTATATATTATTGGTATTCCCCGATTTATTTAGGTAAGTTTGTTTTTAATGAAATGGAGACATTGTTTGATGAACCACTGTGGGCGGGGGGGGGGAGGCGGGAAAGAGAGGTCCACGAGGGCTTATGACCAAGGCGGTCTGGAAGTACCAGATATGAAGCTTTATTATTTGACGGCCAATATTGCATTGATAATGAAATGGGAACAGATGGATTCTCTACAATATTTGGTGAGTAATAGTGCGGGTTCATTGCCGAATATGTTCGCATTACTTGAATCAGAACAACTGTACAGCAAGGGAGTACATAGAAATCCAATGGTGAAGTCCTTCGTGGAGATTTGAGGCACAGTTAGGAAATATTTGGGTTTGGAGGGAATTACACGAATAGTGTTGATCGCGAATATTCTAATTGCAAATTTTTATCGCGAATATTGGCATAGTGCTACAGTATATATTCGTAATCGTGAATATTCTATTTATTTATTTTTCATCAGTAACCTCCTTCTTGCTTGTGGGCCAATGAGAAGGCTGCAATGTCTTTGTCTGAGCTTAGCAACATCCCTAGCAACCAATAGGAAAGTTTCCTACCCCTTACTATATAAGAACCTCCCCAGCAGCCATTTTCTGCAGTTTATTACAGTTCTGAGAGAGAGAGAGAGAGCAGTGTCATTGCTGTGCTCTGTACTTTGCTGTGTCACATTACATTAGATAGTTAGTTAGTTAATTCGTTCGTTAGTTAGTTAGTTAGATAGTTAGCTTATATATATATAATACAGATAGTTAGTGGGAGATAGTCAGTGTAGGTTAGATAGTGATATAGTGTAGCTGATAGGTTCCAGTGCAGGGTGTTAGGTAGTGTGGTAGGTTCTGCTGTCCATACATACATGCTGCAGACATAGTGCTGTGATGTCACATTACATTAGATAGTTAGTTAGCTATCTTATATATATAATACAGATAGTTAGTGGGAGATAGTCAGTGTAGGTTATATATATATAATACAGATAGTTAGTGGGAGATAGTCAGTGTAGGTTAGATAGTGATATAGTGTAGCTGATAGGTTCCAGTGCAGGGTGTTAGGTAGTGTGATAGGTTCTGCTGTCCATACATACATGCTACAGACATTGTGCTGTGATGTAACATTACATTAGATAGTTAGTTAGTTAGTTATCTTCTATATATAATGCAGATAGTTAGTGGGAGATAGTCAGTGTAGGTTATATATATAATACAGATAGTTAGTGGGAGATAGTCAGTGTAGGTTAGATGGTGATATAGTGTAGCTGATAGGTTCCAGTGCAGGGTGTTAGGTAGTGTCATAGGTTCTGCTGTCCATACATACATAGTTCTGTGATATCACATTACATTAGATAGTTAGTTAGTTATCTTCTATATATATTACAGATAGTTAGTGGGAGATAGTCAGTGTAGGTTAGATGGTGATATAGTGTAGCTGATAGGTTCCAGTGCAGGGTGTTAGGTAGTGTGATAGGGATTACTGTGCTGTGATGTCACAACAATACTTAGTGCACCAATCAGTAATATCTACTTAGACCTGATAAAATGTGAATTTCCATGTATCGAGCAAAAACAATGCGCATCATTGGTGCCGATTTGCGCAATCGCGAAAACAATGACTAGAGATCGCCAATTCTAGAATCTGCGAATTTATTGCGAAATATTGTGAAAATGAATGTAGCCTATACCAGTCATCACTATACACAAATGACTCCTTTATGGTATAATAGGTCATTGGGGGAAACTGCGTTTGCGGGTGAAGCTAAGTATTGGATTAAAAGGGGATTGTGGATTATAGCACAGTATATGGAGGATGGGGATTTAAAGACTATGGAAGATTTTTTAGATATAACCAATTATCTGCAAAAAAACAAGAAATCTATGGCACCATGTTCACATGAGTTAATGAATGTTATGTTAGGGTGGAGAGGTAATTATAGGTTGGTCTCAACTCTATATAAGAAATTAAAGGGGTTGTCCGGGTTCAGAGCTAAACCCAGCCATACCCATAATTTCACCCAGGTAGCCCCCCTGATGTTCGCATCGAAGCATCTCATGCCTCGATGCACTCCTTTGTCCTGCGCTAGATTGCGTAGGTCAAGGGCTCTTTTGTTTACAATAACACACTGCCGGATGGAAGCTTCTATCGGCAGTGTGTTCGGTGACGTCACCGGCTCCGATGGGCATGCTTTAGCGCTGTCCTAGCCGTTTTACAGGCTAGGACAGTGCTAAAGCCCGCCCATCAGTGCATTTTAACCCAGGCAGCCCCCCTGACTTGAGCATCGAACAACTTCATCGCACTAGGCACGGCATTTCCGAAGTTACGGTGACGAACCGGGCTCTCCATGGGCTGCCAGGAAGCCCGGTTCGTCACCGTAACTTCGGAAAATGCCGTTGCCTAGTGCGATTTAGTTGCTCCGATGCTCAAGTCAGGGGGGCTGTCTGGGTTAAAATGGAGGTATGTCTGGGTTCAGCTCTGAACCTGGACAACCCCTTTAAGCGAAATATTAAATAAAGAGGTGAAGTGTAATAGTAAGACTGCATGGGAAAAGGATATCGTAGGTCCCAAAACTGAGGATTAATGGAGGAGGTTTTGCCCAGCGAGTAATTATCTGAGAAACCCTTCTAAGAAAGTCACTTAATTTATGACTTTACATCGGTTATACATGAGTTCTAACTGGCTTCAGAAATTTTCAACCAGTTACTCCAAATATGTGTCCAAGATGTAAAAACCGTAAAGCGGATATTATTCATATGTGGTAGCGCTGTCCTAAGATACAAGCATTCTGGCGGGCCTTATTGAAATGATTGGAGATATTTTTAGTTATAAACCAGTTTTGTAAATTTTTATTTGTGTTCTAGGCAAAATCCCTTATAACTTATCAATAGATAATGAGTTTATGGTGTAGAAATCCTTTTTCTTGGCTCGATTATTAGTTGCCAGAAGATAGATGGGAACCTCAGGATAGGTCATCAATTCCAGATCGGTGGGGGTCCGACACCTGGAAGAGGCCGCAGCGCTCTGTGAGCACCACAACCCCTTCCTAGGCCAGTGACATGAACTATATATCGGTCACGTGGCCTATTTAAGTGAATGGACCTGAGCTGCAATAACAAGCCCAACCGCTACCCAATGGACTGAGCTTGGTCAGCTGTGAAGAGACCGAAGCGTTCTCCAGAGATCTTCAATCAGCCGGCCAAGGAAAGACCATCATTACAAGTTCCTGAATAATCCCTTTAATGATGAATAAAGCTTCAGATTTCCTGCTTCTCTTCTTCACAGCCATAAAGAAAAATGTGAAAATCCTAGCTGCTTGCAGCTACCACTAGGGGGTGCTCACTGCCTATGAACTTATAAAGTTACGTTTTTGAAAACTGCAGGTCCGCAAAACACAATGTGCACGCTGCATCACGGTGCCAAGCCACTGAGTTATTATTTCCTACCTTGTACACGGAGGCCGTCCGCGGAGTACTGAGCTCTTCTCCATTGTTTATGATTGCTAAAAACATACAGAGTTGGAATGAGGTGGATTTCACATCACAATCTTCCAGCAACAATGTATCAGGTTCTCAATCCACAACTTTCTCCCACAAATCGTCACCCACTCCTCATACTCTGCTCAGTCTGTCATATGCAGTCCCATCCTCTGACCTCATCAAATGAGAGACCAGGTCACTGCCCACCACAAAGTCAGATCACTCCTCCCCTGAAATATTATGTGCTGCTCTGGTTACCAAGCTCCTTCCATTACTAACTTTTAGCCTGTGTCCTGTCACTTGTCTTCATCCTCACTATGACTCTGCCCTTACTGCAGCCTGCCCTGCACTTCAATATCATTACAAGTCACTGCCCCCTACAAAATCAACACATTTCTGTTGTGTGGTTATTTCCACATGCAGGTGTTCTATACCTCTATCATGCTCTGCGTCTGCTCCCACATCGTTAAATGAATGGACAGGTCATTGCCTCAGACAAGATCAAGACATTCCTCCCCTGCTGCCATAATCAGCCACATAAAGTATCTAGCTTTAAGGCACTCAATCCCCAGCACTCTATCCCCAGCACTCTAACCCCTGCACTCTATCCCCTGCACTCTATCCCCTGCACTCTATCAACACTGTACCTTCAGCACTCTATTCGCAGCACTCTGTTTATAGCCCTCTGGTCCTAGCACTTTGTTCCCATCATTCTGTTCCTAGCACTCTATGCTTAGTACTGTATTCCAAGCACCCCATCCCCAGCACTCTTTCCCTAGAATTCTATTCCCAGCACTCTTTCTCCAACAATTTATTTCGAGCACTCCATCCCCAGCACTCTATCCTCAGAACTCCAACCCCAGCACTCTATCCCCAGCACTCCATCCCCAGCACTCCATCCCCAGCACTCCATCCCCAGCACTCCATCCCCAGCACTCCATCCCCAGCACTCCATCCCCAGCACTCCATCCCCAGCACTCCATCCCCAGCACTCCATCCCCAGCACTGCATCTCTAGCACTCCATCTCTAGCACTCCATCCCCAGCACTACATCTCTAGCACTCCATCTCCAGCACTGCATCTCTAGCACTCCATCCCCAGCACTCTATCCCCAGAACTACAACCCCAGCACTCTATCCCCAGCACTCTATCCCCAGCACTTTATCCCCAGCACTCCATCCCCAGCACTCCATCCCCAGCACTTCATCCCCAGCACTCCATCCCCAGCACTCCATCCCCAGCACTCCATCCCCAGCACTCCATCCCCAGCACTCCATCCCCAGCACTGCATCTCTAGCACTCCATCTCTAGCACTCCATCTCTAGCACTCCATCCCCAGCACTACATCTCTAGCACTCCATCTCCAGCACTGCATCTCTAGCACTCTATCCCCAGAACTACAACCCCAGCACTCTATCCCCAGCACTCTATCCCCAGCACTTTATCCCCAGCACTCCATCCCCAGCACTCCATCCCCAGCACTGCATCTCTAGCACTCCATCTCCAGCACTCCATCCCCAGCACTCCATCCCCAGCACTCCATCCCCGGCACTCCATCCCCGGCACTCTATCCCCGGCACTGCATCCCCAGCACTGCATCTCTAGCACTCCATCTCTAGCACTCCATCTCTAGCACTCCATCTCTAGCACTCCATCTCTAGCACTCCATCCCCAGCACTGCATCTCTAGCACTCCATCTCCAGCACTGCATCTCTAACACTCCATCCCCAGGACTCTATCCCCAGAACTACAACCCCAGCACTCCATCCCCAGCACTCCATCCCCAGCACTCTATCCCCAGCACTCCATCCCCAGCACTCCATCCCCAGCACTCCATCCCCAGCACTCCATCCCCAGCACTCCATCCCCAGCACTCCATCCCCAGCACTCCATCCCCAGCACTCCATCTCCAGCACTCCATCCCCAGCACTCCATCCCCAGCACTCCATCCCCAGCACTCCATCCCCGGCACTGCATCCTCGGCACTGCATCCTCGTCACTCTATCCTCAGCACTCTATCCCCACCCACTAGAATACAGGGACGTGAGACATTTGTAGATATCATACTCTTCTTCACATTCTACCTTCTTGCCTTTTCTTCATGTTTCTTCTAACGCAGCAGAGAAGAGCCAGGGCAATCAGGGAGAGGATGAGGAGGTTCCCAGCGATAAAGGCTCCAAGAATCATAAAGTCAATATTCCTGGGACCTGAGAAAGCAAAATCATCTGTACATGTGTGAAGATAGTTATGAGAGGTTCCTAGTGATGTCTATGAGAAGACCCTGGTCTCAGACTCCCCCCATTATCCTAACCTTAGGACAGCTCTCCAGCTCTCATACAGCGCTCAGTGGAGTCTATCGGAGTCTAAAATCCACCTCTAGTCTCAGTTATGATGAGATCCTCCCTATCTTTGTCCATCCCACATAATTTACACCTAATTGCACCTACGGCATAGTACTCATCCGCTTTTGAAGGACACAACATATGCAGATATACTCTAGAGATAGCGAGCGATTGCTTACCACACTGCGGGGAAAACGCTGTCACGATTTCCGGAGCCGGAGTTGGAGATGTCTCTGTAATAGAATGACGTGAATTTGCAATGTGTATGTTAAAAATTTTTTTTCATAATTTAAAGGGATTCTCTACTGAGAGTAAGATTAAGCTCTGCAGGGATCGACAGCGATCAGGTGTGATCTGTAAGAGAACCCAGCAATAAGTCTTCAATTCTTCTACAGCGCCACCATAGGGCAAGTGAAGTATAACACAGTTCTCCTAGAGATCGAGAGGTCATCAATGTAATGCGATGTTAGGTCCTCCAGTGTTTTGCAGCTGCTCCCTGCTCCAGTGTTTAGAAGAGGGTCCTCAATAGGGGGTCCCTGGTACTAACTAGCTATTAGCATTGAGGGGGCCCAAGAGCATTACAGGGGAATTAGTGGAGTTCCGACTCATACACCACTGACGACTTTACTTGTGTCTAGAGATGAGCGACGTTCTCTAAAATTCGTTTCGGCTGCTTCGCCAAATATTAGAAAAAGTTTGCTTCATGATGAATTTCTTCGTAACGAAGCGCACTTCTTTGTGGGTAGCGGCGCCGGGCACAATGACAGGGATCGACGATTGCCCCACTTCCCATCATTGAACCCCCCAGATGCCACGTTCATGGCTGATCGCAGCATCTGAGATCCATAATGAGGTATTTTAGTGTTTGATAATTTAAAAAATAATAATTTGATTGTACTAACCTCATCCATTTGAGCGCGAAGAGACCACCTGCGGTCATCTTGCCTGAAGATCCAGCGCGAAATCTCGCACGTCAAGACACACCAGATTTTGCGTCGGATCTTCAGGCAAGATGGCCGCAGCGGCCTCTTCGCGCTCAAATGGATGAGGTACTGTAAGTAAACATTTTTTTATTTTTACCACCATTTCAGGGAAAATCGATTAATTACCACAAAGCAGAAGGAAGGCTTTGCAGTAAATCAAATTTTTCCTGAAATTTGGATCGAAGTCCACCTCATGGACTTCGATTCGCACAACACCACTTGTGACGAAAGGGAATCTTAAAATCTGGAAATGGTCTTTCCATAGATCAAACACACACAGAAAAACACAAGAGCAAAAACAAAAACTTCTCACCGAATGAAAGCTTGACTTCTGGATCTTTATTTTTAGCTGTAACATAATGGTAGAAAAAATAATGACATGTGCAAATCCTAACATAGGCGAAAATAAGGAGCGATCAGGCTGATAACCGTAAAGAAAAAATATTAACGTTATTTATAACTTTCTTGTGAAAATCTGTTTCTCTGATCCTGAGAAATGCTTCTTTTTCTTTTTATGCCGCTGAGGTTCTCCATGGGCAGGACCGCCCCCTGTGGTGCACCATCATTCCCGGGACTCTCTCTTTTATATGAATGACAGTCCCTGAGATTTCAGAGCCAGTAGCACAGGGTAAGTCAAGTGGACTGAACTGAGTGGCACTATTTCCATACGGAAACTATGGTTATGTTTTGGGGAAACCTACCCTACATGATGGTATGCTTTATTTTTAAACTAATTTTGGAAATGACAGACTCTCTTAAAAAATGGATATACGTATCTGCCTCTCATTGAGAACTGTACATAACCACCTGTCCTTAGTTACAACCTCTAGCCTGGATCACCAGGAATGTCCATTACTCCACCAGGATACTTCGAAAGACAATCAAAAATAGAGGCTAAGCTACTGATTCATAAAAAATGTACTGTATACTGAATCATATAGTGGAAAATATACCCCCTGCATTCCTAGAAAAGGTTATTATAGCACAATGTAACCAAAACTAAAGGATAAACCACTGGAATACCCAAGAGAAAGATACTGTAGGATTGGGTTTCCATAAATTGGCATTGTACCATACTGGAAAGGTTTTCCTACTAAGAACCTGTTGGGATCAAACACTGGAACCCATGCTGACCCAAAGATCTGAGGCATCAGGTCCCTGTTTTTGACAGAGAAGTGGGTAACAGGGAGTAAGTCAGGATGATTCCTAAACTTCCTTTAACATTCTCGTCAGCGCCACCTATTGTAATTGGCTCCCTATGAGTCAAGATCTGACTTTTCAACAAGACTTGAGATTTGTCAAGGGAACATGGCTAAGCCGGATATCCATCTGTAGACAGCTGTTTCAGGTAGCTTGCCCTTAATCAGTATGGCACCCCAAAAAAGCTGTCTACAGATGGATTGGCTTTGTCTCCCAAGGCTTGTTTGAAAGTTGGATCTTGACTTCCAATAGGTGGCATTGGCTAGACCAGGCATCAGCAACCTTCGGCTCCCAGCTGTTGTGAAACTACAATTCCCAGCATGCTCCATTCATTTCTATGTAAGTTCTTAGAAGAGCAGAGCAACTATGCATGCTGGGAGTTGTAGTTTCACAACAGCTGGGAGACAAAGGTTGCCTACCCCTGGGCTAGACTGTTGTCTTTCTCAGGAGATACCTCTTTACATATATGATTCCCATATTGCATCGCCAATAAGTCTCTATGCAGGACTGGTCTCTTTAAGAAGATTCAGCACCCTGCCTAAGCATCTTCCATTAATTGTCATAGCCACTCTTTAGTTGGGAATGTAACTGGGCAGCTCTGTTCTTGGGGGAAGGCCGTAGGGGGTTGGACCTCCATTGATTGGACTGTTAATGAGAATAACAAATATAGTTATCTACTTTTTATTTATTTGATGAAAAGAAAAAAAAAAGATTTAGCAAAAGTTTCGTCACCGCTTAGACCTCAATATTTATAGCTTTTGTGCTTCTCTAGCCCATTCTCAAAGCATTGTTCTAGAAAGGGCTAGAGCAGCGCCAAATGCAGTTCTGGGTTACAACATCTGAACTTTTGCTGAGTCTCAGCTCCCTCCGTAATGTGCACAGTTCAAGAGGAAGGAAAGAGGCTGCTGGTCTGTAGAAGCTGGTGTTGGTTGTGGACGTGCCAGTGTGCATCAGTATTTATACAGTTACTAAATCCCTCAGTCATACGCACTACATTCCCTCTCTGTTACACTATCACCCACCACTTACATTGCAAAATGATATCAACAAAGTCACTGGTGTCCCCGTGCTGGTTCCATGCGGAGCAGCTGTATGTATTAATATCACTGGAGGTAACGTCCATCAGATACAGCTCCAGCCCCTGGCCAGTCACACTGCTGACCACGTTATTCTCCCCCTTCGTCCAAGTCACGTAAGCTGCTGGGTTACTGATAACTGAGCAATTGAGGGTCACAGAGTCCCCTTCATTCAGCACCACGGTGTGATTCGCTATCATTCCTGCAAAAATGTAGAAAAATAAGGACATCACATGTTAAGACATTGCAGGATGCCACATGTTGCAAAGAACATGGTGGGCGGTAAAAACTAAATTATGCAATAAAATTAGGGACGCGCATCTATCTGAAGCCCCATTACCTGTCATTCAAAATGACAGCTCCAGAGCACAGATGCTGGATAGATGCATCTTGCATATTAAAGAGCACATTAGCAAATACCCAGTTGGATTTCTGATGGCAGATATAAAGGTAAGAGACTGGTTTTGGCCGATTGGTTGGATTTAAATGAGCTGCCTATTGGATTTGATGTCATGCTGTTACTCACTGCTATGAGAAAGGCAGATAGAGCTGCTTTGGTGAGTGTCTGGACAAAGAGCTGTTGACATGGAAGCTGTTGTGACCACACAGGGGGAAATGGTGCCTATATTAGAGATTTCTTAAGATTCTATTTATGTTTTATTCCGAAAAATTTTAAAAAAAGTTTGATTCTACTCAAATTAAATATGATCCAATTGCCCTGAAGGTTGGTATGTAACACTCTCCGGTCTCTAGGATGAGAGGAAGATGGAGCTTTCTCATAATAAGACTTTTACCTGGGTAGTATCCATGGCAAAAGCTGCTTAACCCCTTAAGGACGAAGGGCGTACATGTACGCCCTTCGTCTGCACTTTAAAGATGGCGCCCGCTCCCGCACGGAGCGGGCGCATGAGCTGCGGGTAAACGCTTGATTCATCAAGCTGACATCCGCAGCTCATGTCCGTGACCGGCAGCGATGCCGATTGCGGACATTTAACCCCTCAGATGCCGTGGTCAATCCTGACCACGGCATCTGATGGAGCACAAACCGAAAGTTTCACTTCGGTTTGTGCTCCGGCTCCCGATGGCCACAAGGGGAGCCGGGCATGCATTTAGTACCCTAGGTTTCTGTGAATGAAACCTAGGTTACTACATAGTATTCCTATGGAGTCTATGACTGTAATAGGCTCCATAGGAAATATGCGATTTCTCATATATTCCAATGCTATTGCATTGGAATATATGAGAATAGCAATCTGATGATTGCATCTTATAGTTCCCTATGGGAACTATAAGAAAGTGGTAAAAAAAAAAAAAAGTTTAAAAATAAAAATAAAATAAAAAAATATAAAAATTCAAATCACCCCCTTTCCCCAAAATGAAAATAAAATAAATAAAAAATAAAAAAATTAAACATAATGGGTGTCGTAATGTGCGAAAACGCCCATACTATAATAATATTAAAAATGTTCACCATACGGTAAACATAAAAACGAAAAAAGCGTCCAAATGGCTAATTCGCCATTTTTGGACGCTTCATTTCCTAAAAAAAATGAATAAAAAGTGATCAAAACATCATACGCACCCCATAATGGTATCAATTAAAAGTTCAGATTGCCCCGCAAAAATGAGCCCCTACACTGCTCCGTACGCATAATTACAAAAAGTTATAGGGGTCAAAACATGGCGACAAAAAATAAAATAAAAAAATTCCCACTTTTAATTTTTTTCACTATCAAAACATAAGAAAAACTATACATATTAGGTATTGCCGGATTCGTACTGACCTGAAGAATAAAATTAACCAGTCAGTTTTATCGCAAATCGAACGTTGTAATTTAAAAACCCGTAAAACTGTGGTGAAATTGCTTTTTTGCAATTTCACCCCATTTGGAATTTTTTCCGTTTCCCACTACATCACATGCAAAAATAAATGGTAGCGTTAAAAGTACAACTTGTCCCGCAAAAAACAAGCCGTCATATGGCTATGTGAGCGGAAATATAAAAATTGTTATGGCTTTTGGAAGGCAGGGAGCGCAAAACAAAAACGCAAAAATCCCAAAACCCCCGGTCCTTAAGGGGTTAATCAGTAAATTTTCAGAACAAGATTTTCTTCACATAATGCTTCTCTGGAAAGGAGACATGCAAGCTAATCTCTCCTTTTCAAAAGGGAGTGAAAACTGTTTCATACTAGGAACTCCTCTTTCTGGGTAACTACCCTTTAACAGAGCTGCACAAAGGACATTTACTTGGCTGCCTGAGAGGCCTTGGTTGGGGTATTATTTCTTCTTATGAAGGGCAATAAGTATGCATGAGGACTAACAAAAGCCAGTCAACGTTCCTCTGGGTTTCTGGGGAAAATATATGAAAATTAGCACATCTTACATCTACTGGCATCAGATTGGCTATGGAAAGTTAATTTGAATATCTTTCCCAGAAACCCAGAGGAGCATTGCCTGGCCTACAATACTCCACACATGTACTACGCATACTAGGCACTCTGAGAAAGAGTACTCCCCAGACAAGGCATATATATTGCCCAGAGATCCAGATCTGAACTTTTTGAGAAAAGTGGGAAAAATTCTGAACCGTAGAGCCGTACAATTGATTCTCTTATCCTTAGCCTTCATGTATAGCATCTCATACATCAGACCAATTCTCCTAAACTTGACAGGGGTACAGGTATCTGCAGTGCCCCTGGGTGGGGAGGTACTGTGCAGAGGTTATGCCAACAGGGAGGGCCTTTGTGTCTTTGTTCTCATTACTGGTGGTCTCTGCAGTCAGACCCAATGATCTGCAATGGTTGTTGTAAAAGAAAGACGATGTCTTTGACGAGCAGTGCAATCTCCATACAGGTGTTGTTCTGGCTGGATTTAGGTGCAAAGCCAAATTTTACAAGCAGCAGTGCCCACCACCTGGAACCACCAAGCCACCATGGCAATAACCACGGGATTACTGGGACTAAAAAATCTAATTTAGCGTTTAACAAATATATTACATTAACATGCATGCCAAAAAGCAGAGCACACGGCAACAAGACCATGCACGAAGGAGCGAAAGTCATTACCTGAGGGGCCAATTAAAATGTTTATGGATGGTGGATCTGAAAGTAATGCAGGAACAGGATAGAAATGTAATGGTTGTACGTCAGAATCCGAGGATATAAAGTATCTAAGACCAAGCACACATCACCCCGTTCACCCTTTTCTTTTGATCAGGGTATTTTTGTTCTCATTGTGAGGTTTAGTCATCCTAAAAACACTCAACACCCTCAGAACGGTGATATAGATGAATACTGCAGCGGGGCAGGAAGCCAATGTCTTCCCGCTCTGCTCTTTACTTTTATAGGCCAGATGGCACAGTCATCGTGATGATGTCATCATTATGACCACCTGCACTTGAATGCAAGAAGCTCAGGACGTGGACCAGAAGAGGCTGCATCATATGCTAGGCAGCAGGTTTTATTACTACTGGGACATTTTTCGGGCATTAGTAATACTGACAGCATTATAATGGGGTATTTGTGATACTGGGGGATATCATGGGGCTTTATTACTATTAGGAGGTACTATTGTGGGCTTTGTTACTTCTGGGGGCACTATAGGTAGTGGAGTCACTTAATGACATCCAGATTCATGTTGAGTGTATCGAAGTATCCGAAGTGGACTTTGATAGCAAAAATTTGATTCACCACGAAGCGAAATTTCATTGCGCTTCCTAGTAACAAATCAATTTTTGTTAAAATGGTGGCTCACAATAAAAAAAATAGACTCCCCTCATCCACTTGATCACCGAGAGGCCGTGACCTGTTTTAATAGATGAAAACCCGACAAAGGACCTGCGGCGAGCATGAAGAAGTAACCAGGCGATCAACGCTGGCCACGCTGAGGAGATAGATGTAAGTCTCAGATGCCACGATCAGCATTGAACGCAGCATCTTAGGGGTTAAATGATGGTAGGGGTGGCGCGATTTCTTGACAAAGTTCGGCAAAGTTGGTGAATCAGATTTTTCAAAACTTTGCTCATCTCTAATCAAGACCGGTGTTCCCACATGCTAGTCTTGATCCCCTGTATGCTGGAGTGAGATGCTCCTAAATTATTAAGAGGCAGATGCCTCATAGTAAATTCCTTGCATCTCTGGCAGCCCGCGCTCCAAAAACTCTTAAAAAAGTCAAGTGAAAGTTTTCTGCAACTTTTTATTCAGTGCGTTAAGTTAACCATTGCTATATCTGAAGAGATTATGTCACTGAAAGGAGAAATGGCCGGGTGCCCAGGAAAGGGCTTTACTGATCTTGGGATCTGAAGCAACATGGAACGGAGCCAAGTTTGTGCAGAACATTTCGAGCTCTTGAAAAATATGAGCGGTAAATCCTTGCCGGGAGCAAACAGGTGTCAAACTACGACGATCAGCGCTTGTACAAGACCGCGGAAAGTATTGTAAGACAGAATCTTATCCACGGGGGCACAACTGGCACAATGGTCTCAAGATTAAGTATATTCTCATGAATACTGAATGATCTTCAACCTGTCTCTCCAAACAAACATGTTGGCAACCAGGTGGAGAAGGTACCCAAGTCATGAAAATAGGCTGAAGGCAGCAGGACATCCTGTTGGGAGTGTGGTGGAGTCAGGTAGCTCCTGAAAGGAGCTTAATTTTTATCGTTGTTCACTGACTTACACCACCTAGTACGTTTATCCATAACTCTCAACATATCACTTACACTGAACATCCAGGACAATCGTCTTCTGGGATGAAGCCCTCACTGCCGGGTAGTTCACCTCACAGGTTATAGACGTCTTGTGGTCACTCAGTAAGGGGGTAAAAGTTACACTAGATGATTTTCCCCAAATTCCGTCCAGGTTGTCCTTCCACCATGTGATTGTAGGATCTGTTCCATCGCAATTCCCTGGAGGGGAACATGTCAGTGTCACCTCTTCGCCAACTCTTAGATGCCCCAAATTTGATACTTCTGGTTTTTGTGTAAGATCTGTGGCAAAAAAAAGATTCAAAATAGAAATTAGTTTACACCTATCGGTGGTAGGTGCTGTATGGTGGCTCAAAGAGTCCCCATGGTTCTTTACTATGAGGCCGCAGACATCCCATTTGTGCTTTATGCTACTCCTACCTATGGAGAGCGCCACCATAATACGACATTAGATAGATCATATCGCAAAGAATTTAAATCGGATACATATGGAGTATGTGCCCATATACTTCGGGCTTTGGTTGGCCAAGCCGACCGATTTTGGTAGGACTTGCAGGATATCTAATGTTTAATAGATGTTTGACCGAAATTCTTTTAAAATGTAAAAATATATATATTAGGTGTTCACAAGAAAGATAAGCCATCTGCAAGGGTTTCTAACAGCGGCATATTTCCCTTTCTCTATTCAGGAGACATGCAGGCTCATTTGAACCCACCAATCCTGCATATGGTGGAGGTTTACTCCAGAGCTCAGTCAGAATCCTCAGTGTAAACATTGGGGGTAAATATATATATATAGGACCTAAGATCAGTCACACTGCAGGTCCTCCCACACTGAGCTGCTCTTCAGTGTAAACATTGGGGGTAAATGTAGTAACTAGATATGAGCGAATCGAAGTTGAAGAAGTAGAATTCGATCAGAATTTCAGGAAAAATTCAATTTGTCCCAAAGTCGAATTTCCTTGCACTTTGTAGTAACGGATCACATTTTCTCTAAAATGGCTGCTGCACATGTTACAAAGTGAAAGTAAGAAGCCCGGGAACGAGGGATCACCCAACAATGCCATGCATGCAGCCACTCAGCAGATAGAAAAAAATACAATGCAACAGCACTCTGCAAACCAAATAAAGTACAATAATGCCATAGTAATAGAGAACATTTTGGTGCTAATGCTACGCTTATTTTGTAAATTTAAGATTCTTGGCAAATACATTTTGTACAAACTTTTTCAGGCCCGTCTGCCAAACATCAAGGTGATCTCTGTAAGACCTAACACTAAATGCTAAAAGGCAAAGTGAACACAGCATGCATGTGGAACCTGCACTCCCTGAATTTTATGGTGGCCGTCATGGAACATAACAGGTAGTATTAAGTGTTAGGTTCCTGTCTTACAGAGATCGCCTTGACGTTTGGCAGACGGGCCCAAATAATTTTGTACAAAATGTATTTGCCAAGAATCTAAAACTTACAAAATAAGCGTAGCATTAGCACCAGAATATTCTCTATTACTATGGCATTATTGTTGTGTGCTGCAGAGGGCATAGTATTTTTTTCTTTGTGTTTCTAGTCATGGCAGCATTCACCTGCACATTGGGATGTGCTGACTGACTCCCTTTTTCTTTACAGCCCTCCTCCTGCCAGGTTTCCACCATTTTCCAGCATACTTAGTGCAGAGAGAGGCGTGATAGGCAGTAGGGAGAGTGCTAGGAAAGACTTTATTAAATAAAAATAACTACTGAGCAGTTAAGGGAAAGATTATTCATAGTGTAGTGATATTATAGGGAGGAGGTGGCCACACTACACGGAGCAGGGACTAATAGGAGAGTGTAAAGCCTGGGTAATAGGGGCTATTCTATTATACCGTACTGCTCTAATTGGGATAACTAAAAGTGATCTATTACTTCAGATTTTAGGTTGTTTTTAACAGTAATTGCAGTAATTCTAGCATCTGTTATTGGGTTGAAAGTGCGGTCTGATGCAACCAGTTTTGGGGTGTGTTTATTTCATATATAAAAGTACGCCCATTCATCCTTGCTTTTGGGGTGAAACTGAGGTCTGATACAATCAGTTTTGGGGCGTGTAATAGAACAGGTTCTAGCTGAGTTTATACTTGAGTTATTTGGTCAGTTTTGGCCCTGTGACCGCCCAAATAAGTGACGTGTGCAGTGATTCTAAGAGCGACGCCTGTCATCTGCATGTCATACGGACTCACAGTACTATTTCACTACCACGGCAGACTCCCTATGTGTGTTACTGCAAAGCACAGTGTTCTACACCACTATAAAGGCTCTCTGCAGCCAGGAAATACCTTTTTTAACGCGTTTCGCCACAAATAAATTCGGATTGAATCAAATCTTTTCAGAAAATTAGGCGAGCCATCCGAATAGAATTTTTGAGAAATTCGCTCATCTCTAGTAGTAACTTACTTGTAGATTGTAAGCTTTTGCGGGCAGGGTCCTCTCCCCTTTTGTACCAGTCTGTTAATACTTTCTTGTTTATTGTATTTTTCTATTATGTATTTTTAACCCCATCTTGATGTACAGCGCCATGGAATTAATGGCACGTTGTAATGAATAATAATGATAATAATAATAATGATAATGCATAAGTATCAGTATTGGAGCTCTTTTTTATCTTGGTGTCCTCACCTGTTACCAGAAGGGTAATTTTGTCTGATAAGTAATTATATTTGATAGAAGTCTCTTTACTCCCTTCAAATCTGAAGAAATAGGTCCCAGTGTCTTGTTTCCTGGCGTCAGTGATTTTCAGGGTGCAGTCCCCATTATCTGGGTTCCCCATCACATGGAAATTCTCCTTTACTATAGGCACCGATGCATTACTAGAGGCTATGTTGGTTTCATAGTTGCTCTTCCAATATCCGGTGGAGTTTTTGAATGTTGTCTTATGTTCGGCAGTAAAAGCACAAGGAATTATCACACACAGACCCTCCTGCACTGAGATACTGGAATCCACCTGGATGGAGTAAGGTTCTGGGACACTCTGACACCAGGCGTCTGTAGGAGGAAGGAGACATCATAGATGGTCACAAAAAAGTGTAACAAGACATCATAAGTGGCCTCAATATCAGCCAAAGTGCTGACAAAATGTATCCGAAAATCCATCTTGTGCATTAAGCCTAAAAGGTGTCTGTCAACCCAAGGGGCCTTTCAGGTGGTACCTCCATGTGACTGGACCGCGGAGGGAAGCATACTATTCTGCTATCTGCCTGTATTCCGGCTCCTTCACACCATCCCTGCTGCTGCCACTCTCCCTGTGCCAACATCCAGTTTGGCATTGGTCACGTGGTCTCAGCTGCCAACTACTGGCCACAGCTGTGATGTGTCATTTGGAGGGACATATCACTGCTGAGGCCAGTTATTAGCTGCAGTGGTCCAAGCGACTGATGTTGACATGTGGAGACTGGAAAGGTACAGGGGGAAGTGAAGGAGCCAGAACCTAGGGGTAAGGAGCAAGTAAGTATGCTTCCCCAGGTCCACACCCGAAAGGACCCCAAGGGTGGACAACCTCCTTAAACCTTTAAAAGGATTATAAGATAGAAAAGGGCCAGTATGGCTTAATATTCCTCACTGGCACCATCTTGACACACAGTTAATTTTTGGAAGTGCTCACCCAGCCAATCACCGCCTCTGGTCACCTCTGGGCCCAGTGATTGACT
Organism: Bufotes viridis; assembly: GCA_033119425.1. NCBI lineage: Eukaryota > Metazoa > Chordata > Amphibia > Anura > Bufonidae > Bufotes > Bufotes viridis. The sequence continues at coordinate 590,421,148 of CM065590.1, forward strand.
GAGGGGGTATTTCCAGCCACTTTCTCTGTATGGAGCATGGAACAGCTAGGAATTAGGAGCTAAGATCTCAGCGTAAGAATGAATTAGGCTGCACTAATGAGAAATTCCAATACCGTACCCCCTTCTTATTTGTATCAGGTTTCCATGGTGACTTGTGTCAGTTTGTATCTCCATCCACATCAATGTCCACATCTATACAGCGGTGCTTGAAAGTTTTTGAATTCAGAATTTTCTACATTTCTCCATAAATTGGACCTAAAACTACATCAGAATTTCTCATAAGTCCTAAAAGTAGATAAAGAACCAAATCAAACAAATAAGTCCAAAATTTTAGACTTGATTCTTAGTGTTGAGCAAATTAAAGTCCAAATTTCAGGATAAATTCGATTTTCTCGTGCTTTGTAGCAGCGAATCAATTTTACCTGAAATAGTGTAAAAAACAAAAAAAAACATACTTACCTTATCCATTTGCTCACGAGTACGGCCCGGCCACCGTCATCTTGCGTGCCATGCAAGATTTCCCACCAGATCTTCAATCAAGATGGCGGCTGGTCCGTCGCGAGCAATTCGAGGAGGTAAGGGTGTGTTCACATCACCGTTATGACGACAGGACTATTCCATTCTGCATAACTGAAACCAGACAGCTCCGTTATGATTCCCATAGACTTCTATAATGACGGAAAGAAAAATGGAATGCCTCTTAAAGGCTTCTGTTTTGACTTCTGTCTTATGGATTACATTATTTTCAGTTATAACCATGTTATAACGGAAAACAAAAACGGAATCCATAACAGTGATGTGAACCTACCCTAACTATGATTTAATTTTAATTTTTTTTAATTTTACATTGTAATATTAATGTCAGATGACGCGATCAGCAATGAATGCTGCATCTGAGCTGTACAATGACGTCTGTACAATGACGTCTATTTACAAAGAAATGCGGTTCGTGACAAAGTAATTTGTCATGAAGCAATTTATTTTGTAAAATTTGACGAAGCAGCCAAATTGATTTTTTGGATACTTCGCTCATCTTATTTTTTGAGGAAAATTATCCAATATCACACGTCTGAGTGGTAAAAGTATGTGAACCTTTTCTTTCAGTATCTGGTGGGACACCCTTGTGCAGCAATAATTGCAACTAAACGTTTCTGGTTAATTGTTGATTAGTCCTGCACTTTCACTTTCTGGAGAAATTTTAGCCCTTTCTTCCGTACAAAACAGCCTCAGTTCTGCTATGCTGGTGGTTTCCTCCCCTGAACTGCTTGCTTCAGCTAGTATCACGGCATTTTCATTAGATTCGCTGCTACACAGAGAGGATCCATTGTACGCCTCATTTTTCCTTCCTTCTGGCAGATCAGAAGAAGGGTAAAATAAATAATGATGTCAACCAGGCAAAAAGGCAAAATAGTGGCCCAGTCATGGAGTGGGGAGAGTAGGAGAACAGCTTGAGAAATCCACAGAGTGGCCCAATGACATAGTGTTGAGGTGGCAGCAGCCTGAGGAAGCCACAGAGTGGCCCAGTGACATAGTGTTGAGTTAGCAGCAGCATAAGGAGGCCACAGACTGGCAAAGTGACATAAAGTGGAGGTGGCAGCAGCAGCATGAGGAGGGCACAGAGTGACCCAGAGACATAGTGTTGATTTAGTAGCAGCATGAGGAGACCACAGAGTGGCAAGGTGACATAGTTTGGAGGTGGCAGCAGCAGGAGGAGGCCACATAGTGGCCCGGTGACATAGTGTTGAGTTAGCAGCAGCATCAGGAGGCCACAGCAGAGGCAAGGTGACATAGGTTGGAGGTGGAAGCAGCAGCAGAATGAGGAGACCTGAGTGGTGAGGTGGCAGCAGCAACAGGAGACCACAGAGTGACCTGGTAACAGAGTGGGGAGGTGGGTGGCACTAACAGTACCCGCTGACGATGGTGGGTGTAAGAAGGAGCCCTTGACATCAGATGTGTGGCATCAGGTGGGTGGCAGCTTCAGAATAGTAGCTGAGGCAGGTAGCCAGAAGAAATCGGTCTGTTTTTGTCAAGTTTTGGGTGAGGCACCATTGGTGATCTAATATGATGCATCAGGCATTGGTGGGTGGAAATCATGGCTGATCCACGCCTGATTCATCTTGACAAAGGTCAGTCTCTCCACATTTTGAGTGGACAGGCGAGTTCTGTTTGGGGTAACTATGGCCCCTGTTGCACTAAACACCCGCTCTGATGCCACACTACTGGCCAGGCAGGACAGCTTTTCCAGAGCAAACTTTGCCAGTTGCGGCTACAAATCCAGTTTGGCTGCCCACTAGTCCAGCGGACCTTTAATATGGGGTGGCAGGGTCCTGTCCAAGTATGCCACCACTGCTGGTTCAGGTTCTGCTCCAGGTCTAGCTGCTTGCTGCTGGTAAATACAGTAGTTTCTTCACTAGGCGGGTTAAGAAAGCTGCTCATCATCAACTCTAGACTCCAGCTGATGCAGATAGAGCTGGTACAGCTCCTTATCCCCACCCTGCCACAGCAACCATGGCAATGGAACGAGAGAGCAAAGGGCCCCCCCGATCATACCTGTGAGAGGATGGACAATGGCACAGATAGGCAGCGACCAACTGGCTACATAGGATGTCTCTATAGTAGTTCAGTTTGTCCGCCCTCTCAGCAGGTGTAAAAAAGGCCCACATTTTGGACTGGTAGCTAAGGTCCAACAAGGTGGAGGGGAGGGGGGACTCCCTGTCTCCATCTCCACTGCATACTGCCACGGTGTGCCTGGGTCCTCTGCCTCGTCTTCCTCATTTCCCTCTTGCTCCTCCTGCTCCTCCTCTCCTGCCACCTGTGTAGAAAAACCACCCATTTTGCTACACATTGCTTGTGCTCCAATGTCCTCCTCCTCTTCCTTCACTTCAGCCCCCACAGAGCTCATGTGGCCGTGAGATGTAGACGTCACGTTTCCAGTCTCCTGAACAGCCAGATGTTCTAGCATCTGTTCCAGTATATGAAGCAGTCGTTCATCCCATAGTCCTGGCGACTGACAAATAACGTGGCATCCTCAAAGGGCCTGAGCAAATGGCAGGTGTCATGCATGAGCTGCCACTGGCTGACATCGAAGTTACACAGGGGAGTACTCCTGTCTGCTTGGATCATTAAGAAATCGTTTATGGTCTTTCTCTGTTCGCATACTCGGTCAAACATATGGAGGGTGGCCAAGTTGCTGGTGTTGCTGGGCAGGAACCACATTTACCTAGTGGGCCGTAAAGGACATATGTTGACCTTGACCACAGTTACAGCTCTACACGTAGGCGCTGCCGTGCACTTTGGCAGACACTGACAGGATGAAGGACTGGACCACCTTCTGTTCTACATATTTGTGCAGGGCTGGTACTGCAAAGAAATGACGGCTTGGGACTCTCCACCTCGGCTCGGCACAAGCCATCAGTTCTCTGAAAAGTGCAGAGTCCACCACTTGGAAAGGGAGGGACTGCAACACCAGCAACTTGGCCAGGAGCTCATTCAGCTTCTGTGCTGTTGGATGAATGCACACATACTGTTGTCTCTTGGCAATTGCTTCAGTGATTGATTGCTGATGGAAGGACTGACAAGAAGTAGGAGGGTGAGGAGCAGGAGCATCAGGACATGTAGATGATAAGAAGGACAGACAGCTTCCATTCGGGCTGAGGTGGTGAAGCCTTGACTGCCTGAAATCAGGTGTGTGCCACTGGGTGATGAAGCAGTTGCTGCGGCATGATGGACCACCACATAGGAGCCAGTGTTCTCCCAGGCCCCTTTATTGTGACGCTGCATGTGTTGAAGCAGGGCCATGGTGCCAACATGGACACCCTGGCCATGCTTTACTTTCTGCCCACAGATTCGGCAATTGGCCTTGTTCACCTCCTTAGGAGGCTTAACAAAAAACTGCCACCCAGCCGAGTAGTTGATTTTACCCCCAACACTCCGCACTGACTGACTGACTGCTACCGCCACTGCCTCTGTGATCCCCTGCAGCACGACTTTACGGGCAGGTATGCTCCTGCGAAGCGGGTGGTCTATCCTGGGCATGTTTGGCTCCTGACCTCCCACTGCTGCCACCCTTCTGACTCCCGGCCACACTAACGACTTGCTGGCTCTGCCGCTGCCTCACGTGCAAGCTTCCACCCTCTTCTCCCCATGTTAATGAAGGCCCTTCGTCAGCCGGCTTCCAATTGCGATCGGCTGCATCATCATTGAGTACTGTCTGCACGTCACTGATGTCCTCCTCAATGGTCTCTGAGCCAGGAGCCTGACTGCTCGCAATACCAGCTCCCATGCCACTCTCCTCATCACTACTTTCCCACCTACTGTAGGAACGGCGGATGTCTCCTCCACATCTTGGCTTGCCAGTAGCTGCTGACTGTCATCTAGTAGCTTGCCCTGGCTGTATAGTGGAGCTGAGCCCACAGCATACAATACTTCTCTGGCTGAGGGAACAGAAAAGGACAGAGGCAGGTTGACGACAGGTGAGGGCACAGGGCCTGCTCCCGGGCCATGCCAACTAAGGGCTGTGTCTGACGAACCCACAGACTCTTGGATGGGGGTGTCTGGGACAAAATGGATGACCGAGTCAACCATTCAAGAACCGCTGGGTTGCTGGTCAAGACACAACCGCTAGCTGACACTGGGAGCTCAGGCCTTTTGAAGTGACCCCTGCTGCCACGTCCCCTTACTCTGCTGCAACCTCTGCCTGCGCCAGAAACATTTAGGCTTCTGCCACTCCCCTGTGGAGGGCCTGGCTCTTCTCTGTCTGGCATACAGTTAGATCAAATAAATAAATAAAAAGGAAATTAATGCTAAAAAGGGCTGTAATTTTGTCACTTCACCACACAAAGGCAAATAATACTTTGTTCCCCACTAATACAAGCCAAAAAATGCTTTAGAACATATAACTGCACCACACAAGGGCTAATAAGACATATACATTTTTCCTCGTAATAAACCCTGTTAATGGCTGTATCAAACAGCACTTGCACTCCAATAACAAGAACGGTTTGCTAGAATTACAGAGCTGTATAATGGCAATTTGGAACCAAATCAGTGCAGCAAGGTGTAATAGGATTGTTCCTATTACCCAGACTGTAACCTCCCCTACTGAACCCTGATCTACATAAATGCAGTGGAATGTTTCGTCCCTATCCTTTCCCTACACTTCTAATGATCTTTCCCTGAACTTCTATTCATCAAAATAAAGTTTTAAAGTCTTTCCTAGCACTGTCCCTAGCGCCTGCTGATGTCTGTCCCTGCACTAAGTACACTGGAAAATGACAGAATCCAAAATGGCTGAGGCTATAGGGCTGTGAAATCACAGGGACTAACTGGCTGCTGACTGGCTGCATGCATGGCATTGTGGGTGATCCCGTGTTCCCAGAGTTCTTTGCTCTATAACATGTGCAGCAGCTATTTTATGAAAAAATGTGATTCGTTATCAGGAAGCGTGAGGAAATTCGGATTCGGTGCGAATCAAATTTTTCCTGAAATTCAGATCGAATTCCACTTCGTCAACTTCGATTCGCTCATCTCTAGTGCTGATATTTTCCTTTAGGTTAAGGTTGTACTGAGATTAAGTACCGTGCAGACATATTGGCCACAGCTGGCTTTTTTTTTAAACTAAAGAGACTACACTATTTAGTCTGTCTACATTGATAATGCCCATGAGGCACCTTCACTACTAACTAATTAGTGTGGTCTTCATCAGCTAACAAGAGCCAGTGGAGCCCGTAAAGCTTCATACTTGACCACAGCATGGCCGTGTCAGAAGAGCGACACAACCACGCAGTGTGGTTGTACCTATAGAATCGTATGTTATAATTTAGAATTCATTGTTCCATCAATGAAGACAAGCCCTGATGCTGAAAAACAGGCCCAAACCCTGATCTTACCACCACCAGGTTTCATAGATGAGATGAAAATTTTCTCCAAACATAACGCTTCTCATTTAAACCAAAAAGTTTTATTTTGGTCTCATTTGTCTACAAAACATTGTTCCTATTGTCTTATGGCTTGCCCAGGTGATCTATCGCAAACTGCAGATGGGCAGCAATGTTGTTTTTGGATTTCAGCATCTTTCTCCTTGCAATCCAGCCATGTACACCATTGTTGTTCAATTTTGTCTTGATGGTGGACTCATGAACATTAACATTAACTAATGGGAAGAAAGGCCTTTGTTGCCTAGGGCAGTGTTCCTCAACTCCAGTCCTTAGGACCCACCTGCCGGTCATGTTTTCAGGATTTCCTTAGGATTGAGCAGATAATATAATTAGTATCAATGCATTAGGACTTGCCACAGGTATTCATTCTGTGGGATATTCTTAAATCATGACCGGCAGGTGGGCCCTGAGGACTAGAGTTGAGGAACACTGGCTCAGAGGTTACCTTGGGTTGTTTTGTGACCTTTGTGTCATAGACTATTACATGTCTTGCTCTTGGTGTGATCTTTAGTGATCAACCCCTGCTGAGGAGGGTAATAATAATATTAAAATTTTTCTATTTGTACGCAATCTTTGGATTGGTAGAGTTCAAGCTCTTTAGAGATGGTTGTGTGACTTTTTCAAGCCTAATGAGCATCAACAACTTTTCTCCTGAGGTCCTCAGAAATCTCCTTTCTTCATGTCATGATACACTTCCACAAACATGTGTTATGAAGACATTGAAAGATCCCTTTTCTTCAAACAAAACAGGTCACTCACTCACACCTAATTGTCATCCCATTGATTAAAAGTACCTAACTCTAATTTCACCTTCAAAGCATCTGCTAATCGTAAAAGTTCACTTACTGTTACCACCTACAGACATGTGATATTGGATCATTTTCCTCAATAAATAAATGACCAAGTCTTATATTGTGACTCACTTCGGATATAGTTTTAGGTCACATTTATGTAGAAATAGAGACGTTTTTGAACGGTTCACAAACTTTCAAGCAAAACTGTACATGCCTGTACATAAAATAGTCTGCACTTATATACTGTCTACAGACAGACAGGATGTACACTAATAGTGAAGTGGATGGTGTTAGAATTTACCGAACACATGTGACACATGAAACTGCTATCTATGTCTTCATCTATACAGCGTGAAATACATTTTCACACCCAAAAAAGCCAACAATGTTTTATAATCAATGTGCTGCTCTACTTACACATCCAGAGCTGTGGCAGAAAGATAATGGCAAAATACGACTTGTTCCTGTCAAAGCTTTCCAGCCTCATCTTGACACTGTGCTGATTATAGGAGTTCTGCGGCAGAGGATCTAATAATCAACAAAGATGGCGTCTAAACAGAGAATTTATTAACATTATTGAGATTAAATCAGTGACGCAACCTGCTCAGTTTAGACTTCTAATACACGGTACAATCAGAGCCACTTTATAGATTTAACATGAGTTGTACCTGAGATGGTTAGAGGCCCAATTTCCTAAAATCCAAAAACAATTTAAAGAAATTGTTCAGTTCAAAGTAAAAATCTGGCTATACATAGGCAACGTGTACAGTGGGGCCTCCTCTTGAATCAGCTGCCACTGTTCATCATTTCTGTGACTCCACTTTCATGTTCACAAAATGGCCTCCACAATCTAAGACTAATCTGTACACGGTGTGCTTCCTAAGTCTGAGACACACCCCCGGAGACATGCTGGATACCAGTGGACTAAAGCAGGACTGCATTAACCATAAGGCAATGGTACAAATGCACCGGTCTCACCTGTGGTGGATCTCGTGGGCTCTCGCTTTCTTAGGTCATGGGCCAAAGGCGCATCACACCAGAATTATATCAGGATTGTGAATCCTGATATAATTCTGGTGTGATGCGCCTTTGGCCCATGACCTAAGGAAGCGAGATAGCCGGAAATTGAGCAGAACGCAAGGAGGTAACAAAAGGACCTCAGGTGCCAGTCACTGATTAGCCCCTGACGAAGCCAACGTGGCGAAACCCGGGTCGAGCTTGTGCTGTTTGTCTGTCACACTAACTACAAGGTGTAAACCTGTAAGTAGAATAAAGTTGCTTTTAACCTATTACTTAGGGTATTGCGGTATCTGTTTCACGTTTTTCAAAGGGATTCTGGATATGGAGAGCTTCAGTTGGTATTCGGAGTGAAATTACGAGTGACCTGAATAAGAGAACAGCGCGTCTGGAGCACGTGTTTATGGTGGATCCATTAGCGCGGACCTGATACCTGACCTTTAAATAATGTGTAAAATGTCATTATGAGGCAGGGCTCGCTGTCGATTTGGGAGTCTGTCAGCAGTTTTGAGCAAACACTGCTGGCAGCACTAGGTAGGGGCCGGAGAGAGCAGGACAATCATACCTTTAGTGGAGTTTTCCTCATCAGTAGTAGTGTGAATATGAAGTTTGATCCTGTCGAGGAGGTGGAGCTTCACTCTAAACCACTCTTTGCATTGATCTGGTTTGTAGCCCCTCCCCTCTTCTCTGAATAACCGCTATAGTGGTTTCCAGACCGTATGCTACCGCTGTCACTCAGAGAATAGGAAAGGGCTGTGAAGCATATCAATACAGAGAATACTTTAAAGCAAAGCCCTGCCTCCTGGACACTTGCAAGAGCAGAACCTAGCAGAATAAAACTTCACAGCCACACCACTTCTGATGAGAAAAGCTTCACAAAATGTGATTGATCTGCTCTCCGCAGCCCCTACCTAGTGCTGTTAGCAGCATAGCATGGTCAAAACTGCTGACAGCCTTCCCTACTATACCCTCACAATATTGCTACACCGTTAGTAGATGGCAGACATGCATACTGTGTAACACTGGTACCCAAACCTGCAGCTCTTATGGTGCAAAACTGACTGCTACTGTACATGTTGGGTGCTGTAGGTTGTAGCCCACTCCTGTGTAATATAAGAGGGGCACACTGAGGCTCTGCGTGCAAATCAGATTTTATTACTAATACTAGAAATTCTTAGATACCTAAAAGTTTATCACTAAAGTACATAGATAATAAAATAAAATAAACTCTGCCGATAGAGAAGATAAGAAGGAAGATCTCACTTACCCACAGTCAGTTCCAGATTGTGTAAAGTTCAAAGCCAAAAATAAGAGCGTGAACATCACAGTAAACATGCAGAAGCGTGACTGGCGTCATCTGGTGGAGGGTCCGAGAATAGCGATGTGCTGATGATCCTAGCTACGTTGGGGACGTTTTTAAAGTCAGTTTTGCAGGAGTCTGTGCTGCCATAATATGCATCACATGTATCAAATTCACATAGCGGGGCGACTTTAGAACTTATTTGTACTAAAACTTTTGCAACATTTTATATTTTTCCACTACTCATTCCAGTAAAAAAGAGATTGGGAAAGTGGGTGTGGTTAGCCTTTCTACTGGATCTAAGCAAGACTTTACATTTTTTTAAAAAGTTGCCAAAACTGTCTCAGTTCTCGCTCCAGAAAGCGGTGTAACATCTCAACACAGAAGAAGCGTTACACTTAAAATTTATCAGACATGCAACATTTGATAAATTTGACTCAAATTATGAGAACACAAACTTCTGCAAAACTAACTTTAAGAATTCCTCTCATGATAAATCTAACTCAATGTTTAATAAATTTGGAGCATCTTTAAAGGGGTTTTCCAGGCTCCTGAGCTTGACGACCTATCAACAATATCTGATCGGTGACCCCCCGCCGATCATCTGTTCTCTGCAGCCTCTGGAACTAGCCCGAAGCACAGCTCCATTCAAAGTGTAATGGCCATGCTTGGTTACCACTCAGCTGAGCAGGAGCTGAGCTGCAGTAACCTGCAAGGAACAGCTGATCAGTGGGGGTACAGGGTGTTGGACCTGAACCAATTGAATATTGATAACCTATCCGGTGGTAACAAATATGTATAGTCACGGCTAGTGATAAGCGGGAGGTGCCATATTCGATTTTGCGATATTTCGTGAATATTCGATTGAATATTCATCATATATTCGTCGAAATCGAATATTCGTCATTATTCTATATATTGCGAATGTTACGCAAATTTATATTCGCATTGCGAAATAAACTTAGAGCTGAGTTCCTAATCTTTGTTATATTCTAGCAATACAACCAATGGGAACTCAGATCTGAGTCCTAATGGTTGTATTGCTAGAATATAATGAAGATGACGAATATCACGAATTCACGAATATAGCGCTATATTCTCAATCTTCGTTATATTCTAGCAACGACCATTAGGAACTCAGCTCTAAGTTTCATTTGCGAAGCGTTTGACATTTACTCGCATTGCGAATTGAGCTTTAAGCTAAGTTCCTAATGGTTGTATTGCTAGAATATAATGAAGGCGACGAATATCACGAATTCACGAATATAGCACTATATTCTCTATCTTTGTTATATTCTAGCAATACAGCCATTAGGAACTCAGATCTAAGTTTCATTCGCGAAGCGAACATATACTCGCTTTGCGAATTGATCTTAGAGCTAAGTTCCTATTGGTTGTATTGCTGGAATATAACGAATATCACGAATATCACGAATTTACGAATATAGCACTATATTCTCTATCTTCGTTATATTCTAGCAATACAACCATTAGGAACTAAGCTCTGAGTTGATTTCACAATGCGAGTATATGTTCGCATTGCGAATTCAACTTAGAGCTGGGTTCCTAATGGTTGAATTGCTAGAATATAACGAATATCGCAATGCGAATAATTCAGGTTATATTAATCGCATTGCGATTACAACTTAGTCAAATTTGCGAGATCGTGATTCTCACGTCCGACAGTACATTTTAGCATGGAGGCGTTCCCATGCACACAGGAAGTTGGCAGAAGCGGCAACGGGCATTGACTGGAGCGGGCAGGGAGCCAGGAATCCTCCGGACAGGTAAGAACAGTTTGGGAAGTGGGAAGACAACCAGAGAGCAACAAGGTTTAACTAAAAAAAAAAAAAAAAATGAATATTCAAAATTGCGAATATATAGCGCTATATTCGCAAATTATCGAAGTTGCGATATTCGCAATAAAAATTCGCTATTCGAATATTCGCGCTCAACACTAGTCATGGCTAGTTTTCAGCTAATCGAAGCATCTGAAGCAGAATTTGATCCGAAGTTTAGGACAAATTCATTTAGCTGTGAAGCCAAATTTCCTTTAGTTTCATAGTAAATAATAAATTTTTCATCAGTGATGACGTCACCACGTGTGCCCAGCATGATGGGGGCCCTTTGCTGGCTTTTCTTCAATCAAGATGGGAGCAGACGACCTCTTCGTGAGTAATTCTTAACAAATCGAATTTCTTGACGAAGTTCAGCGAAGCTGCTGAATCAAATTTTTCAAAACTTCGCTCATCACTAGTCATGGCCAAAAGTTTTGAGACTGACACACATTTTGGTTTTCAAAAAGTTCACTGCTTCAGTGTTTTTGGATCTTTCTGTCAGATGTTTTTAGGGTACATTGAAGGACAATCTCATAAGGTTTTTTTTTTTAACTTTTATTGGCAAATCCATCAAGTTCATGCAATGTTTCAAGATTTCCAACGTTGACCCTTTTTTTTTTAAGACTTCTGCAGTTTGCCCTGGCATTCTGGATATCAGCTTCTGGGCCAAATCCTGACTAATGGCAAACCATTCTTGGAGTGTATGACAATTCCTGTGTTTTTGTTTGTCCACCTGCTTTTTGATGATTGACCACAGGTTCATAATGGGATTTAAATGTGGGGAGTTTCCTGCCCATGGACCCAAATTTTTAATGTTTGGTTCATGGATCCATAGATACTTATAAATTTTGCCTTGTGACATGGTGCTCCATCATGATGGAAAAAGCATTGTTCATCACCAGATTGCTCCTGGATGGTTGGGAGAAGTTGCTCTTGGGTGGTTGGGAGAAGTTGCTCTTGGGTGGTTGGGAGAAGTTGCTCTTGGACGTTTGGGAGAAGTTGTTCTAGGAGAATGTTTTGATACCATTCTTTATTCATGACAGTGTTGTTAGGTAAAATTGTGAGTGAGCCCACTTCTCTGGATGAGAAGCAACCCCACATATGGTCTCAGGATGCTTTACTGTTGATATTTGACACAGGACTCATGGTAATGCTCACTTTTTCTTCTCCGGACAATCATTTTTTCAGATGTCCCAAACAGTCTGAAGCGGGTTCATAAGAGATAATAACATTCCCCTCTTTCCCCTAGTCCAAGCCCTGTACTTCCTGCAGAATGTCTGTCCTTGATGTTTTGGAACATATAGCTTTTTTGCTGCCCTTCTTGACACAAGGTCCTCCAAACGCTTTCCCCTCACTATCTGTGCAAAAGCACCCACACCTGCTTGCAGCCATTCCTGAACAAGCTATACACTGGCGGTGACCCAATCCTATAGCCGAATCCTCTTTATAAGGCGGCCATGGCAATTGATGGCTTTTCTTGGGTGCCCTGAAGCCTTCTTCATAGCAATTGAACCTTATCTCAAAATGCTTGATTTACTGTATGTGCAGTCCTACAAGCAGCAATGCCTTTGCCTGTGAAGCCCTTTTGATGTAAAGCAATTATGACTGCACAAGTTTACTTGGAGGTAACCACGTTGAACAGAAGAAGACAATGATTTCAAGCACCTGGTCTAACTTTCAAAGCAACCAGTCTGTTATAATTCAACCAGTATGACGGAGTGACATCAGCTGCCTTGCATTTTGAGTTAATTTTTATGGCACGGAATGACTTCAAAATGAATAGCAATTCATCTGATCACTCTTCACAACAACCTAGAGTTACTGCAAACTGCATAAAAACTAAATAAAAACTGCATAAAAACTTTGTGCCAGTATCAAAACTTTTGGCCAAGACTGCCAAGGTCTTTTATGGTTAAATATTTTTTATTTTTTTTTAAATGAAATGATTTCTAAAGAAAACATCTATTTTTTTTTTTTGCCAGGAGATGTTTGCATAATGCTTAGGAATACATAGTATCAATAGTAATTATGTCTGGGGGCCTTGGTTAGTCTCACTCGCTGCCATGGAAACCATCAGCACCCTAAAGTTGCCTTACACCTGAGATGCTATAGTGTAGGTAGTTGAGTGGTTAATGTACATATGTATGCAGTAATCTCCCAAGTTCCCTCTAGTGGTGTTGAAAGGATAACAGAATGTAGTGTGCCACATATAGGTGTATGGTCCACTCCAAATTGTTATTTATATTATGATGTCATTTTGCACTATTCCTTTGTCTTTGCTGCTAAATCCATATTTAGGGCTGGTAACATGCACTTTTCACATTTTCACCACTAGAGGTCTCTATCACACCAGTTAAATACTGCTGTTACAGGAAGTTAGAGTTAGTTAAAAGTTAGGAGATGATGAGTTAGGAAGAAGGAGAGGAGACAGGCTCAACCATTGAGTCCGGGATTAGAACTATATGATCCTACACTGTAGATTACCCTTCCGGGGTACCAAGTGTATTATTACTCTGAAGACCACAACCTGTACAAATAATGAAGCAGAGTGTTTGCCTGCCATGAGGAAGATCGCCCTGGGGTTGTTGGACTACTGAACTGAAGAATATTAACAAAGGAAGATAACTGCCTTTTATCGGGCTTTAGTCACCTTTGCATTAGGTGGAGAGATTCTAAGCTACAAGCTGCCCACCATAATTAAGGACAGAAAGGCCATCTGTCAGAATACTTGTTTACAGAGGATCTAAACTAATATTATAAGGTTGAGTGAACAGATCAACATCAGGAACTAAGTACAAGTAAGCACGCTTTCCCTACTATAGTGAGCTGGAGCTAACTTATATACTTCAACTCAAGGAGTCTGCTAATGTGGATTTGCAGCATTACTATTTTTGCCACCTGTATCAAAGACAAAGTGATGAGATTGGATGCCTTACTACTTCTGATAAGTAAAGTTCCTGTTTGGTTTAACCACTGCCTCACTGCTCATTCTTTTGCTCCATCTCTTAATTGCACCTTAGGGGGCTGGCATCACGAACACAGGGGCCCAGCCACCAAAGCACCCTAAACACCAAGTACCATCAAGGGCACCTCAACCAACATCTGGCTGGTGTTCCCTGCAACCGAGAGTGCCCCGGAAGTTTTCGTGCTGTCTTCCCATCCACTGCACGCCGGCCCCAAGGGACATCTTAACCGTGAGTACTACTATCCTCGGCATCTCATCACTAGTACGCTCACGCACATCATCCCCTAGGGTGTCCGGTCACTGCAAGAATTTTTCAAGATCTCTGTGCAGGTGATGTAGAGCTGTGTATCAGCTGTGCCTGTGACTGATGCTTTTCACTCTCAGAATAAAAAAGTGTCTACATCTTAGAGCAATAATGAGACGACAGAGAGAATTATAATGTTTTTATTTTATCTGCACAAAATAAAGGTGCGCTCTATAAGTATACACCAGCATGCTCTCCTGTCTGGAGCTGATAGGTCTGTACTGCTCCACAGGTATAGGATAGCAATATTAGGGCTCGTTCACACGACCGTTTGATTTTGCGGTCCATTTTTAATGTATCCATTTTTGGTTTCATTAGTATTTCCGTTTCCGTTCTGCTTCTGTTCTGTTTCTGTTTTTTTTCCGTTTGTGATCTGTTTTTTTCGGATCGCAAACGGAAATGGAAGCATATAATGATGTTTTAACAGCAAGTACATTGAAAAATTGGGCTGGGCATAATATTTTCAATAGATGCATCCGCAAAAACGTAACTGATATGGAAGACATACGAATGCATTCTGTATGCATTCCGTTTTTTTACAGCCCCATTGACCTGAATGGAGCCACGGAACGTGATTTGCGGGCAATAATAGGACAGGAGTCAAAATGTAGTGGTACGGAAAAACAAAAATACAGAAACGCAATGCATACGGAGTACATCCCGTTTTTTTTGGGGACCCATTGAAATAAATGGTTACGTATACGGACAGTATACTGAACGCAAAAAACGGCCCGTGTACGGAACACAAAAAACGGGCCCTAAAGCTGAGATCCTGATAATGGGATCCAGTAGTCATCAGGTTTTTACTCTTTACAGCATTTGTCTGATTTTGGCTTATTTATTAAATAAACAACTGTGAGCACAACATTTCCTTCCTTACACCTCCCCAATTTATGTACAGTAGGAGACACCCCAAGTAGTGAATCAGAATCACATACAATGCATATGAGCTCCCGTGATTACCTTCTTCATCACACCCAAAAATTAATACAGACCACAGACCTCCTCAGCAGACCTTCTGCTTTCTGGATCAGAGGTTTGCTTCTTCATGTTAATCTTGCAACTTAAACATCTCTTATTTTCAAATTTTCTACATCTTTTATTATTTTCTTTCCCCGTAAGCTGAATTATGTTGGTGCGGTATGCTGGGGGCAGTACCAGATTTTATTATCTATCTATCTATCTATCTATCTATCTATCTATCTATCTATCTATCTATCTATCTATCCTGTCTATCTATCTATCTATCTATCTATCTATCTATCTATCTATCTAATCATTAAACCACTACTCAGTATCATTAGGGTTAGGGTTTACATTGTATGATATATGTTGTTGTCAGTACAGAAGAATACTCCTATTTATCACATGCATCTTTAAAAGTTAGTTAATACTATTCATGTAAATGTTGTCCGTCCTGTCCGCATCCTAAAAAGGGAGACAAATCAATAAATTAAATAACAAAACAAAAAAGCAAATGAATAATTATATAGAAATGTAATATTTAATGGTCTACAAATAAAGTTGTTCTTTTTTTCCCTTATATTTCCAAAGTAGAAATGTAGCAGTACATGGAGTGATGAATAAAAGTGTCGTCCAGATGTAAACATGGCTGTTTTGCTTTTCCAGAAACAGCGCCGCACCTGTCCATTTCAGCTCACTTGCAGTAAATGGGGTTTTGCTGACCACATGCTATATATGTGACATATCTGTTCACTGAAAGTGTTCTGTAGTTAGACTCTGCACTAGTCACTTTAGTTAGTAGAGTGTAAGGCCCGTAATAAATTTTCGCTAGGGATGTGTACATTTCTTAAAATTTGTTTCTGGTTCAATTCTAACAAATCAGTCAGAAAAGTTGTATTTGGGTACAAATCGACCCAAATTGACAATGCTCCAATTGGCCTGCAAATTGGTGCTTGACATGCTGAAGACTATTAGTTTTTTCTTTCAAGTCTTTCTCTTTTTCATATTATTTTTTTCCCCAGTTTTCTTTCTAGTATCAGAAAAAACTGTAGCTTGTTCTGAACAAGCAGCACAAAAAGCTATGCCTTAACAGGGAGAAGATGCCTGCTGGTGTTTATATACACACACACACACGTGGTAGTAATAGAAGAAGCACTGGCTTCTAGTGCTCTACAGTCGAAAAAACAGTTTTTGGGGGAAAGAATCTATTACAATAGGACGTCCCCTAGGTGTGACCAAATATACACTGTTTTTGACACACTCAAATATTTTATTCATTTATTTATGTTTATTTGCATTACTAACTTATAAACTGTTAAAACTTTCCAGCAGGTTTTTGGCCAAAAAAGTCTGACTCCTGGAGTATCTTTGTCACGGCTGTATGTGAGCAACAAGAGCATACATAGTGAATTAGCTACTGACCGGACCCAAACTAGGGAACATAAAGGGTGACCCCTGTCAGACCCTAAAAGCTCTCCCTATGCTGCTAAGCCCATGTCCAGATCCAGATGGTGGATCGAGACATGCCCGCGTACCTAAGGCTGATGACCACTGTAACCCCTACAATAGTGGAAGGGGCACGGCCACCGGTGCCCTGCTCAGTATATGGACGGAACCGGGGTCGCCTCGGATCCAGTCAGCAAGCAAACAGAAACACACAATGTCTGCACACTTAACTAAAGGAGCTGCAGCAGCAGTGAAAACAGATCCAAAGTCAGCAGACAATATCCGAAGTACTTGCTTCGGCAGAACACAGGTCCAGTGAAAAGATATCACACAAGTGAAGATACTCAAGCGAGAGACACAACTCAAATGAAAAGTATAATCCACACGATTAAACAGGAAGAGGGGTATTTTATAGGAAGAGGAATCAATCACAGGAGGCACAGCTGGGAGGAGGGAAACTGAAAGTAAAGACCTCATCACAGGGGCGGAGAAACAGAGCAGAGAGAACTCCTCCAAGCTCTAGTAGTGACATCACAGGGGTGGAGAAACAGAGCTGTGAGAACGTCTCAAAGCTCTGGTAGTAACAGTACCCCCCCTCTACGGGTGGACTCTGGACACCCAGGACCCACCTTCTCAGGATGAGCCCTATGAAAAGCCCTGATGAGGCGAGTGGCTTTAATGTCCGACACCAGAACCCACATCCTCTCCTCAGGACCATAACCCTTCCAATGAACGAGGTACTGAAGAGAACCGCGGACAATGCGAGAGTCCACAATTCTGGAAACCTCAAACTTCAGATTGCCATCAACCAAAATCGGAGGAGGAGGCAAAGAGGAGGGTACCGTGGGCTGGACATATGGTTTTAAGAGAGATCTGTGAAATACATTATGTATCTTCCAAACCCGTGGAAGATTAAGACGGAAGGCAACAGGATTGATGATGGACAGGATCTTATAAGGCCCAATAAACTTGGAACCCAATTTCCAGAAGGGAACCTTCAGTTTAATATTTCTTGTAGACAACCACACCAGATCACCCACATTCAGGTCCGGACCAGGCACACGTCTCTTATCAGCCACACGCTTATATTTCTCACTCCTCTTTCTTAGATTACTCTGAATCTTTTGCCAAATGGTAGACAAAGACGAGGAAAATCTCTCCTCCTCAGGCAAACCAAAAGGAGCCCCTCCCGAGAATGTCCCAAACTGCGGATGGAACCCATATGCACCAAAGAATGGTGACTTATCAGAAGATTCCTGACGACGGTTGTTCAGAGCAAACTCAGCAAGAGGGAGAAACGAACACCAATCCTCCTGGTTCTCTGCCACAAAACAGCGCAAATATGTCTCCAGATTCTGATTGACGCGTTCAGTCTGACCATCGACTGCGGGTGAAAAGCAGAAGAGAAGGACAGCCGAACCCCCAGGCGAGAACAGAAAGCCTTCCAGAATCTGGACACAAACTGCGTGCCTCTATCGGAAACAATATCAGAGGGAATGCCATGCAATTTAACAATATGGTCGACAAAAGCTTGCGCCAACATTTTAGCATTGGGTAAACCAGGGAAGGGTACAAAATGAGCCATCTTGCTAAAACGGTCCACCACCACCAGGATCACCGACTTCCCTGAGGAACGAGGAAGATCCGTGATATAGTCCATGGACAGGTGTGTCCAAGGACGGGAAGGTATGGGTAACGGGAGAAGGGGACCTGAAGGCCGTGAACGAGGGACCTTAGCGCGAGCGCACGTCTCACAAGCAGCCACAAAACCCTCCACGACTTACGAAGAGCCGGCCACCAAAATCTCCAAGCAATGAGATCTACCGTGGCTCTATTCCCGGGGTGACCAGCAAGAACAGTATCATGATGCTCCTTGAAGAGTTTGTGACGTAACTCAGGAGGCACAAACAACTTCCCAGAAGGCCAACGGGCAGGTGCCTCAGTCTGGGCAGCCTGGACCTCGGCCTCCAAATCAGAATACAGAGCAGAAACAACTACCCCCTCCGCCAAAATGGGACCCGGGTCCTCGGAGTTCCCCCCTCCCGAAAAACAGCGAGAGAGAGCATCAGCCTTCACATTTTTGATCCCAGGGCGGAATGTAACGACAAAATTGAATCTGGAGAAGAACAGAGACCATCTGGCCTGTCTCGGATTCATAAGCTTGGCCGACTCCAAGTACGCCAGATTCTTATGGTCGGTAAAAACGGTGATAGGGTGCCTGGCCCCCTCCAACCAATGGCGCCATTCCTCGAAAGCCAACTTGATGGCCAACAACTCCCTATCTCCCACACCATAGTTCTTCTCTGCCGGGGAGAGTTTTTTTTAGAGAAAAAGGCACAGGGTCGCCATTTGGCAGGAGAAGGGCCCTGGGACAAAACCGCACCCACCTCGGAAGCATCCACCTCAACAATAAAAGGTAAGGAAACATCGGGATGCACCAAGATGGGAGCAGACGCAAAACTCTCTTTAATCTTAGAAAAAGCTGCAAGCGCCTCCTCCGACCAAGAGGAAAAATCCGCCCCCTTTTTTGTCATGTCAGTGAGGGGTTTGACAACAGAGGAATAATTCAAAATGAACTTTCTGTAATAGCTCGCAAAACCCAGAAAGCGCATCAATGCCTTCTGATTCTCAGGGAGCTCCCACTCAAGCACAGCACGGACCTTCTCCGGATCCATGCAAAAACCAGAAGCAAAGAGGAGAAAACCCAGAAATTAAATCTCCGATACCATAAAAACACATTTCTCCAGCTTGGCGTACAATTTATTTTCCCGCAGAATCTGCAGAACCTGAAAAAGATGATCCTGATGGGTCTGAACATCAGGGGGAAAAATCAAAATATTATCAAGATACACCAAGACAAATTTCCCCATTAAATGGTAGAAAATACTGTTAACAAAATGCTGAAAGACGGCCAGAGCATTCATCAAGCCAAAAGGCATAATGAGATTCTCGAAATGCCCCTCAGGGGTATTAAAGGCCGTTTTCCATTCATCCCCCTCTCTGACCCTGACCAGGTTGTACGCGCCTCTCAAATCCAGTTTAGAAAAAACCTTGGCCCCAACAATTTGGTTGAAGAGGTCCGGGATCAGAGGAAGGGGATAGGGATCGCGAATCGTGATACGGTTCAGCTCCCTAAAATCTAGGCAAGGTCTCAGAGAGCCATCTTTTTTTAACAAAAAAAAACCCGCGGCAACAGGTGATTTTGAGGGACAAATATGCCCCTTATCGAGACTCTCAGAGATATAGGTTCGCATTGCGATTCTTTCCGGTTGTGAGAGATTGTACAGGCGTGCTTTTGGCAGCTTGGCGCCGGGAATGAGGTTAATGGGACAGTCAAACTCCCGGTGAGGAGGTAGCTCCTGAACCCCGCTCTCGGAAAACACGTCCGAGTAATCGGAGAGAAATGATGGCACAGACTTAGTAGTAACCTCTGCAAAAGTCGCTGTGAGACAATTCTCTCTACAAACCTCACTCCACTCATTTATTTGCCTTCCTTGCCAATCAATAGTGGGGTTATGTCTAGTGAGCCAGGGTAACCCCAAAACTAGAGGAGAAGGCAATCCGTTAAGGACAAAACAAGATATATCCTCCACATGAGTGTCACCTACAGCTAACCGGATATTGTGAACAATGCCCTTCAGGGATCTCTGTGAGAGTGGAGCAGAGTCAATAGCAAAAACAGGTATATCCTTTTCTAATGTGCAAACCTGAAAACCATGCATGGCTACAAATTGAGTGTCAATAAGATTGACGGCCTCTCCACTATCGACAAAAATTTCACAAGAAATGACTTTGCTCTCTAGCGCCACCCTAGCAGAAAGGAGAAAACGGGAACTGCAGGTCAGAGGAAAAGCATCAATTCCTACATCAACTTTGCCCAAGGTAGCAGATGAAGCAGAGTTTGACGATTTACCTTTTGAGGTTTTTCTCTTATTATCACTCTTAGTACGGTTCATGAATCTCCTAGACGGACAAACATTTGCCAAATGACCAATGCCCCCACAACAAAAACACACCATTCTCTGAGGACTAAATCCTCCTTTATCAGGGGCAAGTTGACCTAGCTGCACACTGAATGAGTCCGCACCACTGCCCCTAGACTGACAATGGCTGGACAGAGAGGTCTCGTTTCTTTCTCTTAGACGCCTGTCAAGGCATACCGCCAATGACATGGCAGACTCTAAGGACGTTGGTCTCTCATGGAAAGCAAACGCATCTTTCAATCTCTCTGAGAGACCATGACAGAACTGACTCCGGAGTGCAGCATCGTTCCAACCTGAATCAGCTGCCCATCTCCGAAATTTAGAACAATAAAGCTCCGCAGACAGTTTGTTCTGGCATAAAAAACGCAAGTTACATTCAGCCAGAGCAACACGATCCGGGTCATCATATATCTGCCCCAGGGCCACAAAAAATCTTTCCACGGATCGAAGGGAGGGATCCCCCGATGGCAGCGAAAAAGCCCAAGTCTGAGCATTACCCCTGAGCAGGGAGATGACAGTCCTCACCCTCTGCTCCTCATTACCAGAGGAATGGGGACACAAGCAAAAATGGAGTTTGCATGCCTCTCTGAAGCGAACAAAATTCTCACTGCCCCCGGAGAACGTTTCTGGAAGTGAGACCTTTGGCTCGCAACAGACTCCATGGGCCGGAGCCGAGCCCAATGCTTGAAGCTGAGTCATAGATTGACGGAGATCCGCTACCTCCAAAGAAAGACCCTGCATGCGGTCAACCAGGTTAGAAAGCGGATCCATGTCAAAAAGGACGGTTTCGGCGGATTATAATGTCACGGCTGTATGTGAGCAACAAGAGCATACACAGTGAATTAGCTACAGACCGGACCCAAACTAGGGAACATAAAGGTGACCCCTGTCAGACCCTAAAAGCTCTCCCTATGCTGCTAAGCCCATGCCAGATCCAGGGCATGTCGCGAGACATGCCCGCGTACCTAAGGCTGATGACCACTGTAACCCCTACAATAGTAGAAGGGGCACGGCCACCGGTGCCCTGCTCAGTATATGGATGGAACCGGGGTCGCCTCGGATCCAGTCAGCAAGCAAACAGAAACACACAATGTCTGCACACTTAACTGAAGGAGCTGCAGCAGCAGTGAAAACAGATCCAAAGCTTCGGCAGAACACAGGTCCAGTGAAAAGATATCACACAAGTGAAGATACTCAAGCGAGAGATACAACTCAAATGAAAAGTATAATCCGCACGATTAAACAGGAAGAGGGGTATTTTATAGGAAGAGGAATCAATCACAGGAGGGACAGCTGGGAGGAGGGAAACTGAAAGTAAAGACCTCATCACAGGGGCGGAGAAACAGAGCAGAGAGAACTCCTCCAAGCTCTAGTAGTGACATCACAGGGGTGGAGAAACAGAGCTGTGAGAACATCTCAAAGCTCTGGTAGTGACAATCTTTAAACAGCATCTGTCAGCAGATTTGTCCCTATTAGTGTTGAGCGAATCCGAACTGCAAAGTTTGCGAGTTCGGGTAACCGAACCTGAACCCGAACTTTGCCGCAAAAGTTTGGGTTCGAGTTCGGTGTTTCGGCATTTAATAAAGCTTGTTGAAAGGCTGCAGAGCAGCCAATCCACAAGCTTTTAAGCTGTGGGCACTTAGAAGCCATTGCAGCCATGCCTAGTAATGGCATTGCTGTGATTGGCCAGTGCATCATGTGACCCAGCCTCTATACAAGCTGTATCCCGTGTAGCTCCGCCCATCAGCTCTGAGTAGTGCAGCGACAGGAAGCAGGCAGCTGAAGTGAGGGACAGTGTAAGGAATCTCATCTGGCTATTTATTCTGTGGGTAACCTATAGGGATTTCTTTGTGGGTGCAATATGCGCGTAATGCGCGCGCAATACAGGTATGGGTCACTTTTACTACATTTTTCAAGCTGCTAGAAGTTTCCTGAGACTGGAGAAAATGGTTGGCATGGCAGAACATTACACTAGCTTTATATGCAGATAGAGTGCTCCGATATATTCGTGATTGCGCAAATCGGCAATTAATGATGCGCAAATTTTTACGCAATACGGGCAACTTCACTTTTTAGCAGGTCTGACTACATATTAGTGATTGGGGCACAAAATATTGTTCTGAACTCGTGACATCACAGCACTATGTCTGCAGCATGTATGTATGGACAGCAGAACCTATCACACTACCTAACACCCTGCATTGGAACCTATCAGCTACACTAAATCACTATCTTACCTACACTGACTATCTCCCACCTACTATCTGTACTATATATATATATATAGAAGATAACTAACTAACTAACTATCTAATGTAATGTGACATCACAGCACTATGTCTGTATCATGTATGTATGGACAGCAGAAACCTATCACACTACCTAACACCCTGCATTGGAACCTATCAGCTACACTAAATCACTATCTTACCTACACTGACTATCTCCCACTAACTATATATATATATATATATATATATATATATATATACTAACTAACTAGTGTAATGTGACACAGGAAAGCATAGAGCACAGCTATTACTCTGCTCTCTCTCTCAGAATTGCACAAAAACTGCAGAAAATGGCTGCTGGGGAGGTTCTTATATAGTAAGGGGGAGGCAACTTTCCTATTGGTTGCTAGGGATGTTGCTAAGCTCAGACAGAGACATCGCAGCCTTCTCATTGGCCCCCAAGTAAGAAGCAGGGAGGGATCATGGGTTCAGATGGAAAAAATGACAAATATTCGAAAAAACGAAAATATAGCACTATATTCTAAATATTCGTAAATTCTCAAAGTGATTCGCGATTCGAATATTCGCGCCCAGCACTAGCCTTGATGCTCAGACTGACTTTGGATTACATGAACTCTGCATGTCCTGACCTTGACTTGTCCCTGACTATGGCTTTTTCCTAGACCCAATGTGTTCTGCACCAGTGTCTCTTGACCCCCATGGGTCAGCTGTCACTGAACAGAGACTACTCCAGGAGATGGTGGCCTGGTGGTTCCCCTGCACAGAAGTCCAGATCGATGTACGGGGGATAAAGGATGAATAATTGCTTCAGGAGAAGCCTCCAGTCAAATCTGCTCAGTAGAAACAACAGGTCTACATCTGCTTTGTAACATAAATGTTCCCTACCGCTTTCCTTCAGGTTTATTGATGGGCCAGGAAAATATCCATACTCCTGAGTCCTGTATAGTGATGAGCGGCAGGGGCAATATTCGAATTTGCGATATTTCGCGAATATTTGGGCGAATATTCGCCATATATTCGAAAATCCGCAAATTCGTAAATTCGTAATCTTCAGACATTATTTTCTTGTTTGCGAAAATCAGCATAAAAATTTGTATAAACTAGCATACAAATTTGCATAAATTAGCATAAAAATTCGCATAATCTGGCATTTAAAAGATACCTTTTAAATACCAGCTTATGCGAATTTTTATGCTAATTTATGCGAATTTTTATGCGAATTTTCGCAAACAAGAAAATAATGACATTATTTTCTTGCTTGCGAAAATTTGCATATAATTTTTTTGCATAAATTAGCATAAAATGCGCATAAATTAGCAACACTTACACTAACAACACCAGAACAGTATCATGAACCTCATGAAGGACATGGATCAGGACACAAAACAGAAAACGCATCATGTGAAGCCTCGCCAGTATCGGGCGGTCTTTTAGTATGGCCACCTTGGTGGGTCATGCTGCCTCATTCAGGCACTACCAATCTTTGGGGATTCAGGGCAATAGACATCAAATATAGAATGGACCATAAAGTGAAAACTCAAAATTCATTTTGGACCTGACTTGTGTTTTCTCCGGCCGCCAGCAGATGTCACTATACTGTTACAAATTGCTTTTTAGGTGGTAATAATTGGTTCTACTATTCACTGTCACAGGTTTTTTTAAATCATTGAAATCAGTTGCAATGATTTCATCTTTTCTGTAGCTCCTTTACTCGGGTACAGCATGGAGAACGTCATCATCCAAAACACTTCTTTCTTTGCAGGATTATAGATATCCACAGCACATGATCCAGTGGTAATTTTACTGGATTTGCTGGGTAAGTACCGACACAGCGCCTTGGCTCGCCGCGTTGGTGATATTCCTTTTCTCTGTTCATTCGTGTAGATTTGGCATTCTCCAGACTCCTCTGTATTTTTTGCAGTCACATTCCAGTAGAGAGATGACATTCTCAGGACATAAAAGTCCAAAGAATGTCGTATTTTAAATGTATTCTTTGTGGTTATGGATCGGAAGTTTGTTTTTTCATGTGCAGTAATCTTGCAACTTAAACATCTCTTACTTCCAC
Organism: Bufotes viridis; assembly: GCA_033119425.1. Lineage (NCBI taxonomy): Eukaryota > Metazoa > Chordata > Amphibia > Anura > Bufonidae > Bufotes > Bufotes viridis. The sequence goes on from CM065590.1 coordinate 590,446,011, forward strand.
ATTTTCTACTTCTTTTATTTTTATTTCTTCATCGTAAGCTGAATTATGCTGGGCGGCAGTACCAGTTTTTTGGAAGAATTCCAGATTTGATTATATTATCTATCTATCTATCTATCTATCTATCTATCTATCTATCTATCTATCTGTCTATTGATCGGTCTATCTGTCTGTCTATCCATCTCCACTGTCTGTGGTACCCTGCAGACCAGAAGTGTGATGTCCCATCTGTTATCACTTGTACAGATGTAGAAATTCCCTGGCCTCAGCGGTGACATGTCCTCATGTGTTGGGTATGCAGTGAGGAGAGCACAGTGCTTGCACGAGCGATACATTCCCTCTATACAGCTGATCTTTGGGAATTCTGGGAGTCAGGACCCCGCTGATCTGAATTTATGATCGGTCATCAATATAGGATAAGTGGATAACCCTTTTAAGAAGCCCATCAGTTACAGACAGGGGCTAGCAGTGCTATCAAAGCCTGCTCCTGATTGACTAGCTTATCATGTAGCAGAGAATCACTTGTCTGCCAGAGCGCACCATCTGTGATTAGACCACGGTTATCTGCAGTGTGCCCGGGCCCTGACTGCTGCCCTCTGCCCCAGACACAGAGACAGGCTAGCTGAAGGAGAAGCAGAGGAGAGCGTTCTCTGTTACCTACAGGCCATCTGTCAAGACTGAAAAGAGGGTCTGGTGCCAAGCAGACTGTGGATGCCGGGGATGGTTGTAGACTTCATTGCTCACTTCATTGCTTCATGGTGGGGGGCTATGGCACACTATATAACATGCAGCAGCAGGTACAGTTCATGGTGTGGTGGGAGGGGAAGCGCACTACATATTAAACATCAGGTACAGATACATGGGGTACAGCACACTATATTATACATACCAGGCACAGTTAATTGGGTAGGGGTACAGCACACTATATAATACACAGCAGGCACAGTTACATGGGGGGTATGGCACACTATTTAATATGCAGCAGCAGACCCAGTTCATGCGGTGGAGGTGGGTACAGCACACTACATAAAAAGCAGTAGGCACAGTTACATGGGGGGTATGGCACACTATATAATATGCAGCAGCAGGCCCAGTTCATGGGGTGTACAGCACACTACATAATAAGCAGCAGGTACAGTTACATGGGGGTACAGCTCACTATATAATACACAGCAGGTACAGTTACATGGGGGTATGGCACACTATATAATATGCAGCAGCAGGCCCAGTTCATGGGGTTGGGGGTACAGCACACTACATAATAAGCAGCAGGTACAGTCACAAGGGGGTACAGCACACTATATAATTCACAACAGGCACAGTTACATGGTTGGTATGGCACACTATATAATATACAGCAGCAGGTACAGTTCATGGGGTTGGGGGGTACAGCACACTACATAATAAGCAGTAGGTACAGTTACACAGGGGGTATGGCACACTATATAATATGCAGCAGCAGGTACAGTTCATGGGATTGGGGGGTACAGCACACTATATAATAAGCAGTAGACACAGTTACATGGGGGTACAGCTCACTATATAATACACAGCAGCAGAACAGTTGGGGTAGTGAAGGGGCCAGATGTTTCTATGTGCACCTCTGTCCCCACATAATGCTTCTCCAAAAGACCAAGGTGAAGCTGGCATGGTCGTTCCATTGGGAGTCCAGTCCACCAGTGGTGGATCTCAGTACAGTATTCCTCTCCAGTCTTTCTTCCCAGATGGATAGACAGAATATTGTACTTTTTGGGCTATTGCACTCCTGTACGGTTCACTGTACAAAATGCCTAGATCTGTAGTTCAGGAAAGTCCTGAGGTAAAGTAGATGCCAATGACTGCGGATCACCTTGTAAAAGGGAAATACTGTAAAGTGTTATATTTTTTGATGTTTTCATCCAGAAGATCTGGGGCAAAGTCTAAAGTATAGCTTGCAGTTTTTCCAAAAGGTCATAAACTCTTTGTGGTTACCAGACATACTGTCTGGAAGATTCTCTTGGTTCAGGTGGAAAATCAGAGGCAACAGCTGTGACTTGGATTTGTGCATTTTTCTACAACTGAATACATCCCACAATATCTTGGACAAGTTGAACAAGACCTTATATGTGATTGACCAGCATCGAGTGGAGATGAACGTAGGTAAGTTATTTTGTATTGTATCCATCCCCAAAAATGGGTATTTACAAGTCAGGAAGGAATTGAGCAGCCGATTACACAGGCAGAGCAGCTGCCGACTGACGTAACAGCCGGCAGGTACATGGAACAAAAAGAGCAAAACAGAAGCAAGTCCAAAAATAGTCCATGAGTTCAAATACCAACACTCAGTCAAGTAAAAACACAGAAGACATGGTCAAGAACAGAGCAGAAGTCAGAACAACAAACACTGAACCAGATTGGAATTTCAATAACTGGCAAAGAATCCTGGAAAGGCTCGGCAAAGCAAGGTCCACATCTGTGTTCGGTAAGTCCAGTAGTCTGTTCCGGCAGAGGGGCAGACAATTGAAGGTAGCGGTATAGCCTGACACCGCCGGGAACTCCCAGATCCCCATTCCCTATACCTGGATCTGTCGGGTTTCCAGCATAAATGGCAGCGGTACTTTTCCTGCAGAAAGCAGGCATTTATACTGGAAACCTGCTGGATCCAAATACAATGAATGCTATGGATACCGGATACAGTAGTTTCGGCAGTCTGCACCTCTGCCTGAACAGACTACTGGATTTACTGAACTCATATGTGAACGAGGCCTTATATAGCCAGACCTGGATTACTTAATTACCAATTACCATGTTTCCCACTATAAGACGCACCAAGGTTTTAGAGGAGGAAAATAGGGAAAAAAAATGTTTTTCATTAGACCTCAGATCAGACCTCGAATCAGACCAAACACCCAATGTTAATAAGACCCCCATTCAGACCTCAGCTCAGACCCCCAATGTGAAAGACTCTCATTCAGACTTTAATTCAGACCCTGATGTGAATGACCCACAATCAGACCTCAGATGAGACCCCCAATCAGACCTCAGTTCAGACCCCCATGCTCAGATCTATCCTGCTCAGGACACCACAGCCTCTCCTAACATCCAGCGCTCTTCCTGGTCTTCCTGCCGTGCTGTGACCCGACATCGCCCAGTGTGAGGTCACAGAGGGTGCTGACATCCTCACGCTGTGCGCAGATCACAGCACAGTGTGGTGAGTACAAAACCCGCACCGAGAGCGTTGCATTTACCGCCCCCTGATCCTCCTATACTAATAAGGACTTCCATAATGAAAGAGCTCATTAGTATTTGCCCCATAGAACACACTGACATTTTTCTTCCACTTTGGGGGGGGGGGGAGAGTGCGTCTTATAGGGTGAAAAATATGGACAGAAGAACTGGAGGAAATGTTCTCTTTGTAGCAAATGCTGGGTATTAACAGAGTTCAGATTGTGAGGGAAGAAGAGGAGTGCAGCTGAAAAAGCCATGAAGATCAACTAGCCGTCGTAGCACAAGCTGGCCGACTCCTTCACCAACAGAGCTGGTTATATCAGCGGAAGATAGTTTGTAACAACATGACCTGTTGTCAGGTATACCACTGTTTTGGGGAAAAAAAGAAAACAGCCATGTTTTTCTAGTCCTGGAAACCCCTTTAATAGCATTCTGGCGCCGGTGTTGGTTCAGCTTTGACTGTACATATCCTGGGGGTATTCTGGATCTAGCTCGGTAAATGGTGGGTGGGGGGACTAATACTCACATTCATGGCAACACAAGTTCTGTTGATCTTCCTGATTCTTGGCATGTTTTCATAAATTTCTGGAAGAAAAGTATTAAATTGGGTTACAAAAAAAATGTAAAAAATGTACTAAAGGGATCCACACACCTTCAACAGCTTTTTCTCCTGTCAGAGGAGAGTTGGGAGCACCCCATGCACTTAACAATACGGCTGGTTTGGATGACCGTAGCATAATGTGTATGGGGGTCTTAAGACTTCTGTATAAAGCACCAGTCTTAGTAAGTCTGCTCTGTCTGCTCATGTATAGGTTCTGCAGACAAGAGGCCAAATTCTACAATGTGAAAGGTTCTGCTGTCCATACATACATAGTGCTGTGATGTCACCCAGTTGCGCGTATTGCGCAAAAATATGCGCATCATTAATTGCCGATTTCCGTAATCGCGAATATATCGGAGCACTCTATTTGATATAAAGCTATTGTAATGTTCTGCGGTGCCAACCATTATCTCCAGTCTCAGGAAACTTCTAGCAGCTTGAAAAATGTACCCAAAGTGACCCACGCCTGTATTGCGCGCGCATTACGCAAATATTACATTGCTGATTTTTCGCAATCAAGAAAATAACCGCGAATTCGTGGATATATGGGCGAATGACAAAATCGGATATAGCCCCTGCTGCTTATCACTAGTGGGGAGCCGACTCCTGACACCCCCTGCCGATCAGCTGTTTGAAGGGGCCACAGCGCAGGTCATATAGCTGGGCTGCAATACCAGGCACTATGAAATGGACGGCGCTGCGCTTGGTAACCTGCAAGGAGGCCGAAGTGCTCACTGAGGCACCGCAGCCTCGTCAAACAGCTGATCGGCAGGAACAACCGTCAGACCCCCTCCAATCACATACTGATGACCTATCCTGTGGATAAGTCATCAGTATCAAACACTCAGAAAGGCCACTCACCCTCCTCCCCTTCCCTAAAGAATACATTAATAAATGAACAAAGTGAAAATGTCAATAAGTTAGTAAACAATTACAAACATATAAATGACATACCTTCACTTGCCTTTTGCTATTTGATGGATGGTTTGTCAAGCTACCTTGGAGAAACAAATATTAAAGATGCGTCATATTGTCTCGATATCACCGTGAGGTCAGAAATGGTGGAATCGAAAAAAAGGCCTTCGTTGAAAAAGTTACAGTTTGTATCCAGAAGACGTGTAATAGGGAACAGGGGGTACAGAGATAAATCCTTCCTCTTACTTGTGAGAGTAATCGAGCAGAAACAGTTAATGTGTATGTGTGTGACAGTGTGTATATGTTTGTGTGCATGTGTCTATATGTGGGTATGTGTATCACAGCCTGTATCTGTTTGTGTGCATGCATGTATATTGTATGTGTGTCACAGTGTGTATATGTGTGCATGTGTCTATATGTGGGTATGTTTATCACAGTGTCTATATGTTTGTGTGCATGCATGTATGTACTGTATGTCACAGTGTATATATGTTTGTGTGCCTGTATGCAGGCTCGGACTGGCCCACAGGGGTACAGGTGAATCCCCTGGTGGGCCCCTTGGCAAAGTGGGCCCCTAGTCTCCCACCCCCTGCACAAGCGGCACTCAACACAGTAGACTTCAAAGAAAAATCAATGGAAGCACCATCCAGAAAAGCGGGTGCAATGTCCAACAATGGGTTTTAGCAATGCCCAATATTATTAAAAAAAAAGTTGGACTGCACACCTAAATTGTAGTGAAAACAATAAAAGCTTTATTCACCCATATGGTGGCAAAATTGTGACGTTTCGGCTGGAGGAGAATCCCTCCTGGGCTGCGTGGAGATCTCGGCGCTGTGGTTGTTAGTGTCAGCGGGGACATTGACGTGATCCCGCTTGATACAGACAACCGCCCGGGATGGGCTCCATTTCGGCGGATTTGGACCTTGCCCTATACGCTGGAGAATGTAGGATTCACCTACGGCGGCCTGTATATTGTTTTGGACGCACTTTGCACTTTAATATGTGTATACCAATCATTTATAGAATAATGGGGCAGTTTGCCATCAAGCAATATGGTTGACTTAGCGATACTGAGAAGAGCGCATGCGCTCAGTCGATGCGCTATGCCATTCATGACTTTCTTCTAGACATGCGCAATGAGTTACCCGTTTCTGTGGGCGCCATGACTTATAGGTAGGATCCAGTGGCGTAGCTAAAGGCTCATGGGCCCTGGTGCAAGAGTTCAGCTTGGGCCCCCTTTCCCTCAGTGCTTTGTGTGTCTTCTTATGTGGCACTAGGGTCTTTGGGCCCCCTCAGGCTCCTGGGCCCGGTAGCGACTGCTACCTCTGCACCCCCTATAGCTACGCCTATGGTAGGATCTTCAAGATCTTCATCTGGGACATTAATTCACTGGATCACTGAAGTTTTATACTAGATTTTCTATATATATTTGATATATTTTATATGATGTATTTATTCGGAGTATTCACAAGGATATCGATCATGTATTTTTGATCCTGATTGCACATGTCACTTTATGCACATGCACTTTGTTTATATCTGTATGACACAAATATCAGATCTACTAAATCAAATAATTATTGGTGTTGCACTGTGATTCGTTGTTCACTTTGGATATGCCTTTATATGCTCTCATTTTCACTTTATCCATGTTTGAGGAAGGCTCATGTGAGCCGAAACGTCACAATTTTGCCACCATATGGGTGAATAAAGCTTTTATTGTTTTCACTACAATTTAGGTGTGCAGTCCAACTTTCTCTTTATATATATATATATATGTCCGGCACCTCCACCAGCCTATGTTCATATAAAAAACTTGTTTGATCATTTATTGTATTTGAATGTATCCATACGGTGGGTCCACAAAATAGATTTTACTGGTGGGCCTTAGGTACCCCAGTCTGACACTGCCTGTATGTATATTGGTGTATGTTTCTCACTGTGTGTGTAAGTTCAGTACCCAGTACAATGGTTTTAAAGCGTGAAATATCTACACATAGTTGACGTGTACCTTTTATCATTGTGTATATCTTGATCACTGCCCCCGATGTCCCAATCCTCTAGGACAGGGATCTGCAGTGGTTGGCACTCCAGATGTTCTAAAACTACAACTCCCAGCATTCTCCATTCACTTCTATAGAAGTTACAAGAACAGCCAAGCAAGTGTGTATGCATAGAGTTGTGCAGTTGTCGGGTTTGGGGTGGCCCCAACACTAAGCTGGGTCACCCGGACATTGCATTAAATCAGGCTGCTTCTTTACTGGAGGAATTCAGGTACAAAACAATACAGGCGAGGCATAGGGCTGGCTTCTCCAGCCTCCTCCCTGGCAGAAGAACGGATTGATACTGAGGAAAGGCCTGAGCTACCGTAGCTGTCCCTCTCTCTCTCAGAAGGGTGGTACCTGGTCCGAGACTGGTGATCCACGTCTGTGGCAGAGTCTCCCCTTCTCAGCGGTTTCTTCTTGTCACTCAAGTAAGAACTGTTTCCTAAATGCAGAACACTAGGGGCTCTGACTTCTCTCCTTATATACAGATTCTGGCTGAACTAGAACCTTCTAGTAGGAGGGGGAGGAGGTGGAGAAGCTCAGCACAAACAAATACATTGTTACACTTTCCGTCTCCCATACTGTTGCATTACAGCTTCAATGATACTCAATGGCAATGACACAGCAGTTTTTCCAGACAAAAACAAGTTTTCAGACATAACAACAGAGCTAAAACCAGACATTCAAAAGGTCAGACTGTCTGGTTTTGGTGGTAAACAAGTCTGGCTTTTCCCGTCCATTTAACCCTTATGGTAACTGTGGAAAATTACTAGCTTATCATTATTAGCTAGAAAGTACCACAAGTCTCTCAGTATTCATTAATCCTTTCCACGGTGCCATTCAAATACAGTGCAAATTAGCAGGATACCTATCACATCATTCATATGAAATGTAGTTACACAGCATTAAACAGTGCATTAAACAGTATAAGGCTACTTTCACACTAGCAGCAGCCTTCTCCAGCAGGCTGTTCCAGCGGGAGGAACAGCCTGCCGCATCCGTGCTGCCGCTAGTGCACCGTGCTGCCAGAGGTCCGCTCTGACCCCATTGACTATAATGGGGGCGGGCCGGAGGTCTGGTCGCAGCACAGCACTACATGTTGTAGTTTTATTCCGGCTGCCTCTGGGCATGTTTGCTGTGCTGCAGCCGGACCTCCGGCCCACTCACATTATAGACAATGGGGCCGGAGTGGACCTCCGGTGGCACGGTGCACTAGCAGCAGCACAGATCCGGCAGGCTGTTCCCCCGCCTGAACAGACTGCAGGAGAAGGCTGCCACTAGTGTGAAAGAAGCGTAAGTCAGTGCAAATTAACCCTTTAAAGTGAAATTAAGTAAGAAGTTGCTGACTTTGCATAGGGGAAACAGGGGCAAATATCCACAAATGTATGGTAAAGGTAGCCCCTGCTCCAGGGCACTGCAGTTATGGTTTCACAACAGCTGGAGTGCTGAAGGTTGCTGACCCCTGCTCTGGGATAATATGACGTTTCATTTGTCTAACTTTCAAATTATTAGGTCATTTTCTGCATCTCCACCTATTGCCTTCTGGAAGCAATGGCAGGCAATAAATTCAGGGATATGTAGTTAGTGACATCACTAGTGTTCTACCCTGGAGGATCTGCACCTGCATGTTTTAAACATCCCGTTGTCCTGAGCCTACAGGAGTTTATCATTGTATAACATAATGGCTAATTAAAGGGGTTGTATTCACAAGACGCCATAAAAAAAGGGAGGGCGTGGCTGGTGCTGCAGAATGTCAGATGAAACCTCTCACGTAACATAAGCTGATCACCTCAAGACTAAGCTCTGGCTAATACTTACTTGGTTCCGTTTTCTTCTTCCTCCTCACAAGGAAGACGATTCCCAAGAGAATTGCAGAAACAACGAAGATGATTCCAGTTATTAATCCAGCAATGACTTTAGGGTCTTTAAGCAAAGGCACTAGAAAGTATAGAGGATCGGTTATAGATATTTCCAGTAGTTATATAGAATGATATATACAGTACAGAAGATGATAAGGATTTATTCATCAATGGAAAACATGGCTGTATGAAGGGAAACAAAAAGGTAATCCTTGATATCCAATGATCTAGCTCAACATTTTACTTATGAACTATGAACCTGGATATAACCCCTTCTTCCCTCATTCAGCATGAATGAGTGGATCATCAGAGCATTGGAGCCTTTTCTACTCCCAGAAAAACCCAAATACCAGAGAAAAATATAAGTCCTAGAAGAACAGAGAGATTTGCCATAAAGGAATCACAAGAAATTCGGGTTTGTTAGAATTCTAAATAAAAAAAATAAAAAATTTGAAACAGAATCGGTAGAATTGATTCACACACCTCTTATACAATGCAAACAAAAAATGCACAGTGCTGTTGCAGTGTTTGCTCGCTTTTGTATTTCAGTCACAGCGACCTGCACCTGTGCATTTATGTATTTTCTTTTTATAGGACGTGCTGAATACGTTTATTTATGTGCATTGTGCATGTGGAGGTGCAACTGCCTCCAATTTGGTCTTGCACCCTAACCAACCACCTTTAAGTCTGTTTTTAATTACAGCAGTATACAGCTGGATCCTACTTTTCCTGAATGTATTTGCTGCCTAGGCCCAACATACGGGCCTTGGCCTTGTGTACTCCATGGTGCCGATTTGGACCCATTGACTCGAATGAGTCCACAATCTGCAAGATACTTCCAAAGAATAGGAATTCACGTATCTTTTGCGGGGCGGTGGCACAGATCGGAAGCCAAAGAAAGGACTACAAGGGGTTTCCATGGGCTTTCGGGTCCATGCCTCCACATCAGAAACAGATAGAATATGTTCTATCTTTGGCCATAACTTGTGGACCCATTCAAGTCAATGCAGTTTAATCCACAGACAGTAAGGCATTACACTCATGTGCATGAGCCCTAAATGATATTTCCCTTCTCCTTCCCAAAAAACAAGCATAGTTTGTGAACATATTTCATTTTTGGATCATTTTCAATGACTGTTCCTAAAAAAAATCTAAATATTTGTAGGATTGTGACCATATTGTTTCACCAGATTGATTGTATCCTTTTAAAAGAATGGTGAGAACCTGTAAATTAAATACTTCTTTGCGGGGCTTCAACTGTGACAAGCAAAGGTATGGGGGAACGAACCCAATGGGCATGGAAGGGAGGGAAAAGAAGACCCTTGTATCCCAGTTGGTAATGGCTGTGTTCACTAGCGGTTACATTTTGATATTAAGCTCTTGAGGTCTGTCATCTTTTCGTAAGCACCTTTAGGGTGAATTTTACTTTCTAAAGTTCCACCAAAAACAGGAATGGATACTAGAAGAAGTCATCTGAAAGAAACATTGAGGAATTTTCATACATTTCCATTGCTTTCAAATTTTTGTAAGGGGTTGTAGGTGGTAAAGGGGTAGTCTGGCTGATTATGGGAGAAAAAGATGAAGTCACAGTCACCTCATTGATCCCTGGCTACTGTCATCCAGACTCTCTATTTCCCCCACTGGTTTCTACTTCCTGGTGCTACTCAACATAAAAATGTGACCACTAAGCCAGTACGTGGATGAAATGAGTTACCACTGTGCCCAGTATGTGACTGAGTGGTCCCATTCCCTGAGTCAAGAAATGCTAGGAAGATTAAACCAATGGGGGACTGGGAAAGAGTTGAGCAGAAGCGACAGATCAGTAAAGTAAGTATGACTACTTTTATTCTTACAAGTAATTTTTACTATGTTTAATTATACGTTTAATTTACCAAATTTTTTCAACATGATATGACAGATGATATGAGCATAAATAATAGTGTCCATTGCTTGGTGTGAAAAACTTGTGCGAAAAGCTTACAAAGCAATGCTGGGGAACTGAAGAACTAATATGTATTGTGCTTACGGTCAACATCAAGATGAATGTGTTTCTGAGTTATCTTCCCTCTGGAGTTTGTAATCTTACATGTGATGGTTTCCTGGTCATCGTCTATAGATGGGGTAAAGGTAATTGTAGATGAATTCTTCCAGATTCCAGCCACATTACTTTTCTTCCACAGAAAAGCTAAAGATTTCACAGGGCAATTTCCTGGAGGAGCGCAGGTCAATGTCTTATTTACCCCAGCAATGAATGTTCCAAAATCTGAGATGACTGGTTCTTCTGTTAAACCTACATAAGAGTAGAAGATGTTTATATCGTTTTCTTAAGGGTTTATCAGTTTTTATGAAGAGGTTGGATTTCAGTTTGCTACTAAAGGTTTGGATGGTGGGAAAAAGACTAATGTGCTGGAGAAACAAGTTAGGAGAAGCACCAAAATTACAAATTGCCAGAGGATTTAGAAGCCAGGACTACAGTGATCAGCAGATCACCAGCCTGTCTTATTTTCACTTTTATATTTAAAGACTATGTATACCTTCTGAAGCATTTTTTTTTAATAATTGCATGTTACTCATTTTTGGCTAAAAATAATTCTGAAAATATTGATCTGTTCTGTCAAAAATGGTTAACTATTTTTCTAGCTGTGTGACTGGTACTTCCACTTTTACTTAGAGCCGGTCATCTAATAAACATTTTCTATAAACTACTGAGAGGTCAAAAAACACTTATTTAAGCCACATTCTTCTCAGCAAGATAAGAACTGAGCTATAATGAGTGTTCATAATGTCAGAGAGCAGAGATAAGGAGCACGTCAGCTCCTGGTCTGACAGAAAAGACAGAAAATACAAAGGGGTCTTCTAGAGCATGTCAGCTCTGTACAGTAAAAAGGATGCCATATTATCAATAAAGATCAATTAAAAATTTTTTTAGCTCAAAATGAGTACAATGCAATCATTTTAAAAAATTGCACCCAAAGGTGTACATAGTCTTTAAACTAAAGATTTCATGAAATTCATTTTGAGCCCAAATCGTAGGTGCTCCAATTGACCTGAAAATTGGCATATGACACACTGATGTCTCCTTGGACTTATATCTTTTTTAATTTAGTCTCTCTTTTTTTTAACCTTTGTCCTCCTCTTAAGCTCTTTAATGCAATGACAGCAAAAGTAAATAATGTGCTATGCTTTTCAAAATTTAAAAGAGTTTGAAAAATTGTCACTTATTGGGGAAAGATAGTGTTTAAACACACATGGTGTTATGGGAAAAAAACTGTTGCTTGTTGGGAACAAGCATACAAAAATGAAGACTCAACAAGGGCAGATGCCTAGCTGTATTTATACACCCACAAGTGTTAATTGTCAGAAGAAACAGTGACTTGTTATTAACAAATGTTGACAAATTCTCTCTTGTTTTTGGAAGCAGTACAATATGGAAGTGGAAAGGTAAGGTCTAAGGTGTGGGGGTAATAGTGGCATCTGTAGATTTACAGAAAGAACCACATTAATTGTCCGTCGCTAAATATAAATCATCTCACTGCCTGTATAGGATGGTTAAAAGAAAAACAAAAAGTTTTTAATTAGATAATCAATGAATAAAATAAAATAAGGCTAAACCCTCTATTGTCATTGAAAAAATTTAAAAACAGGCAGATGGGACATGTGTCCTTAATAGACAGTGGAGCATATGGGCTGTGATGCAACCAATAACTAAAGGGACTTAGTGGTCCAATAAAGGTGTGCTCTATGGATAGTCGCAATTTCACCATAAAACCAGACCAATATCAATATAACAAAAAAAAAAGTCTGGAAGGGTCGGACCAGATTCCCAAATGAAATAGTATCAAAACATTGCAGTGTAACCAACTGATATCACTTCAGACTACACTGCTAGGATAAATGTCTCCATGTATGCACCATCCCATTATTTATTTAAGCCACCAAGGACTCATTCAGCAATAATCCATTTTAAGCCCTGGTAAAACAAGGTGCATCAGATACCATGTCAGTATGCTGCAATGTTCTGCAACAATGTACATATGTTGGCAGATAAACGGTGTTTCATATAACCTACACAGCTATGAACACATGGGGCACCAGCGTCAGTGACGGCTACAAAGATACTTAGCAAATTTCTTGGTAAGAGTCCATTCTGGTTCTGGGGGCAGGAGAACATGGAACAAAACCCAATGTTGATTGGATCGATCCCCAAATTGTGTCAATGAAAGGTTCCAAATCCCCGATTTGGCAGAGGGTGGAGCTGAGAGGGGTCTCCCTCCTATTCTAGCCCCAGTCTTCTGGGAAGGCCTTCTTTACCTGTGAATACTCGCCCTCTCTTACTCAGCTGGCAAACATGAAATATCAATAAAACATGTCCTCCTGTCCACACACCATGTTTTATTAACACATATTTCCTCATGCCAATTGTGCTAATACCAAATATGAACGGTGTAGGGGTCCCAGAAGATGAGATGCGAATACTGGCTTTCTGGGGTGGGATGTTCGGACTCCCTCCAATGGCCACATTATACGGAATGCAATTTTTGCAATCATTAGTAGGTGAGTTGTACCAGAGATGAGTTATAGCTTATGATATGTTTTCTTCATCTTTTGGTTGTCCATCTGAAAAGCTTCTAGACACCTGCTGGGGTGAGTCCCATTCTGTCTGAGTGTAGGCATTTCCATGGGGCTCCAGGAAACGTCTTCATTACTACTTGCAAAGGGCCAGTTTTTAACAGTCAAGTGATAAACTGATTTCCTCCAAAGGGCATTGATATTCCACACACAGGCCCAGACTGAATGGAAACGTGGAGACAATATTTTAGAATGGTGGCATGCAGTATACCAACCACACAATATATACATGAAATCACAGAAATAGGCCTCTATTTATCACAGTCCTCAATAATAACCCCTTAATAACCCCCTCCTATTGGAAGCATTGGAGAACTGTCTTCCGCTGCTGCTACTACTACTATTACTACTACTGGCAGGACTACTGGTGGTGTCGTGGCTGTTTGCACTACTACAGCTACCTACATTCTGTCTCCCAGATTTTGACATGAGGCATAGAAATTTAAAGTCACTGTAATGGGCAATTACGTTTTGCATTCCGTCATAATGCAAGTCTATGGGCAGCAAAACAGATATTGTGAAGCCACCCTTACTCTGATATTATGTACTATTGCTGTCGTTACATTAAATAATATTGAAAATAAAATAGTCTTAGGAAGCGTCAGAGCATCAAATACCTACAGTATTTACCAAATCTATTTGGACCTGAATTTAATTTATTGAGCGATTTGTTAGAATTGGACCCAAAACACATTTCAAGAAATTTGCTTCTCCGTCCTTCTGTTTTCAAGGGATTGTCTGGCTGGTTAATATGTTTAAAAGATGCTTAGTATGGGAGAAAATATGATAGAAGTCACAGTCACCTCATTCATTCCCAGCTACTATCATCTGGACTCTTTCTGCTTCCACCATAGGTCTGTAATTCCTGGGCCTACTTAACATAAAAATGTGACCACTAAGCCAGTTCCTGGATGAAGTTGGTCACCGTTGTACCCAGTAATTGGCTTAATGGTCACATTTCTTGTCAGAAAGACTACCAGTTGGACAACCTCTTTGGAAGTGAGAAAAGATCTGTTTTTTTCAACATGATATTGACAAAAGTTATGAATTGAAAGAATATTCTCCATTGCTTGGTGCAAAAAACGTGAGAAAATTTAAGAGGCAAGACTGGAAGATTGAAGAATATCTGTAAAACCAATATGTACTTACAGTCAAATTCAAGAGGAATGTGTTTTTGAGTTGTCTTCCCCCTGGAGTTTGTCATCTGACATGTGATTGTTTCCTGGTCATCCTCTATAGATGGGGTAAATGTAATTGTAGATGAATTCTTCCAGATTTCCGCCACATTACTCTTCTTCCACTGGAAAGCTAAGGAATTCCCTGGGCAGTTTCTTGGAGGAGCGCAGGTCACTGTCTTATTTACACCAGCAATCAGTGATCCAACATCCGAGATGACGGGTTCTTCTGTAAGATCTACATAAGGAGACAATCTGCTTACATAACCCTATGTGGGAACAAGTGCATACGCTTTTCTGACGAGGTAGGATTTCATGTGACTTCTAAATGCTAGGATGGTGGGAAAAATGTACAGTAATGTGATGGAGAAACAAGTTCCAAAGTATAGAAGATTCATGGGTGAAATTGTAAGTGAAGATGGGATTAGGAAGAAATACTTAGTAAGGTAGCCTGATTACCATTATAATATATATCAATACAGAATTACCCAGTAACAGTGACCTCCATAACAGTGACCTCCACAGTGCCCCCATAACAGTGACCTCCACAGTGCCCCCATAACAGTGACATCCACAGTGCCCCCATAACAGTGACCTCCACAGCGCCCCCATAACAGTGACTTCCACAGATCCCCCATAACAGTGACCTCCACAGTGCCCCCATAACAGTGACCTCCACAGTGCCCCGATAACAATGACCTCCACAGCACCCCCATAACAGTGACCTCCACAGTGATCCATAACAGTGACCTCCACAGCACCCCCTAACAGTGACCTCCACAGTGCCCCGATAACAATGACCTCCACAGCACCCCCATAACAGTGACCTCCACAGTGCCCCGATAACAGTGACCTCCACAGCACCCCCATAACAGTGACCTCCAGAGTGCCCCCATAACAGTGTCCTCCACAGCACCCCATAATAGTGACCTCCACAGTGATCCATAACAGTGACCTCCACAGCACCCCATAAAACAGTGACCTCCACAGTGATCCATAACAGTGACCTCCACAGCACCCCATAACAGTGACCTCCACAGTGATCCATAACAGTGACCTCCACAGCACCCCATAACAGTGACATCCACAGCGCCCCTATAACAGTGACCTCCACAGTGCCTCCATAACAGTGACCTCCACAGCACCTCATAACAGTGACCTCCACAGTGCTCCATAACAGTGACCTCCACAGCACCTCATAACAGTGACCT
Source organism: Bufotes viridis (assembly GCA_033119425.1). Taxonomy (NCBI): domain Eukaryota; kingdom Metazoa; phylum Chordata; class Amphibia; order Anura; family Bufonidae; genus Bufotes; species Bufotes viridis. The sequence continues at coordinate 590,461,650 of CM065590.1, forward strand.
CCACAGTGCCCCAAATAAAAGTGACTTCCACAGTGCCCCCATAACAGTGACTTCCACAGTGCCCCCATAACAGTGACCTCTACATCACCCTATAACAGTGACCTCCACAGTGCTCCCCTAAAAATGACATCCACAGTGCCCCCGTAACAATGATGTCCACAATGCCCTCCATAATAGTGACTTCACAGAGGCCCCCATATCAGTGACATCCACATTTCCCTCCATATCAGTGACATCCTCCATAACAGTGACATCCACAGATGCTATATAGCAGTGACATCCAGAGTACCCCCATAACAGTGACTTCACAGAGGCCCCCATAACATTGACATCCTCCATAACAGTGACATCCACAGAGGTCCCATAACAGTGACATCCACAGAGGCTATATAGCAGTGACATCCACAGTACCGCCATAACAGTGACTTCAGAGAGGCCCCCATAACAGTGACATCTACAGTGCCCGCATAATAATGATATCCATAGTGCCCCATAAGTAACACCCATAGCAGTGACCTCCACAGTGCCCTCATAACAATGACATCCACAGTGCCCCCATAACAGGTACATTCACATTCCCCCGAAACAATGGCATCAACAGTGCCCCTATAAAAGTGACATCCACAAAGGACCTATAACAGTGACATCCATAGCGCCCCCATAACAGTGCCCTGATAACAATGACATCTTCACAGTGCCCCCATAAGAGTGACGTCCACAGTGCCCCCCATAACAGTGACCTTTACAGTGTTCCCATAGCAGTGACCTTCACAGTGCCCTCATAACAGGGATATCCACACTGCCCCAGAGTATTCCAGAGAGTAGGTGCAGCTTGATAAAAGTCTGGAAGATGAGAGTGAGAGGTACGAATTATGGAGGAAGTTAATCTTAGGTCACTAACAGAATGAAGAGCACCAGTAGGGTGGTAGATGGAGACGAGGAGGAGATGTATGGAGGTGCAGCACTGTGGAGAGCAGGAGTAGGGTGGTAGATGGAGATGAGGAGGAGATGTATGGAGGTGCAGCACTGTGGAGAGCAGGAGTAGGATGGTAGATGGAGATGAGGAGGAGATGTATGGAGGTGCAGCACTGTGGAGAGCAGGAGTAGGGTGGTAGATGGAGATGAGGAGGAGATGTATGGAGGTGCAGCACTGTGGAGAGCAGGAGTAGGGTGGTAGATGGAGATGAGGAGGAGATGTATGGAGGTGCAGCACTGTGGAGAGCAGGAGTAGGGTGGTAGATGGAGATGAGGAGGAGATGTATGGAGGTGCAGCACTGTGGAGAGCAGGAGTAGGGTGGTAGATGGAGATGAGAGAGGAGATATATGGAGGTGCAGCACTGTGGAGAGCAGGAGTAGGGTGGTAGATGGAGATGAGGAGGAGATGTATGGAGGTGCAGCACTGTGGAGAGCAGGAGTAGGGTGGTAGATGGAGATGAGAGAGGAGATATATGGAGGTGCAGCACTGTGGAGAGCAGGAGTAGGGTGGTAGATGGAGATGAGGAGGAGATGTATGGAGGTGCAGCACTGTGGAGAGCAGGAGTAGGGTGGTAGATGGAGATGAGGAGGAGATGTATGGAGGTGCAGCACTGTGGAGAGCAGGAGTAGGGTGGTAGATGGAGATGAGGAGGAGATGTATGGAGGTGCAGCACTGTGGAGAGCAGGAGTAGGGTGGTAGATGGAGATGAGGAGGAGATGTATGGAGGTGCAGCACTGTGGAGAGCAGGAGTAGGGTGGTAGATGGAGATGAGAGAGGAGATATATGGAGGTGCAGCACTGTGGAGAGCAGGAGTAGGGTGGTAGATGGAGATGAGGAGGAGATATATGGAGGTGCAGCACTGTGGAGAGCAGAAGTAGGGTGGTAGATGGAGATGAGAGAGGAGATATATGGAGGTGCAGCATTGTGGAGAGCTTTGTGGGTGAGAAGTTTGAACTGTATTCTGTGGTGGATGGGCAACCAGTGAAGTGACTGGCACAGACTAGTGGCATCAGTGTAGCGGTTGAATGGATAGATGAGCCTGGCTGCAGGATTTAGGACAGACTGAAGGGGGAGAGTTTAGTGAGAGGGAGACGGATTAGTAATGAATTACAGTAATAAAGATAAAAATGAATCAAAGCAACAACAAGAGTTTTTGCCGTTTCCACTGTAAGAAAATAGTGGATTTTGGCGATATTCTTGAGGTGCAGACGACAAGAGCGTGTAAGTGATTGAATATGGGGAACAAAGGAAAGATCAGAGTCAAACATAACCCCAAGACAGCGGGCCTTCTGCCCAGGAGTTATGAAAGTGCAGCAGACCGAAACTGAAATATCATGTTTAGTTGGGTTACTAGATGGGGAAGTTCAATTTTTTAGAGATTCAGTCTTAGATACAGAGAGGACATGATGTTAGAGACAGATGCCAGACAGTTACTGATGTTTAGGAGTAAAGAAGGGGTGATGTCAGGGGATGAAGTGTATAGTTGAGTGTCGTCAGCATAGAGATGGTACTGAAAGCCAAATCTAAGAGTAGAGGACCTAGGACTGAATCCTAGCATCAAGAGAAAGAAAAAGAGCCAGTAGAGCCCCACAACAGAGATATCCGCAGTGCCCCCATAACAGTGACATCCACAGTGTCCGCATAACAGTGACATCCACAGTGCCCCCATGATAGTGACATCCACAGTGCCCCCATAATAGTGACATCCACAGTGCCCCCATAACAGTGACATCCACAGCGCCCCCATAAGTGACATCCACAGTGCCCCCCATAACAGTGACATCCACAGCGCCCCCACAGCAATGATATCCGCAGTGCCCCCATAACAGTGACATCCACAGTGCATCCATAAAAATTACATCAACAGCACCCCCATAACAGTGACATCCACAGTGCCCCCATAAGTGACATCCACAGTGCCCCCATAAGTGTCATCCACAGTGCCCCCCATAACAGTGACATCCACAGTGCCCCCATAACAGTGACATCCACAGTGTCCCCATAACAGTGACATCCACAGTGCCCCCATAACAGTGACATCCACAGTGTCCCCATAACACTGTCATCCACAGTGCCCCCATAACAGTGTCATCCACAGTGCCCCCATAACAGTGTCATCCACAGTGCCCCCATAATGCTGAAAAAAATCGGAGGTCCTAGAGAAACTCAGACTAAAACCTTTGGAAGCACTTGACTTACCTATATGCCAATTTGGTGCAGATTGGTCCATTTGTTAGGACATAAATAAAGCTAGTCTTTTTTCCCCCAAAAAAACTGTTGCAACACTTACAGGTAATAATTGTACTTTCCCTCATTACAGGCAGCATACTGTATATTCTACTGCCTTTGCACCTTTTATTTCCAAAAACCTGTTGCAAATTGTCTACAGCTAATAAGTGTACAAATAAGTGTATTACCAGCAGATAGTTTGCTGCAGACATTGCTCAATTGTGCCTTTTTGTTTCCAAAAACCTGTGGCAAAGCTTTTACAATTATAAGAAAAAATAAAATACATATTTTTGCACAGTTCACCCTAAATTTGCGTAATCCAGACACTCCAGTATTATGAAGCAAAAGGCAGCACGAATGAATCTCCCAGATCTAGGGTCATGAGAGACTTTAGTATTAAATTTAAATAGATCCATCGCCTTGGAATTTAAAATAAAATGTATTATTTACATAAATTTAAAAAAACTAAAATTCCATGGTGTGCTCGGAGGGACGCATTTCGTGCAAATCGCTCTTCATCAAGCCCTGCGTGAAACACACGCCCCACAGGGACACAGTGCAGTTTTTTATTACTGTAATTAAAAGTTACATTTTATTTAAAATCCTAAAGCACTGGATCTATTAAAATGTTTTACAGTTATACCCTTATACAAAAAGTGTTTTTTTCGAGGATCACTGGCAGCATATATTTTTGCTGCAGACTGTGTCCAATTGTCCATTTTTGTGAAAAAAAAATTGTTTAACGCAGACTAGTGTGCCTAATCTTAGTTGCTACATACAGTTGTGTTCAAAATTATTCAACCCCCACTGAAATTGAGTGTTTTGGCCACTTTGACATTGATTTTGATCATTTCAGTCGTCTTGTTTACAATTAAATCACAGAGGCCCTTGTAAGTCAGACAAATATAACATAACATTTATAATGAAATAACCACAAATGTCTTTTCTGTGCTCACATCATTATCAGTTTTATTCAACCCCCAAGTGACATTCAATTTTAGTACTTAGTACAACATCCTTTTCCAGTTATAACAGCTTTTACACGTGAAGCATAGCTTGACACAAGTGTCTTGCGGCGATCTACGGGTATCTTCGCCCATTCTTCATGGGCAAAAGCCTCCAGTTCAGTCACATTCTTAGGCTTGCGCAGCAACTGCTTTCTTTAAGTCCCACCAGAGGTTCTCAATCGGATTTAAGTCTGGTGACTGCGATGGCCACTTCACAATGTTCCAGCCTTTAATCTGCAGCCATGCTCTAGTGGACTTGGAGGTATGCTTGGGGATCATTGTCCTGTTGAAAGGTCCAACGTCTCCCAAGCCTCAGGTTTGTGACGGACTGCATCACATTTTCATCCAATATCTCCTGGTACTGAAGAGAATTCATGGTACCTTGCACACGCTGAAGCTTCCCTGTACCTGTAGAAGCAAAACAGCCCCAAAGCATGATTGACCCCCGCCATGCTTCACAGGAGGCAAGGTGTTCTTTTCTTCATAGGCCTTGTTCTTCCTCCTCCAAACATAGCGTTGATCCATGGGCCCAAACAGTTCTAATTTTGTTTCATCAGTCCACAGAACACTATCCCAAAACTTTTGTGGTTTGTCCACATGACTTTTGGCATTCTGCAGTTGACTCTTCTTATTCTTTGGAGACAGCAAGGGGTGCGCCTGGGAGTTCTGGCATGGAGGCCTTCATTACGCAGTGTGCGCCTTATTGTCTGAGCTGAAACTTCAGTACCCACATCTGACAAATCTTTTTCAGTTCCTCAGCAGTCACACGGGGACTTTTCTCCACTTTGCGCTTCAGGTAGCGCTCAGCAGTCGAAGTCAGCATCTTCTTTCTGCCACGACCAGGTAGCGTTTCAACAGTGCCCTTTGCCTTGAATTTGCGAATGATGCTTCCTATGGTGTCTCTTGGTATGTTTAACATCTCTGCAATCTTCTTATAGCCATTGCCCTTCCTGTGAAGAGAAATCACCTCTTCTCTTGTCTTCCTGGACCATTCTCTTGACTTCACCATGTCTGTAAACACACCAGTAAATGTCTAGAAGGAGCTGAGTATCACAGTCACTTTACATCTGCCTAATTGGGGCTTATTATGCTTGATTGCTGCTCCTTGACATCCACAGGGGTTTTCAATACCTGATCGAAAACACTTGAATGAACCTCTGTTCTTAAGAGCGGTCGTCTTTAAGGGGTTGAATAATTGTGCCAATGAAGAAATCACAAAAAAAACATTTAATACTGTATTACAAAAACAATTGATGTCATTTTAGTTGCATTTGGTTCTTTAAAAAGTCCTTGTAAGATTTCATTCACAATTACAAATGTACACTAAATTCCCTAAAACCCTTTACAGCATTGGGGGTTGAATAATTTTGAACACAACTGTATTGCAGCAGTGCCAGACCTAGGGCAAGCTCGAGTGGTGGGAGCAGTGGTAGAAATGATGTGATCATTACTGATGGGATTATCTCCTATGTGGTAATTTTTTTCCATAGGACCAGTTATTATATTGGACTCTATCCAATTGCAAATTATTTTTATTCTAAAAAGTTCATGAAAATCCATAGATATTAAATGGGGGGGGGGGGGGGTTCCCAGGACTGAGGGACGCCAATAGAAAGAGAGCTAGAAAAGGTGGTCATGTGCACGTGGCAGATGCAAGAGTGAAGGAGATCCAAGAGTGAGCGGCCGAGGAGAATCACTGTGAGGGGCTGAATGACATATGGGGGTATTGAAGCTGCCCATGATGATGGTGACTGTCTCAGTAGAAGGGAGTATAGAAGCATGGAAACCTTCAGGAGGTGCTCCTTATTGTGTTAGTTGTAGCCTCGTGCACGTCCACATCACGGCGGTATCCGATGACATCACACATTCGCTCACACTCACCAGTCACGGTAACAGAGGTGGACATTTCTCCATGATAACAATATTTCACTTCACTGTTTTCGTCTTCCAGAAATCTAAAGTAATATACCCCCTCATCTTCTCTCCTGGCATCAGTTATGGTCAGGGTGCAGTCTCCGGAATCTGGGTTGCCCATCAGATTGAAGTTTGTCTTTTGCACAGCACTGGATTTATCATTAGTGGCTACGACATATTTTGGATGTTTTGGCATCCGCATCCAGTAACCAAAGGAATCATTGAATTTATTTCTGCCGTCAGCAGTGAAATTACAAGGAATCGTGACGCAGAGACCCTCCTGCACCCCGACACTGGAAGCCACTGTGATAGAAAAGCCTGCAGAAGGTACGACCTGACATGTGAGACCTGCAGAAGGGTAAAGGGTGGGATTATTACATATCAGATATTACATGCATCAAATAATCCTCAGAAATCTTTCTTTCCTTAGTAAAGCTCAGCCTGATCCCACTAACTATAGTACATGTATATATGTATAGGAACATTCATATGACTGGTGGTAGGGGTATAACGTGGTCTAACGTGGCTGCCCTCTTGGAGAGAAGTCTTATTTCTTTTTGCCCCTGGGTGATGATAACTAGAGATGAATGAAGTTATGAAAAATTAGATTTTGTTGTTTTGCCAAATTTCACAAAGAAATTCGATTAATCACAAAGTAACTTGTCACGAAGCGCATTTCGTTGTATGCAGGGGCGCACCACAAATGAGGCCAGGTGAGGCGATCGCCTCAGGCAGCACCAGGTAGGAGCAAGAGGAGGGCAGCGGAAGGGCCACAAGCAATGAGCGCTTACATTGTGGCAAAGGGGTTAGGTTAACCCTGTGAAACCCAAATATAGAAAAAAAATTGTAAAAATTTTGGCATTGGGGGTCGGGGCGCTGTTTCAGTTTTCGCCTCAGGCAGCAGAAAGACTAGTAGTATTGATCGCGAATATTCTAATCGCGAATTTCGGCACTACGAGAATTCGCGAAGATGTAGAATATAGTGCTATAGTAACGTAATCGCGAATATTCTAGATTTTTTTTCATCAGTAACCTCCCTTCTTGCTTGTGGGCCAATGATAAGGCTGCAATATCTTTGTCTGAGCTTAGCAACATCCCTAGCAACCAATAGGAAAGTTGCCGACCCCTTACTATACAAGAACCTCCCCAGCAGCCATTTTCTGCTGTTTTTTTTTTTGCAGTTCTGAGAGGGAGAGAGCAGTGTCATTGCTGTGCTCTGTGCTTTCATCTGGATCCTATTCCTTATCCAATTACATTAGATAGTTAGTTAGCTCATATATATAATACAGATAGTTAGGGCTCATGTACACGACCGTATTTTCTTTCCGCTTCCATTCCGTTTTCTGTGCGGCCCGTATGCGGAACCATTCACTTCAATAGGGCTGTAGAAAATGCGGAAGTTACTCCGTGTGCATTCCATTTCCGTTTGTCCACATGGCCGTTCCGCAAAAAAGTAGTGCATGTCCTATTATTGTCCAAGGCCCCATTCAAGTCAATGGGTCCGCAAAAAATATGAAACACAATTGGAACACATCCGTATGTCATCTGTATTTTGCATATCCATACGTTAGAAATGCTATGCCCAGCCCATATTGCTCATGTGTTTGGTGATTAATAAGTTACTGTTTCAATTTCCAATCCGCAAGTAACGGATCGCATACGGAAACCATACGGATTAGTTAAAAACGGACCACAAAACAACAACGGTCGTGTGCATGAGCCCTTAGTGGGTGATAGTCAGTGTAGGTTAGATAGTGATATAGTGTAGCTGATAGGTTCCAGTGCAGGGTGTTAGGTAGTGTGATAGGTTCTGCTGTCCATACATACATGCTGCAGACATAGTGTTGTGATGTCACATTACATTAGATAGTTAGTTAGTTAGTTAGTTAGCTTAAATACACAATACAGATAGTTAGTGGGAGATAGTCAGTGTAGGTTAGATGGTGATATAGTGTAGCTGATAGGTTCCAGTGCAGGGTGTTAGGTAGTGTGATAGGTTCTGCTGTCCATACATACATGCTACAGACATTGTGCTGTGATGTCACAACAATACTTGTGCACCTGTAAGCCGTGTACCGGGTGGGCTCCCCAGAATACAGCAAAGTCACGAATGAGGAAAGCAACTCTGACACCAGCCTTTGCAAAACAGAATTTTTACTGAAAACACAGCGATGAACACAATCCCAAATATGAGGAGACAAGGCAGTGAATTTACATACACCCAGCCCACGGCTGAGACCCCTGTGCTGCACAGAAAGACGTCCCCTGGTGGATAACGGAGGAAATTTGTTGTAATTTGCCTACTGGGGTGGCACAAATAAAACTGCTAAGCCGCATTGGGAGCCCAAGGTTTTTACCGCATCATTTTCAAGAATATACAGGACAGGTCTATTCTTGGTGTGGTTACTGTGTGGACCCCAAGCTAAGCCGCATTGGGAGCTCCATTTAATGGAGCTAAACGTTGAGCATCATATACACCTGACCCGGTGGCCTTCTGAACTGACTTCTCCTCTCCTTTGTCTGCTGTCTACCACCTTTAATATTATAGGCATGTTTGGCCCTATGCACATCTACTTCACAGCGATATCTGATGATATCACACATTTGCTCACACTTACCAGTGATGGTAATGGTGGTGGTCACTTCTTTGTAATAATTATATTTCATGTCACTGTCTTTGCTTTCTTGAAATCTGAAAAAATATACCCCCTCATCTTCTCTCCTGGCATCAGTTATGGTCAGGGTGCAGTCTCCAGAATCGGGATTTCCTGTCAGATTGAAGTTTGGTTTTTGCCCAGCACTGAATTCATCATTAGTGGCTACGATAGATTCTGAATAGAGTTCTCTCCAGTATCCAAAGGAATTACGGAATGTATTTCTACCGCCAGCAGTGAATTTACAAGGAATCGAGACACTAAGATATTCCTGTACACTGACACTGGAATTCACTTCAATAGAATAGCCCTTGGAAAACACAATCCTCTCTTTAATACCTGTAGAAGAATAAAGGATGACATCATTACGTATCAGCTTTTATATGTATCAGATAACAGACAAAGGTATTGATAGTTTTATTAATCTCTACCTATACAATATATATTAGAGATGAGCAAATTGATTCTAAATTTGTTACAAATGTATTAAAAAATTTGGATTCTAACAGAAGGAGAGGGGGAAACGACTAATATGACTCTCTCTAATATATACTATGCATTGACTGGTGGGTACTTTTTCTTGTAAAGGAGAGCACCTAGTATGTATCTGGAGTATTGTACACAAGACAACACTGCTCTTGGTTTCTGGCTAAAATGTATGCAAATTAGCATATCTTCTGCTGAAAAGGTAATTTGCATATCTTCGAGTTTCTGGGAGATATTCAAGTTATCTTTCCTGACCAAAAAAACCCCAAAAAACAGAAAGCTGAACCTTTCTCATGCCACCAGATGTTAGACATGCTAATTTGCATATCTTTTTCACAGAAACCAAGAGAAGCACATCTCACTAGACAGTCTCCATAATTGATGTAGCCCAGAAGACTGTGTAGACCATGTCACTGAATTTAAAATACCTGTTCTAACTCGAGATGAGCAAATTTCTTAAAACCTATTTTATGTTCAATTCAAACTTGTTATTTGATTTAGGTACAAATTGATTCTATCTAAATCAAAAGTACTTTAAATGCCTGGACGAGTCTCTGTCTCTTTTGGAAAATACAAACCAAATTTTGATTCTAAAGAACATCCAGATTGTTATGGACAGATGTCATCACCCCTACAAATGTCCAAACAGGTTCTTATCCCACCAAGCACCAACCTTGGAATCAGAAATGAAAACAAGAGTCATGTATTTTTCGGGGGAATAGGAAATCACAGACAACTCCATGTCATTCAGTAGACAGTTTCCAAGTGGTGTAGATATTAGAAAGAAGCGCCGGTGTAAGAAGTATCAGTATCGCACCACATCAGTGCAGCTACACACTGATACAAATAAGGGGAAGGAGATTATAGAAAGGGAAGCGAGATGTCAGAACTGTGATGGGACTGCAAAGAGAGAATTCAAAAACTGCAAACTTTCTTCGGCTCGTACAAAAGACAATCAGAAGTATTTAATACAGATAACGGTACACAATTCATATGTATTAAAAATACGTTGAGATCTCTAATCCTACAGATGAAAGACCTCTGGGAGATTACCTCACTGGAGAAATATCTCGAATGGGACATTATACCCAAAGGATTAAAAGTTGAAAAAACACTGTCCGGAGATATTGGAGACAGCAACATAATCAATGAATGGGAACAAATGTTCCACGAGTTTTCAAGAAATGCTATCAAATTTATTGTTCACAAGAGAAGAGAGAGATTAATGAGGACTAATAAATCAATTATGGCAAGATTTGAGGAATTGAGACCCTGGAAAGACCACACCAGTATATCACAACTAGTAGAGAATATAAAAAGGAGGATACATCAAAAAGAGGATGAGATAAGAGCAAAGAAATGCAGAAAATTGAATCGAGATGCCCTCCCTAAAAATCAAACGGAATATACTATTTCCAGTTCATTTCACACAATAGATGAATGTAGACAGAGCCAAGATGAAAACCGGGAAGAACTATCGTCCATCATTACATTACATGAGGAAAGTGAGGAGGGGATAAATCAAGTAGGTCATCAAATACCCCTGACCCCGGAAGTCATAGTGAGAAAACCAGAGAAGGTTAGAAGTAGCATATCAATAAACAACTGCTTTGAAATACTAGCGGAGTATGAAGCAGAGGATGATAATGAAATATCACCCAAACCGCAACAACAGAGAAGAGTACAGAGTGATGAGGAAGATCAACATCCATATAAAGATGAGGGAAAAGAGGAAACAAATATAGAGAGGGAGAAACAAAATAGGAAGGGGGGACACAGGAACATTGACAAACAGCAAACACAGCAAGTCAGAACAAAAGAAGAGACAGCATAACGAGAGACAGACCTCAAGAGCAGGAGTGAGGAAGCAATGAACAGAAAGAGCGCAAGAAGACAGTGATAAAGAAAATAGTAAAACAGGATTTTTTCCAGAGAAGAAGAAATACAAGAGGGGGAGTAAGGGAGGGAAACTTGCCCAAAAGAAAAAACTAAAATTAAAACTACGGGAGGCTAATAGAGAAATAGGACAGAAGATCTTCAATTTAAGTAAACACAGACTAACAAAGGGGGAACAACAAATCTTAGAGAAGGGTTTAAAATTCGCACCGAGCATATACTTTAAAAAATTTGAAGCATTTATAGGGGTTCGTAAATTCATGAGAAAATTGGCCCTAAAAAAGTATTTTATGAAAAAGGAACAAAAAGAAAGGGGAAATAGTAGTAAGAATAAAAGACAATTAACAATTAAAACCACAGAATATCTAGAAAAACAAAAAAACGCTGAGTTTGAAAAAAGAGAATACAAACACACAGAACTAAAGTCTAAATCAAGGTATCACCAAGTTCAGGAATATTCTCAGGCATTTAATAGCTTTATGAATGCAGTAACAAAAGACATACGAAAAATGAGGAGCCCGAAAAAAACTAAAAAAACTAAAACACAATATATGAGTAATATATCACAAGCGGAGCGAGAAGCAGTGATTAAAATGCAAAAGAATAATAAAACCATCATAAGACCAGCCGATAAAGGCGGGGGGATCGTAATAATGGACAAAGAGAAATATGTAAAGGAGGCATATAGGTTGTTGAGTGACCAGAAAACATATAAAATATTAAAGAACGATCCCACAGAAAGATATAAGAAGGAACTTAGTGAATTGGCAGAGAAGGGCCAAGAACAAGGAATCCTAGATAAAAAAAGAGGCAGAGTTTGTGGGTATAAAACTACCAAGAATCGCAGCATTTTACCATCATCCAAATATACACAAACACGCAACCGAACCCCCGGGGAGACCAATTGTGTCGGGAGTTGAATGCCTGACTAGCAACCTGTCCAGATATGTGGACTGTTTTTTACAACCCTGTGTAAAAACATTACCAATATACCTTAAAGACACCCAACACATTTTAAACATTCTTAACCAAATAAAATGGGAATCGCATTATATCTTGAGAATTTTAGATGTAAAATCCCTGTATACAATAATAGAGGTAAAAAAGGTTGTGAAGCGGTAAGATTATGTTTGCAAAATCAGGGAGAAGTAACAAAAAATCTGATTGATTTTATTAAAAATAGTATAATGTTTATTTTAAATAAAAACTATTTTATATTTGAGGATAAATTTTATATACAGCAATGGGGAACCGCGATGGGGACGAGATTCGCACCTGGGTTCGCCAATAATAACATGGGTCAATGGGAACAGCAGGTTACCCACCCCAATGGCGAGCTCCGGGCGAATCTCGTCCTATGGAGAAGATTTATAGACGGTGTGATATTTATTTGGGGGGGGGGGGGAGATGAATTGAAGGGGTTTTTAAATTTTATCTAGAGTTTACATCCACATTCAGCATGAAATAAATCAATTTTTTGGACTTAACAATATACATTGAAGGGGAAAAAATACAGACAAAAACATAAATAACAAGCCGACGGATGTAAATAGTTTTATTTCGAGGGACAGCTGCCATCTCCCCTAGTGGCTAGAAAATATTCCGAAAAGACGGTTTATGAGAATTAGGAGAAATTGTACTAAAGAGGAAGAATATAAAACAGAGGCAGAGAAACTACAACAAAAATTTGAACAGTGAGGGTATAACAAAGATACACTAGCAGAACAGAGGGAAATAGTAGGGAGATTAAATAGACAAGACCTAATAAACAAGAAAAAACAGGGAAAAGAGGAAGAGATTTTTGAGATAACACCTATCATTACGCAATACAATTGTCAGACAAAGATATTGAAGAACATCATTAAAGGGTTTCTGTCACCAACTTTTGACATTATAAGCTGTCTGACATTAGCTATGTGCTAATGTCAGAGCAGCTTGATAATGTCTTTTTTATAAAAATCCGATTTATATTCAGGCTAAAAAACTTACTTTTATAATATGTAAATTAGCCTCTAGGAGCAGGGGGGGCGTTGCCCTGCTCCTAGAGGCTCCGTGCGGCAACCTGCTGGCACGCCTCTTCTTACTTTGAGTGACAGTGCCAGGCAGCGATCCTCGGGCACTGTCTCCGGCGCAGGCTAGGTGAGCAAAGGACAGCAGGCACCAGCGTCCTCTGCTCACCGCGCCTGCGCCAAATACAGAGCGGCGGCGCAGGCGCGGGATTTCAGAAGAAGACAGTGCAGGAGAATCGCTTCCCCGCACTGTCAATCAAACAAAGAAGGGGCGTGCCAGCAGGTTGCCGGATGGAGCCGCTAGGAGCAGGGCAACGCCCCCCCCTGCTCCTAGAGGCTAATTTACATATTATAAATGTAAGTTTTTCTGCCTAAATATACATCCGATTTTTATAAAAAAGACATTATCAAGCTGGTCTGACATTAGCACATGTCAGACAGCTTATAATGTCAAAAGTTGATGACAGAAACCCTTTAAAAGACACTGGGAAACCGTGAAAGAAGATAAAATGATAGGGGAATATATCCCAGATAATCCTAAATTCATATACAGAAAAGCAAGTATTGTAGGCAATTTAGTAGCCCCGACAAATAAATGTGTCAGCAAAAAAAGCCAGAGACAGGTGGGACCAGCATCTAAAGTGGGTTTTTTCGGGTGTGGACTATGTGGGGCGTGCAAAATATTGAAAATTACTAAAAAAAATCTGACAGGTGTGCAAACAATAACAAATGAGAAGGCGGAGAATGCAAATATGTATAACATACCAGAGTACATCACCTGCAAGAGCCAAGGGGTTATATATGCAATAACATGCCGTGCAAAAAAGTGTACGTAAGACGTACAAAAAAAAAAAACACTTAGTAAAAGAATAGGGGAGAATATTTATAACATCAAGAGGAAGTATGAGGGCCACCCCCTGTCGAGACATTACAAGGATAAACATGGGGGCAATATCAGTGGAACTACATTTGCTGGCATAGAGATGGTTAAAAAGGACACAAGAGGGGGGGGATTTTATTTAAAAAATGTCCCGAGCAGAGACCCGCTGGATTTTCAATCTTAGTACACTAATACCATGGGGACTAAACTCCGAAATCGAGCTGTTCGCATTTGAATAGAAAGAAGAATAGGAGAGGAGGGGGTTAAATGGAGGAGGGAGAGCGAGCCCATATAAGGGAGAATAGGAGACTCAGGTAGAATCCCTGATGAAGAATATCGCAATATTCAACACGCGTTGGAGCAACTTTGATGCTTCTAAGTAACCGTAGCTCACACTGTGACGTCACACAGCGCTCTGTGAGAGAGTGAGTGAGAAGCAACTTGAACGAGAGCTGGGCCACCGGCCGGGGCAAGCTCAGTTGAAGTAACAATAGCAGGGTCTAGCCTCCCTTGTCCCGCTCCTTCATGCCGATGTGGAAGCAGTAGAAAAAGACGCGGAGATACAGAACAGAACTCAGGAAAGGTAAATACACTCCGGGAGTTTACCAGTATACGTATCTTCGGAGCATCTACATAGTGAAGGCGGGTAGGGAGTGTGTTGCGCGGAACCATATAAATATAAAGTATTGTGTGCATTTAGCAGCGGCGGTAACACAGCGTCAGTGGTGTAGATATTAGAAAGAAGCACCGGTGTAAAAAAGTAGAGGGTCACTAAGTATGATTTGGACTTTTAGCTAAAGAACATGAAAAATCGATCATCTTAATATGTGGCTGATGTTGTATAGCTTTACAATAAGACTATCCATAACAGTATACACCATATTAGCTTATGTTCAATGAGCTTGCTCTATTAATGGACCAGACAAAGGAATTGAGGAGAAACACCACAACTTTGGATATAGAAACATCATACTGCGAGATGCTTAAGGTAGCCACGGATCACATCCAATAATTACAAGGAAAACAAGTTACGTATAAAAGAAGACAGAATTCATTTTAAAGAAGATGAGTTCTACCCAGGAGAAAAGTTGTTGCTACAAAAAAGAAATTAGATCCTGAATGGGGGCAATTCCTTACCTGTAATTAGATGGAGAAACCCTGAATCACCAATGTATGAGCTATGACTAGAAACTGAAGATGGCTCTACAAAGATATTCTATCATAACATGTTTCACCCTTGTACATAAACAATTCTCACTAATAAAGATCAGTTTATACAAGAAAAGATGAGATGTACTGAAAACTCCATCCCAGAGAAGACTTACAGGAACCCTTGGTTTGTAAAAACTAGGACATCAGGAGAAGGAACTGCATTACAAGCTGTACAAATACTGGTAGAAAAGCTCCGGTACCCTCAATAGACCACTAGAGGGACAATGCCTAGTAGATTCCAGGACCAGGACTATGAACTGTAAGACCAAGCATGGTATAGTGGAGTGGAGTACTAATTAGAGCATTATCTAAGTGGCTTTTCTTAAGTTTTCATCAAAGCTTGTAAAGGTATCTGAAATCTGCTGCAGGGGAACTACTAGGCCAATACCTCTTGGAGTAATCTCAGTTCAAACGACTGCTGACCCACAAGGATTGAGAGACACTGATGTGTAGGAAACCATAGTAACATAGTAAGCCATAGCTTTACTACTAAAACCATAGTAAGGACAGGTCAACATCAGGACAGGCAGCTCAGGGTCAGAATGGAGATCAGATCAGACAGTGAAAGGTCAGTTCCAGAAATCAGGCAAAAGTCAGTAAATGGACAGGCAAATGAAACAAACAGCACACTTTGCAGGAAACTAACAAACTAGTACCACAGGGTAAGATGCCTAATGAAGCTGAGGGTAAAATAAAGTAAAAAAGAAAAAAAGTAAAACAAATTAAAAAAAATAGCTTTTCCCATTTAAAAAATAAAAAGACTATATATAATTGGTATTGCTGCATGCATAACAACCTGATCTATAAAACGATCACATTCCTTATACGTATGGTGAACACAATAAAAAGAAAATGTTGCTTTTTTCACCTCACCTCCCAAAAAAATGGTTTAAAAAGCAATGAAAATGCGTTATATACCCCAGAATGGTACCAATAAAAACTACAGTCTGTCCCACAAAAAGCAAGCCCTCAGACAGCCACGTTGGCAGAAAAATATTAATATTATGGACATGGCCATTTCTAGGACTGGGCAAGGGGTGTGACCGCACAGGGCACACCTCGTTACCTCAAGGAAGGGGCTCCAGTCCGACACTATTAGGTAATGTGTGGTTCCATTGGAAGCACTCAGCTTGCTATTCAACTGTGTCCCTATCCTCAGGCAATGTCTCCCTGCCATCCATTTCCTCTGATAAGCTTCAGGCCTAGTGCAGGTGGCGCAAGGACATCATCAGAGTGCCATCAAAGCCATGCAAAATACAGTACTGGACACAGGCCTGAAGATGGCTGTGTCCAATACCACATAGCTGACAGCGGCATTAATGTAAGTATTTGAGTTTGTTGGTGGCATGCTATTGGGCCACTGTTAGGGGGAGGTCATTATTATAATTTGGGGGCACTACTTGGGGGGTCTACTGTGCACACTAAAAGGTGGGATTTTTTTGTATTGGAACACTTTATAAGGTTTTTTTTACTGACACACATGGGAAGCGACTGTGGGGGCATTGGTTCTGCAGGGGGCACTAAAAGAGGGCATTTTTTTTATTGGTAGATGTTATAAGGGGCAGTTTTGTACTGGCAAATTTAAGGGGCCATTTTTTTGTACTGTCACATATTATCGGTCATTTTTGATACTGCACACATAAGGGTCCTTTTTTGTACTAGCTCACAATATAAGGGGAATTATTACTCTTGGAGGACACTATTTTGGGCTTTATTATGACTGGGAGACTATGGAGTACATGATTACTAGTATGAGCACTATGGGGGCATTATTACTTGTGGGCCTTATTATTACTATTGAGGGCATTGTTAGCGATAAGTCCATTATGACAGACAAGTATTACTATTGGTGGAACTTTTTAGAGCACTATTACTGTGGGGTACACCCTTGCACAGTATCTATGTTTACAGGACTATTACTGTCAGAGGCACTATTTTCTTGGCACAGTTATTTTTAAGGCACTGTACTGACCAATTATCTGTTTCTGGACTATAATATTGGGGGCACAGCGGACACAGGGTGGCAGGATGGGGCGTTTTATTTTGCACTTCTTCCCTTTTGAGCCCTGCTGTTTGCCTATAAAGTGGTTTATGGCCACATATGGTGTGCCTCTCTTAACTGTAGAAGCAGGGTAAGAAATGTGGAGGTTATTGATGGATTAAAATGGAAAATCTGCGCAATTTTGTTTTTTTAAAATGTCATCTCCATTTTGCTTTGATTCCTGTTTATGCAAGATAATACTGTACAGTATCAGAAATAGTCTATGTGACATCTCACAGTGCACTCATTGTTAGATACTGTAGTAGGTTCATATGGTTTGTAACATGGTTGATATTTATAACTGCAGAATTGCAACAAATTCACAAGTTAACTTACACTGTGGTGCAAGTAAAAAAAAAGAAAAAAAACAAAAAAAGATAAAACCACCATGCAAAATATGATAAATGAATACACGGATGTGCATAGCTACATTTAATTAAAATAAATCACTAAAAGTAATTGCACTCACATAATAAATACAAAAATTTTATACAGCCTAAAACAAAAGATAGTTAATATATTTTGATCAAAACACATCTGTATTCTGTAGTGTACCCACCTACCATAGCAAGGTGATCTCAGTCTGGAAGGAACCTACTCTATTTGATACCTATCGCTATTCCATTGGCCATCTACATTCAGGAGAGCACAACCGGTACATGTAGTATGTTGATGATTATTAGTATTATTACCTCTGTGTGCATTCAAGCAACCAATGAGAGGAAGAGCAAACCCAGCTATATGTCAAATAGAGAAGGGTCCTGTCTGACTTTGTATGTGCCTGCTGTGGAGTGCCTAGCTAATACATAAAGAGGACTGTTCTGCTACCTAATATCTACTCACAGGGTGTCAGCCCTGTATCCGAGGAAAGATTATTTTTTACGGCAGCTGTCAAGTACCTTCCATACATCAGGGGTAGGGATGAGCGAATCAACTTCAGATGCTTCACTTGAAGTCGATTCACATAAAACTTCGTTGTAATACTGTACAGAGAGAGTCTGACCTTTTGTGGCTTCCCCTCCTGATGTGGGCTGCCAATGACTGTCTTCTGGACAACTATCAAGTCAGCAGTCTCCTCCATGGTTGTGTAGTCTACTGAACCAGACTGAGGCACCATTTAAAGGCTTAGGAATTCGCTGCATGTGTTTTGTGTTGATTAGCTGATTACATGGTGACACCATAAATCTACAATAGTGAACTTTTCCACAATATTCTAATTTTCTGAGATGCTGAGTTTGGGTTTTCATTAGCTAAAAGCCATAATTAGTGATGAGCTTCTCAAAAATTCAATTCGGCTGCTTCTCCGAATTGTACAAAAAATGTATTTAGTTTGTCACAAAGTGCACTTCTTTGTAAGTAGCGGGTACAATGACAGGGAATGAAGATTGAACCCCTCAGATGCCACATTCATCGCTGATTGCGGCATCTGAGATCTATATTAAGGCCTTTCATGGGTTACTCAGTTAAAAAAATAAAATAATGTAATTGTACTTACCTCATCTATCTGATTGCGAAGAGGCTGCTGTGGCCATCTTGCTCGAAGATCCAGCGTGATATCTTGCGCAGCCTGTGATCATGTCATGACGTCAGCTGGCTCGGTGACGTCATACATCCCCGTGCTTGAGATTTTTTATTTTTACCACTATTTCAGGGAAAATCGATTAGTTACCATGAAGCACGAGCAATGTTGGCTTCTCGGCGAATCAAATATTTCCTGAAATTCGGATCAAATTCCACTTTGTCAGCTTTGGTTCGCTCAACACTAGCCATACTCATCAACATTAAAAGAAGTAGATGGTTGAAATAGATCACTATGAGTGGGGCGAATCTATAGAATATAGGAGCTTCACTTTTTGAATTTAATAACTGAAATAAATACATTTTTCGATGATATTTTTTATGCACCTGTACATTACAGTGGTGTATGATCATATGACGCATTCTCTCACTTACCAGTCACAATAATGTGGGTTTTTATGTCTTTATAAGTATATTTCACTTTACTGTTTTTACTTTCTTCAAATCTGAAGTAATATTCCCCATCAGCTTCTCTCCTTGGGTCAGTTGTGGTCAGGGTGCAGTCTCCAGAATCTGGATTTCCTGTCAGATGGAAGTTTGTTTTTTGCCCAGCACTGGATTTATCATTTGTGGCAATGATAGATCCTGAATGGACATATATCCAGGATCCAAAGGAATTACTGAACGTATTTCTGCCGTCAGCAGTGAAGTTACAAGGAATTGAGGCATTGAGACCCTCCTGAACCCGGACACTGGAAGCCACATCAATAGAATAGCTCGGCACCTGGCCTGTGATACCTGTAGAAGGATAAAGGAGGACAATAAGTATAATCCACAGAGATATTAACAGATTTATTCTTAAAAATTTACCTATTTTTTTTCATTCTATCATTCCAGGCTATGTACATGGGGGCATTTTTTTATGAAAGCATTTTACTCATTTTGGGCTATAAATCACTTTTTCAATTGGTCTTTATTAAAAATATGGAGCTGTTCTGTCACAAAGGGTTAACTGTTTTTCTAGCTGTGTGAATCCTTCTTTCCCTTTTTTGTCAGTCATATAATTACCCTTATTTGTAATTTACTAAGAGGTCATAAACACTTATTTAAGCCACAATCTGGGCTGCAGCTATCGATTAATTTTTATAATCAAGAATTCTACTGATTAATCCAACGAGTATTCTAACATAGTAACATAGTAACATAGTATATAAGACCGAAAAAAGACATTTGTCCATCCAGTTCGGCCTGTTTCCTACAAGTTGATCCAGAGGAAGGCAAAAAACCCCTGTGAGGCAGAAGCCAACTTTCCCCACCCAAGGGGAAAAAATTCCTTCCCGACTCCAATCAGGCAATCAGAATAACTCCCTGGATCAACGACCCCTCTCTTGTAGCTATAGCCTGTAATATTATTACACTCCAGAAATACATCCAGGCCCCTCTTGAATTCCTTTATTGTACTCACTATCACCACCTCCTCAGTCAGAGAGCTCCATAGTCTCACTGCTCTTACCGTAAAGAATCCTCTTCTATGTTTGTGTACAAACCTTCTTTCCTCCAGACGCAGAGGATGTCCCCTTGTCACAGTCACAGTCCTGGGGATAAATAGATGATGGGACAGATCTCTGTACTGACTCCTGATATATTTATACATAGTTATTAGATCTCCCCTCAGTCGTCTTTTTTCTAAAGTGAAAAAAATAAATAAAATAATGTTTTCCTTTAAAAAAACCTCAACAGTCCCCCCAATGCCATCATCAGACCCCCTGCCATCAGCTTCCCCCCAGTGCATACACTGCCACCCAAAGCTCTTCCCACGTAACCCAGTTTACCACCATCACAGAAGGAAAGCTTTCCAACTTAGTCTCCAAGTCACACCTCATCACCTGTGCCCTTGACCCAATCCCACCTCATCCCTAACCTCACCACTATAATTATCCCTGCCCTAACCCACCTCTTCAACCTATCGCTAACCACTGGCATCTTCGCTTCCTCTTTTAAACATGCAACCGTCACACCCATACTCACTAAACCTTCCCTGGACCCATCCTCTTTATCGAGCTATCAGCCCATTTCACTGCTCCCATTTACATTCAAACTCCTAGAACAACATATCCATCTCAAATTGACCCCTCACTTCTTATCCCCCTTTTTGATCAGATGAATCCGGCTTCACTGCACTGAAACTGCTCTAACCAAAGTCGCCAACGATCTGCTATCTGCCAAAGCTAAACGTCACTACTCTGCGCTCCTCCTTCCTGACCTTTCCTCTGCCCTTGACACTGTTGACCACTCTCTCCTCCTACAAATCCTCTCTTCCCTTGACATCAAAGACCTAACCCTCTCCTGGATCTCCTCGCACCTCACCAACAGAACCTTCAGCGTTTCCCTTTCATACACTACCTCCTCATCACGCCCCCTCTCTGTTGGTGTCCCTCAAGGCTCCATCCTGGGTCCCCTGCTTTTCTCTATTTATACATTCGGCCTGGGACAGCTCATAAAGTCCCATGGCTTCCAATACCACCTCTATGCTGACGACACTCCAATCTACCTCTCCGGCCCAGATGATGCTTCCCTCATATCCAGAATCCAAGCATGTCAGAAATATCTTCATTCTTCTCCTCCTGCTTCCTAAAACTCAACATGGAGAAAACTGAATTCATTGTCTTTCCCACACGTCACTCAGCCCCCCTACCTGACCTATCCATCACAGTTAATAGCACATCACATTCTACAGTTTTGCAGGCCTGGAGTATCATTGGATTCTGCCCTGCCCCTGTCCTTTAAGCCACAGATTCAAACCCTTACCACTACCACCATCAACTTAAGAACATCTCTCGTATTTGCGCCTTCCTCACCCCTGAGTCAACTAAAATACTAGTGCATGCTCTCATCATCTCCCGCCTGGACTACTACAACATCCTCCTGTGTGGCCTCCCATCCAGCACTTTCGCTCCCCTCCAATCTATTCTCAGCTCTGCTGCCTGGTTAATCCACCTCTCCCCTCGTTTCTCCTCTGCCAAAATCTTCACTAGCTCCCCATAGCCAATTCAGTTTGAAATACTAACAACTACATATAAGGCTGTCCACAACCTGTCCTCTCCTTACATCTCTGACCATCTGTTTCTCACATAATCGACTACAAGATTTCTCACTTGCCTCTCCCCTACTCTGAAACTCAGTACCCCAACACATCAGACTGTCCCCCAACATTCAAGGCTTCAAGAATAACCTGAAAACCCACCTTTTCAGGAAAGCCCACTATCTGCAATGAGCATGCTGCCACCACACAGCCATAAGAGCAGCCTATACCCTCATCTAGTGTGTTCTCCTCTTCCCTTATAGATTGTAAGCTCTTGCGGGCAGGGTCCGCTACCCCTCTGTACCAGTCTGTTAATAACTTCTTGTTTACTGTTTTTTGTGTAACCCCAGCTGGATGTACAGCGCCATGGAATTATTGGTACTTTAAAATAAATAATAATAAAACCAGCATCCCCCCATGCCATCAGCTTCCCCCCCAGTGCCCTCAGTTTCCCCCCATGCCATCAGCTTCCCCAGTGCCAACAGGGTCCTGCCCCAGTGCCATCAGGTTCCCCTTCCAGTGCTATCAGCACCCCCAAGTGCCATCAACTCCCCCTCCAGTGCCATCAGGCTGCCCTCCAGTGCCATCAGCTTCCCCCCAGTACCATCAGCCTCCCCCAGTGCCATTAAGTTTCCCCCCAGTACCATTAGGGTCCCCCCTCCAGTGCCATTAACCCCCCCCCCCAGTGCCATCAGGCTCCCTTCAGTGCCATCAGACTGCCCTCCAGTGCCATCAGCTCCCCCCCCTCAGTTCCATCAGCTTTCTCCACAGGATCTCCCCAGTGCCATCAGACTCCCCCCAGTGCCATCGGCTGCCTCCCATGCCATCAGCTGCCCCCCCCTGACATCAGGTTCCCCCCAGTGCCATCATGCTATCCTCCCCAGTGCCACCATCTCCCCCTCCTAGTCATAAATCCCCAGTGCCAGTGAAAAAACATATTTACCTGTCCTCTAGTGGCACTGCCAACACTCTAGAGATCTTCTATCTTCTTCTTCATGCGCTGCACGGGGACCTGACATCACACAGCATCAGATCATAGTGCACACTTACGCGCACTACATCCTGACATTGTGTGTATGTCAGCATTCAGTGCAGCACAGTACGGGTGGGCGGGTGACCACGGAGCGTGAGTAATAGCAAGCGCTTCACTCACACCAGACCAATTGATTGCCTCCAAAGGTATACATAGCCATTAAGTAAAACTCAACCATTATCCCAATAACCATAGTACATGTAAATACAATCAAAAATAGTGTATGTAGAGGCAGACCATGTCACTGCTCTGGATCTATTAGAAAGAGGGGCTCATCCTTGGTTGATGCCATTCCTTTTTGCTGCTGGGTTGTTTCCAGGGGGTTACAGATATTGATGATCCTTACAGTGGTTTTCCAAGGAGATGAAAATTAAGTAAAAAATATACTAAAGCCAGCCTAACATGAAAACAATACAATCACACCCGTCTGACTTCTTGTCTGTTTGGTTTTGGTGTTTGCCCGTCCCTCCTCATCTCCATTGTCTGGTGTTTCTCGATACAGAGTTTGACTATTTCACAAGGATCCTTATCAGGGAAGGGCTCTAAATCCTTTTAACAAATTAACACGCTCTAGAGCGCACAACCAGCCTCATTTATCCCTGATACAAATGAATGTATAAAAAGTAACCTTTATTTAGCAATCTTAAAATTACTTAATTTGTGAACACACTTTTACTAAAAACACTGCTTGTTACACTGAAGGGATCACTAATTTCAGTGAACTCTGTGGTCATGGATGTGCACTAATCCATGATGTGCCACTTTCACATCAGTGTTGCTGAAGTAGATTAATCAATGTATCCACACTGACTATGTGGACGACACTATGCTGCAGCTGACTGCTGCCTATAGCCAACTATCACCACAATCTCCCTAACTGTCCCTACAGTGTATCAACCAGCACATTAAAACCCTAATCTTCCGTCCCCCAACAAGTTTCGCCAGCTAGGCTGGCGTCCTCAGGGGTATTGGACAGAATTTGGCGAAACTTGTTGGGGGACGGAATTGATTAATCTACTTCAGCAACACTGATGTGAAAGTGGCCATGGATTAGTGCACATCCATGACCACAGAGTTCACTGAAATTAGTGATCCCTTCAGTGTAACAAGCAGTGTTTTTAGTAAAAGTGTGTTCACAAATTAAGTAA
Source organism: Bufotes viridis (assembly GCA_033119425.1). Classification (NCBI taxonomy): domain Eukaryota; kingdom Metazoa; phylum Chordata; class Amphibia; order Anura; family Bufonidae; genus Bufotes; species Bufotes viridis. Next base: position 590,485,735 of record CM065590.1, read on the forward strand.
TTTTAAGATTGCTAAATAAAGGTTACTTTTTATACATTCATTTGTATCAGGGATAAATGAGGCTGGTTGTGCGCTCTAGAGCGTGTTATCTCGATACAGAGAAAATGCCTACAGATGCCCTCTCCGCCAATCGCAGGCACTTCCTGTGTGTCCAGAGACACCAGGAAGTGGAGATTAGTGGGAACCCAGCCAGCTTCAGAAAAGTGCTATTTTTTTTTTTTATGTTTTGCTTGGTTTTAGAATAATTGATCTCCCTATTTACAGGGGTTGTGCAACAAATAGAAGACTTGTAAAGGGAAGCTTACATACATGCCTCCTGACATCGGCTCCCCACTCCTCCACCTCCAGGCTTGTGATGCTCCACTGGGTCCCTGAAAACATTTGGTTTAGTTTGTGACCATTTGTCATGATGTAAGGGAATCCGATCACCACTGCATTCTATTATTAGCTGCAGGCGATGCCAAACCAGATGTTTTCAACAGGCTAGGAAGAGAAGGACTAGGGAGCCAGCACGGAGAAGCAGGTAAGTAAGATTCCCTTTACAGGTCCAGCCAAGGGGGTGGACAACTCCATTCTTGCAAAACTCCTTTAAGGAGACCAGCTGTGTGTGGAGACCTATTGGCAGTACTCCATGAGGAAAAATTATGTAAATAGTTTTTTTTCTCACAGAAAGAGAATGGTCTTAATAGTGCCACCTATTGGAAGTGACATCTTAGAAGTCAAAGTCTGACTGTTTTACAAGGATTAGACCATAACTGCAGAAATACCCAGGCCATATGGCCATCCATCCATTCATCCATAGACAGCTATTTTGGGAAACCTGCCCCTCTTCAGTATTGATTAGGATTATGTATTTCTGAATAAGAGGCATTTGATATATCTAAGGGGGACATTACCAATGTCTTCATATGCCACTGGGATACTTTTAGCATTTTTTTTAATAATTAGAATACAGTGGCATGCAAAAGTTTGGGTACCCTTGGTCAAAATTACTGTTACTGTGAACAGTGAAGCATGTTGAAGATGAAATGATCTCCAAAAGCATAAAGTTAAAGATTACACATTACCTTTGTATATTAAAGAGGTTCTCCATGAATTAAGAAAATGAAAATATATAAATATTACTTTATTATAAAAATATTCCCAAATACCTTTCATTAGTTATAATGGCTCTTTTTTTGTCTAGGGAGCGGGACCAATAATTATGAGAAAAAAATTGGCTGCCGTCCTATTAGTCCACACAAAACCTGTCCTAATCACACAGGAGGACAAGTTACTTCAGAGCACTGAGGTAAAGAGCTGCCTCATCCTCCTCTCTGCTCTGCTTGTCAGGAATCGTGATCCTGAATACAAGTGAATCTCTGTGGGAATGGAGAAGATAAGGAGACATGAGAGGAGGGTGAGGAGTGGCTAATGAGCAGCACTTGTTTACAGTCTCCATTACTACAGCAACACATGACCACAGTCTATTCTGTCCGTCCTCTCTGTACTTCATGTCTCTTCATGAACTAAATTCCCCAGAGATTCAGGGTTAATGGTCCAGAACACAGTTTAATATGATCTTTAGCTGAATCTCATGAGGAGACATAAAGTATAGAGAGGAGGTGGGGATGTGGCTATATCCTGCTGTGTGATTAGGACAGGTTTAAACATGTACTAGTAGGATGTCGGCCATTATATTACTCATAATGATTGCTCTCAAGACAAAACGAGGCATTATGACTAATGAAAGATATTTGGGAATATATTTATAATAAAGTAATATTTAGGTATTTTGATTTTCTTTATTCCCAGAGAACCCATTTAACCCCTTTAGGACACATGACGTACCAGTACGGCATGTTTCCCTAGTCCTTAAGGACACATGACGTACCGGTACATCATGAGTAGTTCCGATCACTGCTGCTCAGCTGGCAGTGATCGGAACAAGGTTCCTGCTGAAATCATTCAGCAGGTACCTTGTTACAATGCCCAGGGGGGTCCTGTGCCCCCCCCCCCCCGTATGGGCGATCGCTGCAAACCGCAGGTCAATTCAGACCTGCGGTTTGCAGCGCTTTGTGCGATCTCTGATCCCCGCGGTCAGAGAGTTAATGCCCCCAAAGTGTTCTTCTTTAACCCCCCCTGCAGCCTCCAATCATAATATGGCGGCGGGGGTGGTTGCGGGCGGCCGGAGGCGGTGCGCGAGGCGGGCGGTGCGGCGAGCGGGATCGCAATTGCGAATCCCCGCCCGCCTCCTCTGTAATGTTTCCCTGGTGTCTAGTGGATCTATCAGAGTGTCAGCACATTGCTGACACTCTGATAGAAACGGCTGGCATCTGTGCTTGTTCAGATGCCAGCCGTTTAACCCCTTCTATACCGTGGTCCGTACGGACTGCGGTATGGAAGGGTTAACAGGGAGGGAGCTCCCTCCCTCCTCCCATCGGGGGGCTGCTGTGCCTTTGCAGCCCCCCAACAGGATGGGATCGCAGAGGGAGGGGGCTCCACTCCGTCCCCATCCATCACCCGCTGCTTTCTTATGGCAGCGGGTGATGGTTGCCATGGAAACAGGAAGCTTTCAGAAGCGTCCTGCTCTCCATGGTGCTGAAAGTCTGAATAGACCTGCTAAAGTTCTATTCAGACTTTGTAAAGTACAAAATACAGCACAGTGCACTATATAGTGTACTGTACTGTATTATACAGACACCAGATCCACTTTTTTTTTTTTTTTTTTTATGGTTTTCACCTGAGGAGTTCAGTCATGTGATATTTTTATAGAGCAGGTTTTTACGGACGCGGCGATACCTAATATGTGTAGTGTATTTATTTTTTTTAATTTTTATTCAGTGATATGTGTTTTCATTTTTCCAAAATGGAGTCACTTTTATGGAGTTTCTACTCTAGGGGTGCATCGGGGGGGCTTCAAATTGGACATGGTGTCAAAAATCCAGTCCAGCAAAATCTGCCTTCCAAAAACCATATGGCGTTCCTTTCCTTCTGCGCCCTGCAGTTTGGCCATACAGCAGTTTACGACCACATATCGGGTGTTCGTGCAAACTGCAGAATCGGGGTAATAAATATTAAGTTTTGTTTGGCTATTAACCCTTGCTTTGTTACTGGAAAAAATGGATTAAAATGGAAAATTTTACAAAAAATTGAAATTCTGAAATTTTATCTCCATTTGCCATTAACTCTTGTGGAAAACCTAAAGGGTTAATGACGTTTGTAAAATCAGTTTTGAATACCTTGAGGGGTATAGTTTCTAGAATGGGGTCATTTTTGGATGGTTTTTATTATGTAAGCCTCACAAAGTGACTTCAGACCTGAACTGGTCCCTAAAAAGTGGGTTTTTGAAAATTTCTGAAAAATTTCAAGATTTGCTTCTAAACTTCTAAGCCTTGTAACGTCCCCAAAAAATAAAACGTCATTCCCAAAATGATCGATACATGAATTAGACATATGGGGAATGTAAATCAATAACTTTTTGGGGCGTTATTACTATGTATTATAGAAGTAGAGTAATTGAAACTTGGAAAATTGCAAATTTTTCAAAATTTTTGGTAAATTTGGTATTTTTTTATAAATAAAAATGAAATTTTTCGACTTCATTTTACCAGTGTCATGAAGTACAATATGTGACGAAAAAACAATCTCAGAAGGGCCTGGATAAGAAAAAGCGTTTTAAAGTTATCACCACATAAAGTGACACTGGTCAGATTTTGAAAAAATGACCTCCACTGTTGCTTATAACAACCATTTCATCTTCAACTTACTTAACCTCTTAATGACCGGGCCATTTTGTACATTCGTGACCTGGGTGATTTTTGGAAATCTTCATGTGGTAATAACTTTGGAATGCTTTCACTTATCCAAGCCATTATGAGACTGATTTCTTGTGACACATTGTACTTCATGTTAGTGGTAAATTTCTAAAAACTAACCTAAATTTACTGACAATTTGGAAAAATTTGTAATTTTCAAAATTTGAATTTCTCTGCTTTTAAAGCAGATAGTGATACCTCACAAAATAGTTATTACTTTACATTTCCCATATGTCTATTTTATGTTTGCATAGTTTTGTAAATGTCTTTTTTTTTAAGACATCAGAAGGCTTCGAATTTTAGAAGCAATTCTTAAAATTTCCCAAACCCACTTTTTTAAGGACCAGTTATGAAGTCCCTTTGTTGGGCTTACATAGTAGAAACTACCCATAATTGACCCCATTCTAGAGACTACACCCTGAAGTTTTTCAAAACTGATTTTACAAACTTTGTTAACCCTTTAGGTGTTCCACAGGAAAAAAGGAAAATGGAGATGATATTTCTAAATTTAACGTGTTTGTCAGATTTTCCATTTTAATCCTTTTTTTCTGTAACACAGCAAGGGTTAACAGCCAAACTAAACTCAATATCTATTACCCTGATTCTGCAGTTTACAGATACACCCTATATGTGGTCAAAAATCCCTGTATGGTCGCACAGCAGGGCTCAGAAGGAAGGGAGTGCCATATGGTTTTTGGATTTTAGTCACCATATCACATTTAAAGCCTCCTTGATGTACCCTATGGCAGAAACTCCCGAAAAGTGACCCCATTTTGGAAACCACAGGATAAGGTGACAGTTTTATTGGTACTATTTTGGGATACATGATTTTTGATTGCTAAATTTTATGCTGTTTGTGAGGCAAGTTAAAAAAAAATGGCTTTTCTGGCACAGTTTTTATTTTCTGTTTTTCACAATGTTCACCTAATAGCCTTAGGTTAAATCATGTGCTATTTTTATAGAGCAGGTTGTTACGGATGCGGTGATTCCTAATATGTCTATTCTTTTGTTTCAGTTCAAACAATAAAGCATTTTTTAAAATAAATCATGTTTTGTGTCTCCATTTTCTGAAAGATAATTTTTAATTTTTTGGGAGATTGTCTTATGTTGGGGCTCATTTTTTGCAGGATGAGGAGATGGTTTGATTACTATTTTGGTCTATATTGGACTTTTATATCGCTTGGCATTACGCTTTTTGTATGTAAGATGACAAAAAAATTGCTTTTTTGGCACAGTTTTTATTTTTTTTAAGGCATTCACCTTAGAGGATAGATCATGTGATATTTTTTATAGAACAGGACCTCGGCATGGAAGGGGTTAAACGGCCGCCATCGATGCCAGCACCGATTATGTTACAGCTGCCACTCTGCTCTGCCAGCCATCCTGAATAATTGTGGAGGTGGGGAAGAGGTGGTGGGGGCACCCAGATGATTATGGAAAGGGGTTTGAGTCCAGCTCGTCATCCTGAATGGACTGACCAATCACAGTGATCTAAAGGCAGGGACTGCTGTGACTGGTCCCCTGCTGGGCGCCTGGACTTCTCTGCTGTCCGTAACACCTGTTTAGATGCCGGTGTCCTGCGGTGATACTTTGATCTCATGACGTACTGTGTAAGTCATGATGCGGTAACTAACACCACATCATAACGTAGACACATCATTGGTCATTAAGGATTTAACTGTTCACAGTAACAGGAATTTTGATCAGGGGTCCCCAAACCTTTGCATGTCACTATAAATGACTGACATACCTAAATATTACTTTATTATACACATATTCCCAAATAGCATTACTTATTTATAATGACTTGTTTTCTCTAGGTGGAGAAAACATCAGAGGAAATAAAATGGCCGCTGCCGTATTAGCACACACAAAACCCATCCTAACTCACAACTCGATGGGATAGTAGAAAGCAGGGAGCTAAAGAACCGCTCAGCTCTCCTCTGGGTATCATGAATTAAGATCCTACACAAAGCTAATAAAATCTTCAGCTCTGTGTCTGTAGGAAAAGTGAAAGTGAAAGTGCAGACAGGATGGATTGGTGTGGCAGATGAACCGCAGCGTGCGCGCCCTGCTAAACATTACCACAGCCCCACAACACTGGTGTCTGTCCTGTCTGCACTTTCCTTTCATAATAAATGCTAGTTGGGAAGGTATTTATAATAAAGTAAAATATTTTAGTATTTTCAGTCATCTTATTTAGTCATATTCCATTTAAAAAAAACTTTTATTCATAAGAACAATGATAATAGAAACTCTAATATTTGTACTAGTAAAAAATGGCTGCTACAATTTTATTTGCTACTATTACTACTTCTATACTACTACTACTAGTACTACTACTACTATTACTACTACTAATAATAATAATAATAATAATAATAATAACAAAAAAGAAAAAATACATACTACTACAACGACTACTACTACTACTAGAACTACTACTTCTAATAATAATAATAATGATAATAATAATAATAATAATAATAATAATAATAAAAACAATAAAAACAATAAACTATTACTCCTACTAATGTTACAATTGCTAATAATACTAATCTTAATATTATTGCTACTAATTTTAGTATTTTATTACTACAATTACTACTACTACTGATACTACTGCTACTGCTGCTATTGCTACTACTTCTACTATTTCTGATACTGCTACTAGGCTACTATAACTACTGCTGCTACTACTATTACTACTACTTTTACTATTTCTGATACTGCTACTATGCTACTATGACTACTGCTGATACTACTACTGCTACCACTATTACCACTACTGCCACTACTACTATTACTACTGCTGCTACTACTACTACTTCTACTATTACTACTACTTTTATTAAAACCTATACTGATATTGCAACATGCGGCCACGACCCAGGGCCCTCTATTTCGCGTCCCAGGTGAAGGAAATGCAGATTGGTATGTTGCAGCCTAAAATGTCTCTTTATGTGTGTCACGGTGCTCCTACCTGGATATGACTGGACCCCAGGCTTTGGCTCTGAAGCAATCAATAGGGGGAATAACTGAGGGATTGTAAGAAATAAGTTGAGTCCAGACCTTGAGATGAAGTTCAATGGCAGCTTTATTTTGAATAACCGTTTCTCCAAACAGTTTTAGGCTTTGTCTTGGTTCCAGCAAGCATTAGCAATAAACTGGCAGGCAAACTCAACTCTGCTATATCTTTCTCACACTCTGCTGTACTTAAAAGCTAACTTGGTGTCTTTGTTTCCTCTTTACGCTGCACTTCACTCTTGTAGTTGGACTTATGTTTAGCCAAAATGTAGGTTAGGATCCTGGCAGCTCCAACACGGAGTCTCAACCAGAACAAAACTAAAACTGCCCCACTTTCTTCTGGCAGGAAGCAGGACTGGCCCACTTCTGCCCAAAGGGAGGGAGAATGGAATGGAAAGTTCCATTCTCTCTAAGGATAGCTCTTCCATTTACGCTGCCACCTGCTGGTGAACCAGGCACATTAAATGAACATAACAAGATTATGAATGCACATTGTGGAGGACCTGGAAAGACATACATAAGATGACATTATATTAGCCCATTAGAGATAGCAGCAAGGTACAATAGTGGTAACACCACTCTACTACTAATAATACTAATCCTACTGCTACTACTATTACTACAGCCACTACTACCACTATTAATATTACTACTATTGCTATTACTAGTGCTGCTACTAATACTACTCCTACTGCTGCTACTACTTCTACAGTTATTAACCCCCTCAGCCCCCCTAGCTTAAACCCCCTTAATGACCAGGCTACTTTTTACAATTCCGCACTACACTACTTTCACCGTTTATTGCTCGGCCATACAACTTACCACCCAAATGAATTTTACCTCCTTTTCTTCTCACTAATAGAGCTTTCATTTGGTGGTATTTCATTGCTGCTGACATTTTAACTTTTTTTGCTATTAATCAAAAATAACCGAAATTTTTGCAACAAAATGACATTTTTCGCTTTCTGTTGTAAATTTTTTTTTAAAAAATACATTTCTATATAAATTTTTCTCTAACTTTATTGTTCTACATGTCTTTGATAAAAAAAAATCCAATAAGTGTATATTTATTGGTTTGGGTAAAAGTTATAGCGTTTACAAACTATGGTGCAAAAAAGGGAATTTCGGCATTTTGAAGCAGCTCTGACTTTCTGAGCCCCTGTCATGTTTCTTCAGGTGCTAGAATGTCAGGATAGTATAAATACCCCCCAAATGACACCATTTTAGAAAGAAGACACCCCAAAGTATTCGCGGAAGTTTTTTGCAGCCTGGGTGCGCAAAGGGGCCCAAATTCCAATGAGTACCTTTAGGATTTCACAGGGCATTTTTACGCATTCCAGACTTCTTCTAGCTCACCTGCTGGCCCTCACCTACAATCTTTTACAGGGTTAGCTCACATGCAGGCCCTCACCTACAATCTTTTAGAGGGTCAGCTCACCTGTAGGCCTTCACCTACAATCTTTTACAGGGTCAGCTCACCTGCAGGCCCTCACATGTAATGTTTTACAGGGTCAGCTCACCTACAGGCCCTCACATATAATGTTGCATGCATATAAAGCACCATACTGCGTAACACATACCCCTTGACAAGGTAGATTTACGCATGGTGGTGCTCCATGTAACGGTTGCGGGCCTGTTTGGTGTGGGCCGAAGTCTCCCTTTTGCAACTTTACTGCCTCTTCCAGACTGTTGCGGTGCTGCGGATCCCTATCCCACTGTACTGCTGTCCTCGCTCGGCTTTTCACCTTCCCATGTTGGGTCAGTGACCTCATCGTCCACCACCTCCTCTTTCACTTTCTCACTCTGCTCATTCTCCTGACTTGACCTAACCACAACCTCAGTGATTTACAACTGTGTAGAGATGAGCGAACACCTGGATGTTCGGGTTCGAGAAGTTCGGCCGAACTTCCCGAAAATGTTCGGGTTCGGGATTCGAACTCGACCCGAACTTTATCCCGAACCCGAACCCCATTGAAGTCAATGGGGACCCGAACTTTTAGGCACTAAAAAGGCTGTAAAATAGTCCAGGAAAGGGCTAGAGGGCTGCCAAAGGCAGCAAAATGTAGGTAAATCCCCTGCAAACAAATGTGGATAGGGAAATTAATTAAAATAACATAAAATAAATAAAAATTAACCAATATCAATTGGAGAGAGGTCCCACAGCAAGGAATCATGCGTCATATCACCCACCACTGGAGAAGGCCACTCTCATTTATTTCGGACCAGCACCCAGACAGAGGATACAGGTCCCACAGCAAGGAATCATGCCTCATATCAACCACCAACGGAGAAGGCCACTCTCATTTATTTTGGACCAGCACCCAGACAGAGGATACAGGTCCCACAGCAAGGAATCATGCGTCATATCAACCACCACCAGAGAAAGCCACTCTCATTTATTTTGGACCAGCACCCAGACAGAGGATACAGGTCCCACAGCAAGGAATCATGCCTCATATCAACCACCACCGGAGAAGGCCACTCTCATTTATTTTGGACCAGCACCCAGACAGAGGAGAAAGGTCCCACAGCAAGGAATCATGCCTCATATCAACCACCACTGGAGAAGGCCACTCTCATTTATTTTGGACCAGCACCCAGACAGAGGAGAGAGGTCCCACAGCAAGGAATCATGCGTCATATCAACCACCACCGGAGAAGGCCACTCTCATTTATTTTGGAACAGCATCCAGACAGAGGAGAGAGGTCCCACAGCAAGGAATCATGCATCATATCAACCACCACCGGAGAAGGCCACTCTCATTTATTTCGGCCCAGCACCCAGACAGAGGAGAGAGGTCCCACAGCAAGGAATCATGCCTCATATCAACCACCACCGGAGAAGGCCACTCTCATTTATTTTGGACCAGCACCCAGACAGAGGATACAGGTCCCACAGCAAGGAAACATGCGTCATATCAACCACCAACGGAGAAGGCCACTCATTTATTTTGGAACAGCACCCAGACAGAGGATACAGGTCCCACAGCAAGGAATCATGCGTCATATCAACCACCACCGGAGAAGGCCACTCTCATTTATTTTGGACCAGCACCCAGACAGAGGATACAGGTCCCACAGCAAGGAATCATGCGTCATATCAACCACCACCGGAGAAGGCCACTTTCAGTTATTTCGGCCCCACCACCCAGACAGAGGAGAGGTTCATTCAACTTTGGGTTGCACCGCAAGATCATGGTAAAGTTAAAAAAATGAGGATTCAATAAAGAAGTGCCCCGGAGTACAAGAATACATGGTTGATGGGGAGGCAGTTATAAATGTCTATTCTGCACAAGGGAGGCACAGGTCCTGTGGGATCCATGCCTGGTTCATTTTTATGAACATCAGCTTGTCCACGTTGGCTGTGGACAGGCGGCTGCGTTTGTCAGTAATGACGCCCCCTGCCGTGCTGAATACACGTTCAGACAAAACGCTGGCCGCCGGGCAGGCCAGCACCTCCAAGGCATAAAATGCTAACTCTGGCCACGTGGACAATTTGGAGACCCAGAAGTTCAATGGGGCCGAACCATCAGTCAGTACATGGAGGGGTGTGCAGACGTACTGTTCAACTATGTTAGTGAAATGCTGCCTCCTGCTAACACGTTCCGTATCAGGTGGTTGTGCAGTTAGCTGTGGCGTGGAGACAAAACTTTTCCACATTTCTGCCATGCTATCCCTGCCTTCAGAGGAGCTGGCTGTGACACAGCTGCGTTGGCGACCTCTTGCTCCTCCTCTGCCTTCGCCTTGGGCTTCCACCTGTTCCCCTGTGACATTTGGGAATGCTCTCAGGAGCGCCTCTACCAGCGTGCGCTTGTACTCGCGCATCTTCCTATCACGCTCCAGTGCAGGAAGTAAGGTGGGCACATTGTCTTTGTACCGGGGATCCAGCAGGGTGGCAACCCAGTAGTCCGCACACGTTAAAATGTGCGCAACTCTGCTGTCGTTGCGCAGGCACTGCAGCATGTAGTCGCTCATGTGTGCCAGGCTCCCCAGAGGTAAGGACAAGCTGCCCTCTGTGGGAGGCGTATCGTCATCGTCCTCCGTATCCCCCCAGCCAGGCACCAGTGATGGGCCTGGGCTGTGTCGGGTGCAACCCCGCTGTGAACCTGCTTCATCCTCATCCTCCTCCACCTCCTCCTCATCCTCCTCGTCCTCCAGTAGTGGGCCCTGGCTGGCCACATTTGTACCTGCCCTCTGCTGTTGCAAAAAACCTCCCTCTGAGCCACTTCTAACAGACTGGCCTGAAAGTGCTAAAAATTACCCCTCATCCTCCTCCTCCTCCTGGGTCACCTCCTCTTCCATCATCGCCCTAAGCGTTTTCTCAAGGAGACATAGAAGTGGTATTGTAACGCTGATAACGGTGTCATCACCACTGGCCATGTTGGTGGAGTACTCGAAACAGCACAACAGGGCACACAGGTCTCGCATGGAGGCCCAATCATTGGTGGTGAAGTGGTGCTGTTCCGCAGTGCGAATGACGCGTGCGTGCTGCAGCTGAAACTCCACTATGGCCTGCTGCTGCTCGCACAGTCTCTCCAGCATGTGCAAGGTGGAGTTCCACCTGGTGGGCACGTCGCATATGAGGCGGTGAGTGGGAAGGCCGAAGTTACGCTGTAGCGCAGACAGGCGAGCAGCGGCAGGATGTGAACGCCGGAAGCGCGCACAGACGGCTCTTACTTTATGCAGCAGCTCTGACATGTTGGGGTAGTTGTGAATGAACTTCTGCACCACCAAATTCAGCACATGCGCCAGGCAAGGGATGTGCGTCAAACCGGCTAGTCCCAGAGCTGCGACGAGATTTCGCCCATTAACACCACCAGGCCGGGCTTGAGGCCCACCGGCAGCAACCACTGGTCGGTCTGTTTTTCAATACCCCGCCACAACTCCTGCGCGGTGTGGGGCCTGTTCCCCAAACATATGAGTTTCAGAATGGCCTGCTGACTTTTACCCCGGGCTGTGCTGAAGTTGGTGGTGAAGGTGTGTGGCTGACTGGATAAGCTGGTGGAAGCAGAGGAGGAGGAAGCCAGGTAGGAGGAGGAGGCTACAGGAGGCAAAGAATGATGCCCTGTGATCCTTGGTGGCGGAAGGACGTGCGCCAAGGAACTCTCCGCCTGGGGCCCAGCCGCCACTACATTTACCCAGTGTGCAGTTAGGGAGATATAGCGTCCCTGGCCGTGCTTACTGGTCCACGTATCTGTGGTTAGGTGGACCTTGCCACAGATGGCGTTGCGCAGTGCACACTTGATTTTATCGGATACTTGGTTGTGCAGGGAAGGCACGGCTGTCTTGGAGAAGTAGTGGCGGCTGGGGACAACATACTGTGGGACAGCCATGGACATCAGCTGTTTGAAGCTGTCTGTGTCCACCAGCCTGAATGACAGCATTTCAAAGGCCAGTAGTTTAGAAATGCTGGCATTCAGGCCCAGGGCTCGAGGGTGGCTAGGTGGGAATTTACGCTTTCTCTCCAAAGTTTGTGAGATGGAGAGCTGAACGCTGCCGTGTGACATGGTGGAGATACTTGGTGACGCAGGTGGTGGTGTCGCTGGCACATCCTCTGTTTGGTGGGCGGCAGGTGCCAACGTTCCTCCCGAAGCGGAGGAAGAGGCCGAGGCGGCAGCAGTAGAAGAGGGAGCAGGGGGAGCCAGAGTGAGTTCCTTGCTTTTAAGGTGTTTACTCCACTGCAGTTCATGCTTTGCATGTAGATGCCTGGTCATGCAGGTTGTGCTAAGGTTCAGAACGTTAATGCCTCGCTGGCGGTGGCCAGTATCAGTCGAACTCTCTTGGCGGCGGCTGTTCTGCTTTTGCCCCCTGCTCCCTCTTTTGCTACGCTGTTGGCTCGGTCTCACCACTGCTTCTTCCTCTGAACTATGAAAGTCAGTGGCACGACCTTCATTCCATGTGGGGTCTAGGACCTCATCGTCCCCTGCATCGTCTTCCACACAGTCTTCCTCCCTGACCTCCTGTTCGGTCTGCACACTGCAGAAAGACGCAGCAGTTGGCACCTGTGTTTCGTCATCATCAGAGACGTGCGGACTCCGATGAAGTGGTATTCCCATGTCCTCATCATCAGGAAACATCAGTGGTTGTGCATCAGTGCATTCATTCTATGTCTTCCACCACTGGGGAAGGGCTAGGTGGATTTCCTTGGGAAACCATGCCAGCAGAGTCTTCAAACAGCATAAGAGAATGCTGCATAACTTGAGGCTCAGACAGTTTCCCTGATATGCATGAGGGTGATGTGACAGACTGATGGGCTTGGTTTTCAGGTGCCACCTGTGCGCTTTCTGCAGAAGACTGGGTGGGAGATAATGTTGTGAACATGCTGGATCCACTGTCGGCCACCCAATTGACTAGCGCCTGTACCTGCTCAGGCCTTGCCATCCTTAGAACGGCATTGGGCCCCACCAAATATCGCTGTAAATTCTGGCGGGTACTGGAACCTGAGGTAGTTGGTTCACTAGGACGTGTGGCTGTGGCAGAATGGCCACGTCCTCTCCTAGCTCCAGAGGGTACACTAACACCACCACGACCGCGTCCGCGTCCCTTACTAGATGTTTTCCTCATTGTTACCGTTCACCAAGCACCACAATGAGGAAAAAAATACTTGGCCCAATGTATTGATTTCAAATTTAGGCCTTTTTTTACAGGCACCTAACACTATCTGCCTATTTGTTTATATAGCGTATTACACTAATCCAGGCACAGCAGTAACCACTGATTTAGGGGAATATCTCTTTTAGGGCTAGTATTTAGGCCCTGGATGAAAGGTATCCTGTTATCCTGGAACACCAGATTCAGGGTATTGCTATTTTGCCAGATTAATTTCACCCCAGAACAAAATATGTGTTTTGGCAGACACTATGAAATCTGGCCTGCAACTGCTTGGACACCAGATTCAGGGTATTGCTATATTGGCAGGTTAATTTCACCCCAGAACAAATTATATGTGTAAGCGGACACTATGAAATCTGGCCTGCAACTGCTTGGACACCAGATCCAGGGTATTGCTATATTGGCAGGTTAATTTAACCCCAGAAAATAATCTATCCTTTGCCAGACAGCAGACAGTATTATACTTGGCTAGCCAAAGCTGGAACACCAGATTTAGGGGACTCGTATTTGGGCAATTGTATTTAACCCCTTAATAAAATATAGAAATTTCTTTCCTGAGTTTCTAGGGGTGACAATTAGCACAGCCAAGCCCCTGATGTAGTATATAGCAAAAAAAAAAAACTAGTATTGATGGATTGATGGACTTGGTGGCAGCTTCTTTTGGTGCACCACAAGTCACAAAATGGCCGCCGATCAACCCAGAAAATAAGTGACAGAAAAACGCTCTGTGCAGCCTAAAAACCAGTGAGCAAGTAACTAGCAGAAGTTCAATGATTCTCAGCTGTTGATCGATCACTTCATTTAGTGTTTTGGCTAAGTTAATCCCTTCCTAATCTCGCCCTAACACAGCAGCTGCATCCTCTCCCTACACTAGTACGAGCAGTGTGACGTGCGGCGCTACGTGACTCCAGCTTAAATAGAGGCTGGGTCACATGCTGCACTTGGCCAATCACAGCCATGCCATTAGTAGGCATGGCTGTGATGGGCTCTTAGGGCAAGAAGTAAAACGCTAGCTGATTGGCTGCTGTGCAGCCCTTCAGAAAGCGGGAAGTAATCAACGAACACCGAACCCGAACCCGAACTTTTTTGAAAATGTCCGGGTTTGGGGTCCGGGTCCCGGACACCCCAAAATTCGGTATGAACCCGAACGATGCTCGAACTGTTCGCTCAACACTACAACTGTGTCTTCATCATACTCCTAATGAAAGAATGATTACCGTTCACCACCGTCATCTTCTTGAGACTGTGAAGGCTCAAGAAGTTGGGAATCAGGGAACAATATCTCAGGTACCTTTTCAAATGTGCTGGGTGTGAGGGCCAAACCAAGTACGTGCAATGAAAAGAGGTCATGTGAATATTCGAGTGTGGGATCACTTGTTTGGCCAGACTCGACATGGTGGGAGGAAGGAGTATCAGAGTGAGGATTCGGTTGACCAGACTCTTGGCTACAGAGACTAGACTTAGTGGAAGAGAGGGTGGTGCTTAACCGACTGGAAGCATTATCTTCAGCAATCCAACCGACCACCTGTTCACACTCGTCCAACTTGGACAGTGTTGTCCTGTGCGGGCGCGGCTCAGCTAATTTGGACATGTAGCTGGGTAAGGTGGATTTTTTTTTTTCTGGTGCACTGGCAGCAGGCACAGTTTCATTGCGCATAGGGCCACGGCCTCTACTTGGATTATCAGCATCATGTCCTCTTCCCTGTCTCTTTGTGTTCGCCTTCTTCATAGTAATGGTTTTGGCTGTAGATGTGGAGCAGATTGTTTTACCGTCCGCTAAAGACACCGTTTCCTGATGCAGGACAGTATTGGTTACAGAACACCACAGATTTTGGACACTATACTAGGCCCAGATTAATGGAAGTTGTAATATACACAATGTTTTTAGATGCAGTTCAGTATTAGATACAAAAACCAACAGATTTTGGACACTATACTAGGCCCAGATTAATGGAAGTTGTAATATAGACAGTGTGTTTAGATGCAGTTCAGTATTGGATAAAAAACAACAGATTTTGGACACTATACTAGGCCCAGATTAATGGAAGTTGTAATATACACACTGTTTTCTGAGTCAGAACAGTATTGGTTATAGAACACCACAGTTTACGGATACTATATTAGGACCAGATTATTGGCATTTGTAATACAGACAGTGTTTTCTGAGGCAGGACAGTATTGGTTACAGAGAACACCACAGATTATGGACACTAAATGTGACCCAGAGTATTAAAGAGTCAGTCTGCAGATGATGTACAGTATATGTCACTAATAGGTATAAAATAAAAATATCTTGCTGCTGTCAAACACACAGAGTAGCCCTTAAAAAGATTGTGGGTTCTTTGAAAAGCTTTTGGTATCAAATACAGCAAATTCCTCTCCCTGCACTATCTGTCCCTTCCTTAGCACGGATGTCCCTGACACTGCTGTTAAAAATATTGTTGATCTAAAACACACACAGTAGTCCTTAAAAGGACTTTTGGATCTTTCAAAAGCTTTCTCTAACTAAAATTAAAATTAAAACCCGCAAAACGTGCAGCGCGGAGACTCGAGCATTTTGCTCGAGCACATGCGGTACTCGGCCCAGTACCACCAGGTGGTAGCATTATACTGTAGGGATATTTTTTAAAAGGGACTGTATAACCGGTTAGTTTTGAAGGAAAGATGAATGGCAGTAAATGCAACGCAATTCTTAAGGACAACTTGATACAGTCCACCAGATATTTGAGACTGGACTGAAGGTTCACTTTCCAGCAGAACAATGAACCTAAACATACTGCTAGGAAATTAAAATGTCTTGGAATGGCCTAGTCCTGTGATGGCTAACTTCCAGCTGTGTTCCCCCTTGCTTGGCTGTTCTCAGAACTCCATATAAATGAATGGAGAATGCTTGGAGTTGTAGTTTCACCACAGTTGGAGTGCCAGAGGGCTGAAGACTGCTGGACAACTAAACAATCATATCATTTGAAGGAGCTGGAGCAGTTTTTACGCTAATAGATACATAACCACAGACTTATAACTGCATCTTTTTGGGGGGTGAACACTTATGCACATTAATGTTTGTGGTTATCCTAATATATATTTTTTTTTACAGTACAGTTTGTACCTTCGTAGTAATAGACATGCTGTGCAAATAGTACAAAAAATCCATTTTAATTCCAAACCGTGATGCAACAAAACAGGAATAACAACGTTGCCCTCACACATTGCAGACTTTTCACAGCAAAATCTACAAGTGGGCATTTTACAAATTTGCAATTTCTGTTGCAGTTTATGCTGCAGATTTTGTTGCAATTTTTTTTTTTTTGCAATGGAGCAGGATGGGTATTTTCTTTGTGAATTATGGATTTGTGTGTGAATTACATTTCCATTGAAATCAGTGGAGATATTCAGCTACATGAAATCCACAACAAAACATTATTTATGTTCTGTTCCGTTGCAGAATTTTCCCCAGTGGAACAGAACATAGGTATTGGAATGGTTATGCCCCATTGGATAGGGAATGTCTTCATGTTCTGGATTTTGTTGCAGAAAATTCCGTGTGTAGGCACCCTAAGGGAGTAGGCATTGTATACTGGAGGGTGAATACCCATACAAAAAAATAAAAAAAGACACTAATAGAGTCAGAGACAGATCATCTCCCCAAAAATGGAAGAAAAATGGTCAAGACATATGTACCCCTAAATAAAAACATAACTACAGCTCGCCCGGCAGGAACCGAGCCTTCACACAGCTCCAGTGACAGGAAAATCCAAATAATATTGATTTTTAGAGATGTCCCGAACTATTCGCTGGCGAACAGTTCCCGGCGAACATCGCTTGTTCGCGTTCGCCGCAGCGGGCGAACATATGTGATGTTCAGTCCGTCCCCTATACATCATCATTGAGCAAACTTTGACCCTGTACCTCACAGTCAGCAGACACATTCCAGCCAATCAGCACCCTCCCTCCCACACCTTACCACCTCCTATAAAAAGGGCAGCCATTTTAGATTCAGTCTGAAGCTGCATGTTAGTGAGAGCAGGGAGACTGCAGCTGCTGCTGTGCTGATGATTCTGAATTCATAGGGAAAGCGTTAGCTAGGCCAGTGTTCTGTGTCCACAGACTCATCTGATGTAAGAACAGCATCACAGCACCCCAAAAAGCCCTTTTTAGGGCTGCTACATTAGTCTTTTTTTTTTTTTTCTCCATATATATATTGCAGTTACATGGCCTGCCCATGTGTGAGGAGCTGCAGGCCCACAGACTGTAGTGTGCCCACTGCTAGTGCCCACCACTCATACCGGGTGGCACAGGACTTTGCTAAATAAAAAGGCATTTAATTTTTACCCTTTAATCTAAGGTTAGTTGCCTGCCAGTGTGTGTCAGTCTGACTTCCACTGACTGTAGTGTGCCCACTGCCAGTGCCCACCACTCATACCGGGTGGCACAGTAGCTTGCCAATAAATAAGGCATTTAATTTTTTTTCACAAAAGACAATCCCTGATAGGGTACGTAACAGGGATTAAACTGATAGGAATAGTACTAGTTAAGACACCACTCATATAGGGTGTCACAGCACATTGCTCTGTGCACGCGCAGTTCCCCAATTTGGGAGTAAGAGGACCGACCAAGCTGCTTTTTCCATCTCCCGGTTCCTGAAATCAATTCAGTTTGGTGTATGAGAGATTGGTCTGTCACTGTGAAGGCAGTCGAAGGTACCCGGCCTACATTATTTTTCACAAAAGGCAATCCCTGATATGGGACGTAATAGGGATTAAACTGATGAGAATAGTACTACAGAAAATACCACTCATATCGGGTGTGACAGTAAATTGCACGGCGCAGACGCAGTGACCGTGGATTGAAACAGAGTGGAGGGAGCCAGCGTTTTTTTAACCATCTCCCCGTTCGAAAAATCAATTCAATAAATGGACCCCAGATTGGGGACGTAACAGGGATTAAACTGATAAGAATAGTACTAGTTAACACACCACTCATACCGTGTGGCAGAGTACATTGCACGGCACACGCGCAGTGCCCCAAATTGGAAGTAACAAGAAGGACGCACACAGATAAATCACATTTCTGCAAGGAGTTTGTCAACTTTTGACAACTGTTTGCGGTTGTCTAAAATCCATTCAATACACGTCCTGATATGGAACGTAACAGGCAGGGGCTGACTGGCAACTTTTGGCCCAGGGGGCAAGTAACACCCAGAGGCCCACTGAGCCTCCCTCCTGCTTTCCGATTTGCCCTTCCTCCTCCTGATCCCCCTTGCCACTTTCGTCAGCCATGTAAATTACTACACAGGAAAACAAAATAAACTAGGGATGCTCCGATATATCGGCCGCCGAAACATATCAGCCGAAAATGGCATTTTTTGTCTAATGCCGAAAGTGTCATTTTCTGGCTGATCCAGTGTTGTATCAGTGTATTCCCTCCTCCACGATGGGCGGTGCTCTGTGTCCCAGCAGGGAGGAGAGAAACTGTGTCAGCCGGTCGAGCGCTGTGGGAGGAGAGCGCAGCGAGTGGCTGACGTCTCTCCTCTCCACAATGCTCAGCCTCTTCATGTTATGAATGAGCAGACAATCTCAGTATAGAGGATTCCTGTTCATTTGTAACAGGGGATGTTGAAATAGAGATTGAGGACTTTGTGTCCTCTATTGCTTTTCTATTTTAAAAGGAAATATCAGGGGTCACACTAAGACTTTTTAAAATAAATAGAGAACTTTAATTCGCTATACATAAGCAAACATAAATTAAAAGGACATGCATTTCTTGAATTTTTTTTTTACACTAGCAAACATGAGAACACAGTTTTTCAAATAGTTAAGTGAATATTACAACTGCTTAGTGCAGGAAATATTATGATGTATTGCATACACCATACTAACATTTGGAGAGGTATCTTTTTCTGTAAAATTTCAAACTGTTAGCAAAGACCTCATCAAAGGAGAGGTCTTCCGAATTTTTCAAGAACATCTTGAAATTGAACAAGTTCCAAAAGATCTCTTTCAACTGACATTATCATAAGTGCATCAAGAAGTTCTTGCCCCATGGTGGCTCTTAGGCGAGTCTTTATAAGTTTTAACTTACTAAATGCTCTTTCACATGCCACTTGGGTATATGATAGTGTTAGCAGGTATTCATAAACAACAGAGAGATTTTCATAAGCAGATGAAAAAGATTATATTTTACAAGAAATCGGTGACAGCAAAGAAAACATTTGTTACAGGACTTGCATTTTGTTTCTTGTTCCATGCTATCAACTGTACAGGAGCCCCAGTCATCATCATCAGTATTAACGGGATTATTATCCAGATAATCATCGTCATCATCATCTTCTTCTTGCTGACAGCTAATAGGAACCATGTCTACCTTCCCGCTCTCTTGTTCTCTAAGATGTGGGAACAAGTTGGCAAAACTCTGTAGCTCAGTTTTCAGACCTGATTCATCCACGTTTGACAATTGAGAAATTCTTTGTAGTGCTCCTGCCTCTAACACATTTGGATCTTTTCTGATTTTGTCAAAGAAACGAGGATCCAAGTATTGGGAGTCCTGAACTAATTGTTTGTTTTCAGAAAATCGCTCATCCAGGCTTCCAATTATCTGATCAAGAATTGGTCTAAAAACTTCGACTCGAAAGCGTTGGGTTTCACTAATAGGACGTTCATCAATTGAGGATTCGCCAGGCATACGCTTTTTCGCCCAATTCTTCTCTCTTGGAGCTCTGACTCAACTTCCAGGGAATCAAGGCCCTCTCTTTCTGTTATTAGGTCATTTATCTTTTTGGCAAACTGCTTTGCTTTCTCTTGTATATAAGAAAACTCAATTTTTTTAAGTTGGTCGACTGTACTTTCCACCATTCTCCATGCAACCATATAGTCAAGACCACTTGTTTGAAGATATCTAGAAACGGGGCCAATAACATCAAAAATAGACAAAAATAGATGTGCAGTCAAAATGGTCTTAAACAAACATAGGTTTTCTGACAGAGAAGCAGCCTCTGAAGTAGTCTTTGAATCAGACTGTTTGAACTGTGAAATCAACAGTAAAACTTCTAAAGTGTCTAAAAATAGTGAGTGTTTTTCTCCAAATAGCCAGTGGAGGGCTTTATCTTTGGCCCACCATCTTGTCTCTCCAATTTTTGCAGCCTGAGCAGTTTCTCATGCCCACATCTCTTATCAAGCTGATCTCTCCAGACATTCATTCTCTTGTGCGAGTCCCCAATAAATGTTGCTAGGCGATGTAGGAGACCAAAAAATTTTTTGCCTCTAAAACATCACAGCAATCAGATATGCACAGGTTTAAAATGTGGCTATAGCACCAAATATAGACAGCATTAGGCACTTCCTTTGCAATCTGAGCACGCAACCCCACATAAGCACTTCTCATGTTTGCTGCTCCATCAAAAGACTCTCCTGCTATTTTTTGTAATCAAGTCCAAGAATTTGAAAACTTGACATTAAAAGTTCATTGAGTCCTCTTCCAGATGAATCTTTTACTGGTAAAACAGAGATGAGACGTTCCTTAACAGATTCTTCTTTTACATATCTAACAACCACAGTAGCTTGGTCAACTACTCCAACATCTTGTGTAGAATCTACTTGGATGCTAAATCTCTTCTCACCAATTTCAGACACTATTGATGACTTCATGGTCTGAACGATTGCCATAATAACTTTTTTACTGTGTTATATGACAAAAATGTCACAAGTGATCCACGGCCAGCTGTCTGTTTTCCCAGGAGTCTTCTCTGTTTTTACGCCTTTCACTTTCAGAAATGCATTTCGAATGTGATTTTTAAGTGGAACGTCATAATTCGAGAGAAATAAAACCATTTCTAGAAAATTTCCATGGTTAATTTCAGCATTGCTCAAATTATATAATGATTCATTAGTTCCATGGGCACGAAACGGTAATCCTTGTTTTGCTAGCAGTTTTACAATATCAAAGATTCGTTTCATTACTTCTATGTTTTGAAGTATCTCCTTCTTTCTTTTTGAAGCATGTGCCTGGTTTATCAATGTATCAATACCTCTGCTCTTTGTTATAGTAAAATATGTGTTCACAGCTTCACGGTGAGTTTTAGATGTCTCATGTTTGTTAGCAACCTGATAACAATGCCTAAAATTAGTACACCCACTAGTGAACGATGAAGTGGAATTTGAAAATGCTATGCAGATACTGCAAAAAAAGCTTCAATCTTTCTATTGTTTACTCTGCAAGTAAGCCATGAACGCCTAATAAGATCTCCATTTGGATTTCTACGGAAATAAAAATCGATTTCTTTAAAGGGAAGGCCTTCACAATCGGTAGTGCTTGGTTGCACTGGATGCATTTGCACAAATGCAATTTTTTCTGCAATAGAACATATGGAAGGAAGACTAAAGACAGTTTTGGTGGTGTCAAACTGAACATCAGAAGATGAAGACTCTTCTTCTGTTCTACCACTTTCTAAATCATGAAGGCTTGTAGCTTCAGAGCAAGGAATGGGTGATTTTTCTATAATAGTCATTTCAGAACTGCTTTCAAAGTCCAACTCCTCTATTAAGCTATTTGGACTATGTGTTCTTAACTCCTCTTGAACTAGCACATCTTGCCTCACTGGAAGCCTATCTTGGTCTGTGCAAACCTCTGTTGGTCTTTCTTTGGGTACTGTTGCACCATGACCCTACAAAAAGTCATATCAAAATTAGGAGCATTATGAACAGTGCAGAAGGCTGCCTACCCCTGCTTTAGAACTTCTAAACTTCCAACTCACCACTGCAAACGATAATTTCATTTGCTTAGGATCCTTTCCTGCTATGTCAAGCTCTTTAGCTAGCATATCTTGTCTTACTGGAAGCCTATCTTGGTCTGTGCAAACCTCTGTTGGTCTTTCTTTGGGTACAGTTGTACCATGACCCTACAAAAAGTCATATCAAAATTATGAACATTATGAGCAGTGTAGAAGGCTGCCTACCCCTGCTTTACTTCTAAACTTCCAACTCACCACTGCAAATGATAACTTCATTTGCTTAGGATCCTTTCCTGCTATGTCAAGCTCTTTAGCCCTTTTCTCGCGTATTTTTGAGCTCCACCTCTTTTCCTTGCTTTTTGATGGTATGCTCTCCATGTTTATCAATAAGGAATGAACTAAACGGTTTGCTGGACATCAAACAAAAGGAGTAACATTTAGGACAGTAATAAGGGCTGTATAGTACATATCCAGAATACAAATTTAAGCTTTATATATGGTAATCATCTTAGGAGAACCAAAGGTGATGGCATGCCATGCCAGTGTGCTCCCACAGGTGTAAGGGCACCACCGCACAAGCATAACTTACTGGAGCATTGGGCATCCAGAGCAGGCCTTTGCAATGGAACCCTAAAGCTTAACACACACCTTACTATCTGATTGTAGAATTTCCTTTAGATCTACTAACAACAAAGTTTGCAAACTAATGTGGCATACAATGTGCTCTTGTCTCTCTCTCTCCTGGTAGTTGGGGCCTGGGGGTAGATCAGCAGTCTCCCTCCCAGCCATTAGTAGCAGAAATGGGCGAAGTGAGCTGCAGTGGCCGCACAGGAGCTTGATCAGTGACATGGGCATTTGGGAAGGCATGTTCTCGTCGGCCGCTGAAGTAGCAGAGCAGCCAAGAGGAGCTGGGTGACACTAGTGTTTGCGCCAACAGGGGCCATTTAAAGAGGCAACAGTAGAGTGACCACATTTCCCAACTGCCATTCAGGGACACTTATGTTCACAAGTGCACGGTAATGCTACTCGGCCGCGCAGCAAGACAGGGGAGGAACCACACACACAGGACAGTACTATGCGATGCCGATCTGATTCAGAGATCGCATAGTATAGTAAGATGTGACTGTCACCAGGGCCGGTTTTAGGTGAAATGGGGCTCTGGAGCGCAAAAACAATAAGGACACCTTCCCCCCCAATGACACTTGATGACTGTTGCAGAAGAAACTGTATATTGTGAGGATCAGTATATGCTATATGTGTATAATATGAATATATTTCCTATGAAAACTTACGATTACTTGGCTTGACCCTTGCTTATTTCGGACACCACTGCCACACTTTGGCCGGGCTCGGCGGAGCTGATGTGTTTTCTCTTCTATCCTAATGAGAAATATTTCATGATAAGGATTTGGAGAAGTGGCAGAGGGATAGCAGAGCAGGGAAAGGCTGGGGCTGATATCATGGGGGGTAATAAAGTCCAAATAAAAAAATACCCCTTGTAATGTCCCCAGTTGAGCTAATGTCCCCATAGTGCCCCCATAATGTGTCAGTATAAAATACCCCTATATAGTGCCCCCAGTAAATGTCATCATAGTACTCCTCTCCCCTCCCAGTGCCCCCTATAATGTACCAGTATAAAATGCCCCATATATAGTGCCCCAATAGATGCCCTCAGTGTCCCCTATAATTTGTAAGTATAAAATACCCCTTCTCAGTGCCCCTGTAGATGACCCCATAGTACTCCGCTCCCACCTTCCCCATAGTACCCACCATAATGTGTCCCAGTATAAAATGCCCATATACAGAGCCTCCATATAAAATAACCATTCTTTGTGGCCTCAGTAGATGCCCCTATAGTACCCACCAATAATGTGCCAGTAAGAAGTGCGCCCAGAGATGTCCCTCAATAATGTGCCAGTAGCCAGAGCCCCCTATCACGTGCCAGTAGCCTGAGTCCCCCATAATCAACATGTGCCAGTAGCATAGGCCCCCTCTATAAGTTCCAAACTGCCAGTAGCCAATAAGCCCCCCTATAAGGTGCCAGTAGCCATAGGCCCCCCTATAATATGCCAATAGGAGCCCCCATAATGTGCTAGTAGCCATAGCTCCCCCCTACATTGTGCTAGGAGTCATAGGCCCCCTATAATATGCCAGAGTCCAATAGCCCCCTATAATGTGCCAGAGTCCAATAGCCCCCTATAATGTGCACAGTCCAATAGCCCCCATATAATGTGCCAGTAGCCAATAAGCCCCCCTAAAATGTGCCAGTAGCCATAGGCCCCCCTATAATATGCGAATAGGAGCCCCCATAATGTGCTAGTAGCCATAGCTCCCCCCTACATTGTGCTAGGAGTCATAGGCCCCCCTATAATATGCCAGAGTCCAATAGCCCACCCTCTATAATGTGCCAGAGTCCAATAGCCCCCCCTATAATGTGCCAGAGTCCAATAGCCCCCCATATAATATGCCAGAGTCCAGTAGCCCCCTCATATAATGTGCCAGAGTCCAATAGCCCCCTCATATAATGTGCCAGAGTCCAATAGCCCCTCATATAATGTGCCAGAGTCCAATACCCCCCATATAATGTGCCAGAGTCCAGGCCCCCTCATATAATGTGCCAGAGTCCAATAGCCCCCTATAATGTGCCCAGAGTCCAATAGCCCCCTCATATAATGTGCCAGAGTCCAATAGCCCCCTCATATAATGTTCCAGAGTCCAATAGCCCCCTCATATAATGTGCCAGAGTCCAATAGCCCCCTCATATAATGTGCCAGAGTCCAATACCCCCGCATATAATGTGCCAGGAGTCCAGGCCCCTCATATAATGTGCCAGAGTCCAATAGCCCCCCTATAATATGCCAGAGTCCAATAGCCCACCCTCTATAATGTGCCAGAGTCCAATAGCCCCCCCTATAATGTGCCAGAGTCCAATAGCCCCCCATATAATATGCCAGAGTCCAGTAGCCCCCTCATATAATGTGCCAGAGTCCAATAGCCCCCTCATATAATGTGCCAGAGTCCAATAGCCCCTCATATAATGTGCCAGAGTCCAATACCCCCTATATAATGTGCCAGAGTCCAGGCCCCTCATATAATGTGCCAGAGTCCAATAGCCCCCTATAATGTGCCAGAGTCCAATAGCCCCCATATAATGTGCCAGAGTCCAATAGCCCCCATATAATGTGCCAGAGTCCAATAGCCCCCTATAATGTACAGAGTCCAATAGCCCCCTATAATGTGCCAGAGTCCAGGCCCCTCATATAATGTGCCAGAGTCCAATAGCCCCCTATAATGTGCCCAGAGTCCAATAGCCCCCCTATAATGTGCCAGAGTCCAATAGCCCCCTATAATGTGCCAGAGTCCAGGCCCCTCATATAATGTGCCAGAGTCTAATAGCCCCCTATAATGTGCCCAGAGTCCAATAGCCCCCCTATAATGTGCCAGAGTCCAGGCCCCCTCATATAATGTGCCCAGAGTCCAATAGCCCCCTATAATGTGCAGAGTCCAGGGGGCCCCCACAAATAATGTGCATTGTGCAGAGTCCGGGGCACATATAATGTGCATTGTGCAGAGTCCAAGGGGGGACCCACATATAATGTGCATTGTGCAGAGTCCAGGGGGGCCCACTATAATGTGCATTGTGCAGAGTCCAGAGGGGGCCCACATATAATGTGCATTGTGCAGAGTCCGGGGGGGGGGGCACATATAATGTGCATTGTGCAGAGTCCAAGGGGGGGACGACCCACATATAATGTGCATTGTGCAGAGTCCAGGGGGCCCACATATAATGTGCATTGTGCAGAGTCCAGGGGGGGGGGCCCACATATAATGTGCATTGTGCAGAGTCCAGGGGGGGGGGCCCACTTATGATGTGCATTGTGCAGAGTCCATGCCCCATATAATTAGGGAATTAGCCATTGGCATTGGTGTTAAAGGAAAAAAAAAGAAAAAAAGTGTGACTTACCTCCTGAAAGAGCGCCGCCTGCGCCGGTCCGGCGGCCTCTCTGATAGGCTGCCGGCCGGCGGCAACTCAGACGTCACACATCTTCCTCCGCGCGAGCAGCCCGCCCTGACAGTTTAGGTAAGGCGGCGCGCTCCTGAAGATTAAGTTAATAAATGATTTATTCCACCCGCGGCCGCGGCCCGCCTGACACACTAACAGAGAGGCCCGGGGGGCAAGTGCCTCCCTGCCCCCCGGCCCAGTCCGCCCCTGGTAACAGGGATTAAACTGATGAGAATAGTACTACAGAAAATACCACTCATATCGGGTGTGACAGTAAATGGCACGGCGCAGACGCAGTGATCGTGGATTAAAACAAAGGGGAGGGAGCCAGCGTTTTTTTAACCATCTCCCCGTTCGAAAAATCAATTGCGGTGCATTAAAAGGGGAGTTTGTCAATGTCTGTGAAGCGGGCGTAACCCTTACACTACCTGATCGATACAACATCATACCTGATCGTATACACACACTGGATGTTTTAAACCACGTTGTTCAAAAAAATTTAGGATTGTTGGGTGATTTATGCCTTTTATGGATTAAAACTCAACTCTGCGTCAACTATGTAATTTTTTATGGGAGTTTTGCCATGGATCCCCCTCCGGCATGCCACAGTCCAGGCGGCGAAATGGGAAATTTGGGGGTGTTTTTTATATTTTGGCATCTCAAGACCTCTACAAACTCGACATGGTGCCTGAAAAACACTTAAGCTGCTCCTCTGTTTCTGAGGCCTGTGTCTCATTCAAGTTCATAATGTGACCTTTGTGCAGAATCAGGGATTCAGAGTTTTGTTTCACTGTTACAAATGAATTAAAATAAAAAATCTGCAAAAAAAATAACATTTTCAAATTTCCCTTGTAATTTGTATGAATTCCTGTGAAACATATTGAAAGTAAAAAAAAAAAAAAGAATAGTAATAACTTCCTAAATACCGTTAAATACTGTACTTTCGTGAGTGCATCGTCCATGAAAGCTGCTTCAGAATTGAAATGGTCCCTAATAGATTTTGGAAATTTTCTTAAAAATTTTAAAGATTGCTGCACATTTAATAAGCCTCCCAATGTCCCCCAAAAATGACAGTACATTTCACCTTTTTCCCTGCATGCATTTTGGGCATTAGTACCCAAGACACCATTTTGAGGTACACATAACTTACTGATTAACTTCGATCATCTCTTTCTGAGGGTGGATGGGAAAAATAGCGCTCCTGAGGGTGGGTTCACACTAGCGTTATGGTTTCCGTTATGGCTTTCTGTTACAACATGGTTATAATGGAAAATAACGGAATTCAAAAAAAGGGAGGACGGATCCGTTATGCTGCCCATAGACTTGTATTATGACGGAATGCGAAACGGAAGCCTTTAAAAGGCATTCCGTTTACTTTCTGTCATATTAGAAGTCTTTGAGAAAGCATAACGGATCCGTATGGTTCACGTTATGGAAAACGGAAAACAAAGTCCTGACTGTTTTCCGTCTTGCATAACGGGATCCAGACAGATCCGTTATGCTTTCCCATAGCCTTCTATTAGGATGGAGCAAAATGGAATGCCTCTTAAAGGCTTTCGTTTTGCATTCTGTCTTATGGATTCCTTTATTTTCCGTTATAATCATATAGCCATAACGGAAACCATAACGCCGGTGTGAACCCACCCTGACACTGCATTTTTACAATATGTTCTAAGTTTTGCAGCCTTAATTTTTCAGCATAAATAACATGATAACTGTATTCTCTTGTGAGAAAGAGGTTTGCAACAAGGCAAAGGCAGCTCACCCCTACTAGTCGCTGATCGGGAGCACAGAGAAGTCCTCTGGTGAACACGTCACTATAATACGAAAAAATCCAGCTCACCGAAATCAATGTGATTCTTTATTGTAATTCATTTAAAATTTCCAATACAGCAGGACAGACATATAGCACCGTTACGCGTTTCGGACCTCTTACAGGTATGGGGCCTTCATCATGACTGGTGTAACATACAAAAGAAGCATCTTAAAAAGTCCAACTCACACCTGAGTCATTGATTACTGATTGGTCCAGTAATCAATGACTCAGGTGTGAGTTGGACTTTTTAAGATGCTTCTTTTGTATGTTACACCAGTCATGATGAAGGACCCATACCTGTAAGAGGTCTGAAACGCGTAACGGTGCTATATGTCTGTCCTGCTGTATTGGAAATTTTAAATTAAATACAATAAAGAATTGCATGGATTTCAGTGAGCTGGATTTTTTCATATTATAGAAACTGTATTCTCTTGGTCAGTATGATTACAGTGAGACCAAATACATACAGTTTTTTTTTTTTTTACAGCTTTTGCACAATAAAAAACTTTAAAAAAAGCAATTTTTTTTGCATCACAGCTTCCCGCATCACCTTTTTATTTTTCTTTCTACACAGCTTTGTCTACACATACACAATATGGATTTTATTTTTGCAATTTTTTCCATGGAAAAAGTACATTTTTTCTTTTTCTCTTAAGTTGGAGATTTTTAAAAATAAACCTTTTTTTTTACTCATTTCAAACACTTAGTAGTCCCACAAGGACATTTTGATATGCTTTCTATTGATTGCTTCTAAAATTCATTGTCCTGGTTATTCAGTACAATACATTATACTGTCAGTGCGCCAGATAGGTGCAGCCTGATGGAAAACACTGAAGGCAGGGCTGGGACCTTTATTAGGCTTCTGCACAGACATTGGCACCCAGCAATTTCATTTGTAGGGATGGCGATGTCTGACAGAGAGTGCCCTCTAAACTACTTAGATGCTGTGGGTGCTATTGACCGCGACATCTAAGGAGTTGAGTGGCTGGGATCAGCACTACTGTTGGTCCAGGCTGTTAGAGAACGAGCCTGGCTCTCATGTAGGAGCTGAGCCCCCATTCTCTAGAGACCCGTGCAGTGTTTATTTTAGGCCACCATAAAAAGTCAAAGATCTAGAATAACGCCTATTAATGATCATATATTGCTGGTCATGAAGGGGTCAAAAAGACCCAAATAGACATATGGTGAATGTTAATTATCCTCTAATTTGTGGTATGACTATCAGTCTTCAAAATTGCATTTTTTTCCACATTGTCGAAATATTTCAGATTTTTATCTCAGCCAAAAATTACAACTAACATGAAGTACAATGTGTCACCAAAAAGCCCAAGAATCAATTGGAAGTAAAAATGTTCTAAAGTAATTATTGCATAACATCATAGATTTGAAAAATGGGACTTCATCCTCAAGGCCAGAATTGGCTGCGTTCTAGAGCAGTGTTTCCCAACCAGTGTGCCTTTGGCTGTGTGGGCATGCTGGGAGTTGTAGTTTTGCAACAGCTGGAGGCACACTGGTTGGGAAACACTGTTCTAGAGAACTCTACAGGACAGAAGAGGACTCACACTTACCTCTCCATAGCTGGGACAGGGTAACGGCTGCCAGAAGTATCCATAGACTGCAGGTACTTCTATGCGTCATCCCGACCAAGATCTTATCGATAGTTTAAAAAACTTGAACAGAGCGACTGCGTGCGTCAAACTTAAAAGAAGTCACTTTAAGTGATTTGGGAGGTTTCATTTGAAGAGAACAGAAACTTCTTTCGCAGTTTCTCCCTTCTCACATCTTTATACTTGTTAATCATCACATCCCCACTTCCTGTGA
The DNA here is from genome assembly GCA_033119425.1 of Bufotes viridis. Lineage (NCBI taxonomy): Eukaryota > Metazoa > Chordata > Amphibia > Anura > Bufonidae > Bufotes > Bufotes viridis. The sequence goes on from CM065590.1 coordinate 590,515,533, forward strand.
TTTTACAGAATAAAACCAAGTGACACAACGGAAGCTATATCAGCACATTCAGATATCGTGATTCCCGAAAAGTTTAAATCTTCTCTATTTTTTTATTATCTGTTTATTTCTCCTTTTAACATTTAGATTAGACTCTCTGGATGGCAATGTCTATTATACATACTTAAAATGAACAAGAATGGATATTTCAGACTTATATAACAGTATGACTGTATATATAACTGTATGTAATATCTGGCTGTATAACTAAATTACTGTACAACTAGAAATGTCACCCACTGACTAAAAAGTAATCAAGATGTGTAATAAAATAAATAATACAAATGAATAGATAGATAGATAGATAGATAGATAGATAGATAGATAGAGTGGGGAAAATAAGTACATTATTTGATACCTGCGATATTGCAAGTTTTCCCACCTACATAGAATGGAGAGGTCTGTAATTTTTATCGTAGATACACTTCAACTGTGAGAGACAAAATCTAAAAAGAATATAGAATATAACATTGAATGATTTGAAAAGAAATAATTAGCATTTTATAGCATGACATTAGTATTTGATTACCTACTAATCAGCAAGAGTTCTGGCTCTCATAGACCTGTTAGTTTTTCTTTAAGAAGCCCTCCTACACTGCACCTACTACATCCAGACATGCGGGACCGCCATGGGTTCAAACGTGGTGCCGCCATATGCTAACACCTACATGGCACAATTTGAAACCACTTTCATTTACAAAGATCCACTGTTCAAACAGTTTGCCCTCTGCTGGTACAGATACATAGATGACGTATTTTGCATATGGACAGGTCAGACACATACCCTCTTACAGTTTGTGGGCAACATCAATCAGATAAGAACTGAACTAAAATTTACCTTTCACCATGACGCCAACTCCATCAGTTTCCTGGACACACTAGGTCAAAAGGATATGAATGGCAATATTTTCACAGATCTCTACAGAAAACCTACAGACAGGAACAGCCTTCTTCAATATACCAGCTGTCATCCCCACAATACAAGTTTACAGGTTTACTGAAATCCCAATTTACCAGAGTGCGACATATAGTCTCCAATCCAAACAACCAACTTAGTCAATTGGAAACAATGTAACAGAAATTCTGAGACAGACAATATCCAGACCACCTTTTAACAGACGAAACAACTAAAACATTACAACCGCGTAATACCAATAACAAAAACAGAGTAGTGTTTGTTCATACATACCATCCCGACCCTAAAATACAACAGGTAATCCGGAACCATTGGCCCCTATTACAGTGAACATACCTCACCATCGCAGAATTCCAAACACTGGCTCTAATGTGCCTCAAGAGACCCAAAAACCTAAGAGACCACTTAATACGGGCAGATATAGGCAGTCAAAAGAAAATTCCCAGACAGCTATCGATGGGCACCAAAAAGATAGGTTCCTTCCCATGCTTACACTGCGCATGTTGCAAAAATGTTCTGAAAGGCAACAAGATATACCACCCACACACAGGACATCCCTTTCCAATTAAGGACTATTACATATGTGATTCCAATTTTGTTATCTATTTAATTAAATGTCCATGTGGCCTCATGTACGTTGTAGAAACCATCCAGGCAATCAAAGATTGAATAGCCAGCCACAAATCAACCATACGATGCCAAAAGATGGGGCTTCCCCTACAGGATCATTTCAAAAAGGCGGGACAGAACATCGCACAGTTACGGTTTCAAATCATCGAAGAGATCACATGACCAAGATGTGGCGGCAACCACATTGGACTACAAAAGAAAAGGAAGTCCTATTGGATCCATACCCTAGGGACTCTGGCCCCCAGAGGCCTCAATCGTGAATACAACATCTTTCTGTCATGACTGATAAATAGCTCATATGTTTTATGTAATTGTTCTTATGATTAACACAATTATTTTATTCTCTTCCTAGACATGCTGAAAATACTCCCCCCGCTCCATCACAGGTAGTATCAGGTTCCGGATCTAGCCCCCATCCCTTCCCCCCCCCCCCCACTCGCTCCCTACTTCCCATAACCATTATGTCATCATCTTATCTTAACATATCTACATTTCCCATTCACTTCTAATTTATATTAATTTCTCCCTCAACCATTTTACAATTTCCCTTTTCCATGTTTTCTAGTTTTCCCACCTTTTTCCTATTTTCTCCTAATTAATTTCTATCTTTCCTTCCCCCCTTTCTCCTCTTCTTCCACCCCTTTTTTTCTATTCCCCCTTTTTTCTCATTTCCCTTTTTTCTCACTTCCCATCTTTTCTCATTTCCCTTCTTTTTGCATTTCCCTTCTTTGCCAATTACCCCCTGTTTTTTCTAATTCCCCCTTTTTTCTAATTTCCCTTTATTCTCATTTAATCATTTTATGTTTTATTTCACATCTTATTCTCCATCAAATTTCCATTCATGATTTACTTTCCCCCTCTTCTTCTCATTTATCCTCGTATTCTCCCCATTTTACCTTTTCTGTCTATCCCTGTCGCACCCCTCTTCACATACATTACATCCTCAATAGGTTCATATTGCCATGCACATATTCCCACTTCCAAGATGGTGATTACCATGTCCATATCCTCTAATACGCAGGCGCACCGTCTCTTTACATTCTAGATGCCACGGCGCATGCCCTCCCCTTTTTAAGATGGCCGCCGCATTCTCCTCATACACACAGCGCGTGCGCCTCAACACGCGTGACCCTTGCCAGTTCCACAGCCCTGACGCGCATGTGCCCGCGTCCAGCGCGTGCACAGGAAACTAATCACTAGAGACATATTTATAGACGCCCATATCACAGCACCATACCACAGCACTACTATTCAACTACCATGCTAATTCACCTGGTAAGAATCATCTCTCCTTTCCTCCTTTCCCTCATCCCTTGACCCAGCACTTATTGCATGATCTACCCATATTACTCTGTGCCTATCCCTCTCCACCTCGTAACTTGAGACATACAGTATTGCTACCCATTACTTTAGTAATCTGCATTCATGAGTTGTCACAATTCAATGTTATCAAATTGTACTAATATGTTTACTGTGAATACTACCAATACCAGTAACTTTTTGTATATACGGCACCTATGGGTACTTTCTTGATATTCATGTTCTCCTCTTATGTTACAGAGATAAATTGATAAAGATCGACAAAACCGAAACATCTACCAGAACATCGCAACCTATTTGGACAAGATCAATGACCCAATATACACGACATAACTGAAAATCTACAGCTGTAATACTAAGTTTGCCTGCAGTTCAAGGCAATCTAGTGCAAATTTATTTTCAATTTTTTTTTATCCTTTTTCTTTTTTAATGTGTACCCCAATAAATCCAACCTTGCATATTATATTCAATAGAGTGTGGGTGGGTTTTCTTTATACAAAAAAACTTTTTGGCACAGACCCGTACACCACAGCACCTCATAAAACACAGGAGTGCAAATTCCTGCCCTCTTTCAATTTCTAGCTCTACAGTCATATAGTTATGTACATCTCCTGTCAGGGAGGAATCTGATTGCCAGTTTTACAGAAGACAATGCTAAGAGCTCTGCTCTTCTGTTGACAGATGTCATGGCGTGGAGGAAGATAATTTTTAAAGACAGATATTACTTTTGTGTGTGTCCCCTCGAGAGGTTCAAAGTTTGTTAAGTATAAACCTTTTAGAAACAAAGCTAGGTCCCATTTTGCCACAAGTCTGAGGATGAAGGTGTTTTTCTAGAAGAACCTTTCACAAATGTTGTAGAACTTCATCACCAACGTTTCTTGTTGCAAGGCAAACAGACATGGCCAATATTTAGATTTTTAAGGATCATAGTAATTGACATTTTTCAAATACTATCGACTGGAAGTCTAAGATGTTAATAGTCTTGAGTAGAATACCATGTGGAACAGAACTTGACTCTTGTGTGAGCCATCTTGGTAGATTAAGACCTTCAGACTTTCAGGATGAATCTCTTCATGTATTAGCAGAGTTGGGTTTCCTAAGCATACATGATCTGCATAGAGGGAGTCTTCAGTTACACCCTTCATACACCTAAATGAGGTGGGAAAACCATGACATCTTGGTGGAATGAGACCTGGTTTGTGACAAGTATTAGAGAGGCCTCTCGAATGTTATAGAGGTTAAAGACGCCAGTTCTTTAAAACACTGCAGAACCGGACTTAACCTAAACTTTTTTGAAGACCTACTTAATGACTTTTGGAACGTATATATCTTCGGGACTTGAGTAAATCATAACAACTGGATGGTCCCAAGGAAAGATATGCAAAGGAAACTGGAGGGAAAATGTGGTCCAACCTGAATCTTTAAGAGATTGACAGGATATCCACTGTGAAGGAATATTATTGTTTTCACCCTGGCTCTGATCCTGGTCACCATAAGATCAATCTCTAGCACTTCCTACATCCTGGTAATCTGCTTTAAGGTCCCTGAATTCAGCATCCATTCATCCAGGACTGCTAGACCTCAACTTGGTTGGCAACCATGTTGGGCTATCCTTGATTATGCACGGCAGATAGATGGTTTAGTTTCTATTCTATCCTTGGCGTGATTGTTCTCTCTTTCTTGAGAAAGTGTTCCGATCAGGAGTTACCCAGCTTGTAAGTATAGAGCAATTTTTCCAGCCTTACACTGATTACTTCCCTCTGGATTTGCAGAGCATATATTTGGCTCTAATTTCTTTGAGGTTTGGAAACATAGACCTCTCAAGGAACTCAAAGAGCCTTGTCTATCCTGATCATCGTAGCTGAGACACATTAACAGTCAACAGAATTGAGAAAGGCTGGATCAAGGATCCCTTGTCTCTGAGGAATTGACAATCTTCGAATGACTCAATGCACCTGGTGCTCAACCCATCTAGGTTGTACCCCCTCTCTTGACCTTCTTCTGCCTTGGTATCAACTTCAGGAACCTCTGAGGAGATGTTCCAAATCTGGAGGTCTATATTTACCCTGAAAGACTGCAGTATATCAGATAAGGTGTCCATAAATGTATTCAGCTCTGAGCTTAAGAGTCTATTTGATTTATAACCCATAAAAATTGTACTTGGAAGTATTGTCTGTAATCCAGGGTCAGAAAGTCAGAAAGCACAGCATAAATGCTGTGAGACATGATCCCCAACATTTGTGGCTTGTGGAAGCTGCATATTTTTCTCCTTAAAGTCCAGGGCTGAGTTTGCACACATATGACCAGGGTATTAGGTACCCGTCCGGGTTCTCCCTACTCTTCATACAACCCAAAATCCACACATCATCCCCCCTCAATTTCCCCAATAACACACAGACCACAGTTTGGATTATAATCGGCCACAGCAGCCGTTTTATTTAACATAAATACATAAATAACCATGATAAATAACCCTATTTTTGCCGAGGGAGGTCCTAGAAGCAAAACCATAACAAACCAAAAACAGCGGCGACAACATCTTACTCCCAGCCGTAAAACCCAGCTCCACACTTCCAGATCCACTAATGGGAGTCCAGCCCTCGCGGGGCCCTCCCATCCTCCATTACCATGAATTTTTCCAACTTCGAGGACCTCCCCCGACTCCACAAACGCGCAGCTTGACCTCCTTAAGCCTGCGCGTCCCTCCACATCCTCAGCCCAATCTCAATCCCTTCCTGAATACCCAGGGCCCACAAATCAATCCCGACCGCATTGAGGTGAACACCGTCCACTCTCCAAAAATTCCCGACACCTTTTTCCAGTTCCCCGTGCCGAACTGCGATCCCTCCATTCCTTGCCATAAATCTGCCCACCGCTCTGTTGACTTTAAATCGGGCCTTATTGATCCCGTCAACGGACCTCAACTCCCGGCACGACCGCCGAGGCACAATGTCCGACCAAACCGCTATTAAACCCGGAAACAAGGACCATAACCGGAGCAGGTCATACTCAATGTCACGCACTAGTTCCCGAAAAGGCCTCTTGCCCAAATCATTACCCCCGACGTGTAACACTAAAACATTTGGGGGGCGATCAAGCCTCACAAAACGATGTATCTCCCTCATCACACCCCCCCATAACATCCCCCTAACCCCTATCCACCTAACCAACGCCTCCTCCCGGAAGCCCAGCTGCCTCCCATTCGGCCTAACATCCGCCCTCAAGGAACCCCAAAAAACATAGGAGTGCCCCAGAATCCACACCAACGCTGCTGCCGAACCTGCAACGAAAGAAAACACACAGCAAATAATAACCAATACCACACACCAGTCTCCTAATTCCCAAGCCCCAGCCGAACATACGACCAGAACCGGGCAGATTCCCAACGCCCAATCCGCTTAATGGCATCCTCCCCCAAGCCCCTTCTTGCCGCTTCCGTCGCTGCACCTATCCGAAACGAGTGACCCGAATACCCTTGGACCTTCACCCCCAACGCCCCCAAACATTTGCGAAAGACTGCAACAAATTGAAAACGGGAAAGAAAAGACCCATCTTCATGCCTCAAAAAGAGGAGGAGGCCACCCCCTCCTACCGCCCCCATATACTCGGCTACACATTGTACCGGACACATAAGGCACCCCGGCACCGAAAACAAAACCACCTGAAACCCCCTACCTTCCTGATCCGTTTTTGAATGTCGGAGCCGCAACACCACCCTATCTGAATACAAAACAACGTCATCCCCCCTCAAACCCCCAGCCTTGGAGACACTACCACTCACTAACTCACTCAACCTAAACGCCCCAAAAAAGGCTAAGGCAAATGCCGCCCTAAACAAAACCACTTCCCACCTTGACCGGCACAGACCACTAACCTTATCCCCCAACCCCAAAAGCATCGCGAACGACACCGGCCTCCAATTATCCTCCACTTTATGACCCCTTCTCCACCCCTTCAAAACCTGCCTAACCAGAAACGACTTAGTAAAGTCAACCGAACCCCGCAACCGAAACCCAAAAGCCAACCCGGACAAGAAATGATTCAACCGTGAAACTGACCATCCCTCCTCCCTAAAATGACCCAACAATAACAATAACACCATCTCACCGTCCCCGCCCCTGCGCCCAAACGCCTAATCCACTGCTCCCATGTATCCCACGCCTTACCATAAATGGCCCAAGTACCCGGACTCAACGAATCCCGCAACAAACCGATTAGCGCTCCTCCAGGATCCCCCACAGCCACTCTGGACACTCCTGCCCCTCCAACGCCGCCTCTGGAGCAAGAAGCCGGAATCTCTCCATCTGCGAACGAGAAAGCGCATCCGCCACAGAATTAGCCACACCCGGCACGTGCACAGCCGCCACACAGGCATTAATTAACAAGCACCGTAACACAAAAACTGAAGGAGGCGCACCACCGGCGGGGAAGACGCCGACAAACTATTGATAGCCTGCACCACACCCAAATTATCGCAGTGAAATCTCACCCGCTTATTCCTCAACCGCTCTTCCCACAGAACCAGCGCCACCACAATTGGAAACAACTCCAGGAGAGCCAAATTCTTGACCCATCCCCGCTCAACCCAGCTCCCTGGCCAACACCCCTGCACCATTGTCCACTACAATATGCTCCAAAACCAACCCCCTGCCGCATCAGTGTACAGCTCCAGATCCGCATTAACCCAGGGCCCATCCAACATGACCGACCTGCCGTTATACCGTCCCAGGAACTCATCCCAAACCCGCAAATCACCCTTCAGTTCCTTCCCCAAACGCACATAATGATGAGGAGCCGACACCTTTGATGTAGCTGCCGCCAAGCGCCTACCGAAAATACGCCCCATGGGCAAAATCCTGCAGGCAAAATTAAGCTTGCCCAGCAGAGACTGAAGGTCCCGCAACACAATTTTATCACGCAGCATGGCCCGTCGCACCCCATCCCGCAAATCCCTCAATTTGTCGTCTGGAAGCCTACACTCCATTTTCACGGTGTCGATGACTATACCCAAAAACACAGTTCCGTCACCGGGCCCACAGTCTTTTCTTCCGCCAATGGAACCCCAAACCGCCCAAAAATCGACCGCACTGTATTGAGCAACAAAGAACAAACCTGGGACCCCGCCGGGCCCAGGCACAAAAATCATCCAAATAGTGAATGATGGAGGCACAACCGAAACATCAACTATCACCCACTCCAAAAACAACTGAACGCCTCGAAATACGCACACGAGACCGAACAGCCCATGGGCAAACATCTGTCAACAAAGTAACCCCTCCCAAAAACAACCCAGCAAATGCAAACTGTCCCCGTGAACTGGTAACAGACGAAACGCCGCCTCAATATCAATTTTCGCCAATAGCGTACTCCTGTCCTAAACGCCGCACCCACCTGACTGCCGCATCAAATGACGTATACACCACCGAACATAATTCCGGATCGATACCGCCATTGACCGACGTGCCCCTGGGGAAAGATAAGTGATGAATGAGCCGAAACTTGTTCGGCTCCTTCTTGGGCACCACCCCAACGGTGACACCCGAAAATCAGCCAACGGCGGCTCGAAACGGGCCAGCCATCCTTCCCAACTCAACCTCCTTCCGCAATTTTTCAGAAACCACCTCTGGATGCTCAAGCGCAGACCTAAGGTTCTTAATAACCAGAGGCCCCGCCGCCGAGACCGACGGTATTCTAAAACCCCACCGAAAACCGTCCTCCAACAACCCCGCCGCCTCCCTATTCGGGTACCTAGCGAGAAACGCCCGCATCTTTTCCACCCGCACTGGCGTCAGGCCCCTTTCCACCACTATCCCCCCTTCTGCCTTCCACCCCTAAAACAGCGGTTGGCCCCGTGCAGACCCCCACACGACGAGCACTCGTGTTTGAATTTGCACTTGGCCCCAAATCGACAGTTCCCTTCATTAAAAGGAAACACAGTCCCTTCGCGGACGCCGCTGCGATGCTCCCGGAGGCACTCCCCGGATTCCCCGAAAGGGCTGGCCCGGCCGAGTCGGAGCCGTAACCCTCAACCACAAACCAATATCTTTGTGGTCCCACCTAATATCAGGCCGCACCGCCTTACGCTGACGAAACTGCTCATCATAACGTAACCACCCCACACCCCCATACACCCGGTACGCCTCCCCAATCGCATCTTGATAACAAAACAACGCCGAACAACACTCCGGCGCTCTTTCCCGATCACGCTGGCCAAAATGGCAAACGCCTGCAACCAATTACTGAAAGTACGCGGTATCAGCCGATACCGCCTCCTTTCGTCCCTCTTCCTTTTTCCCTCCTCCTGCTTGCCCCTATCCAGGTTAAACCGCTCTAAGGGGAGCAGGGAAAAATCTCCACATACTCCCCTTTCCATATTTTTTCCTTAACCTCCTGTTTTAAGTGCGCCCCAATGGCCCCTCAAAACACACATAGACCTCACCCGCGCTCTATCATCCAACTGAAGCCTATCCTCACCCCCGCCAGCCTGCGTCTCCACCGAAACCGACCCAACCGGACTCCCACTAATGGCCGTCCCAACACTATGCCCACGCCCCACCCCCCACGCAGGTACCGGTGACCCCCCACTCACCCCCGCGCTTGCCAACCAACCCGTCAGACTACCCAGCAACTGACCTAAGCTCTGCCCCCAGTCCCCCGGGACCATACCCCCCCCTGGGGCGCTGAGCTGAGAAACTAAGGGACCCCATGACATCTCACCAGGCACCACGGGCGCTGTGCTTCCCGCTGCCACCGGTCCTGCTTCCTGCCGTCCTTCCGCTCCCAAAGACCGCGAAGAAGATGAGGCCGCCTCCTGGACTTGGCTGGACAGTGCTGCAGGCCCATCCGCCTGGACGGCCGTAGAACTTCTCTCCACCACGCTGGCCAGTCTGGATGCTGCTGCTCCAAGGGCTCCCGACATCCGGTCCACTCTCTCCTCCGCAGCTGTACTCGCTGAGGGCCTGCACCGCTCCTCCAGACCTACTTGTGCAGCCCGACCATCTTCTTGCCCACGCTGAGCAAGTCGCCCGTGCCCTGGAACATGAGGCCGACTCGCCGCACCAGGTCCCGTGTCCTGCTGTCCAGCCGCAGAGAGTGGGGGAGGGGGCGTTCCACTCTGCTCTGGGTGCTGCCGCGAGACTGGATTCCTCCCGCGGCGAGAGCGCATCCCGCCAGGCTGAACGGGCGCTCCCCGCCGCGGAGGGTCCCCTGAGGGGCTCCTAAGCCGGCGCCGCACCCGAGGTGGGTTCCGGCTGAGGCGCGCCGGCGGGTGCCCCGCCGCGACCGGACCGCCCGATGGAGGACACGTCTTCAGCAGGGGGCCCTCCCAGGAAGCCCCCCACCTGCTCCTGTAGCCAGCCTGCCCCACGCACCGCCGCCTCCTGACGAAGCCTCACCAGCAGCTCTTCCACAGTGGCCCCGGACATGCTGCCTGCAGCTTAGAAGGTAAGCGTGCAGATTCGCCGGCTGTGTCCCTCGCTGACTCCCTGCTCCTCCGGCCGGGCCTCCCTATAAACTCTCCCCTCTCCGCCCCCCCATCGCCATAGCGACCACTCCTCCCCGCCTCCCTGCCCTGCCGTTAACCCCCCGACACCCTACCTGACCTAACCCCTGTCATGCCGGCCTCCCCCTACCATTACATTCCGGGTCCGGCCTTACTAACTGCTGGGACAGTCCTTGGCCAGGACTGCTGGCCATATTACATCCTAAGGTTGGAGCAACCACGCTACTCTGCAGCCTACCTGCCTGGGTCTCTCAAGCTCGCATGCAAGCCTGCATGCATCACCACACAAAAGCCTGTTGGCCATATTATTGCCTATTGCAGGCCTAACTGGAGTGCCGCATCAAGCCTGGGCTGGTATCCTCTCCTGTTGCTGTGCTCATTCACTTCACGTGTGAGGCATCACAGTTGCCATTTGGCATGCATGACAGGAGACCTCACTGAGTAATTGCAGTGCCCTGTTAACTTCCTGGCAGTCATCTTCATCTGGGGATCTCTAGTGTTTGGCTGGTTGCCTGGAGGTGTGCTTAGGGTTGGCTGCTCTTCTCCTTCACCTTGGAAGACATTTATGTCACACCTGAGGCCCGGATTCTGCATTGAGGGGGCCCTTGGCTGTGCTTTGGGGTCTTCTCGCTGGTTGGGGTGACAGGGGGCACAGAGTTGGACCACTGGAGAACTTATGGATAGATTTCCTTGTCATTGTTGAGGTTGTCATCTGCTGTGGAGCAGCCGATAGGCTGATAGGAGCTCCACCAGAGACACCGTCTGACCTGGAATGAAGGGAGTATAGCTACGTACAGACTTCTTTATTTTTTTCCTTTTCCATTCAGTGTGCTGTGGATCCCTGCATTGTTGCTCATTCTAGGCAGATTTTTCGTTGACCACTTTTTCACTTTAAATAAGCACAACTTCAGAACTATGAACTCTTCTTATTACTCCTTGCATACCTTGTGGACCATCTGCAGTTAGATCGGTTTAAGTTCTTTATAGTTAGTTATACTTTACTTATGGTCTTTGTATATTGGAGATTTCTTATGCACTGCTTCCATCTAGTGGTTAACCTCAATATCAGCAGCCACTACTGAAATATCCTTAGTGAGATTACTATTCCTTGCTATGAGTGTATACAACCTACTGACTACAGAGGTTCTCTGTCTTTGTGGACTACTGTGCAGATAAGAGGATGCTGCCTCCATATGCAAGCTGCCATACTATATGACATAACAACTAGTCATGAGCGAGCATGGTTGGCATGTGGCGGTACTCGCATTGCTCGAGTCTCCTCCCCGCACGTTTGGCGCCTACTAAGCAGCCAATCAACGTTCCCAAGTAAGTAATTCCCCTCAGTGTAATGCCATAACCATGTTAGCTATTAGCCTTACACTGACTGACTGGCCGGAACACGTGATACCAGTTTATAATAGGAGCCGATGTCCCGCGCTCGGATCATTCAGCATCAGGTAGAGCAGACAGTAGGCACGGACAGATAGCGTTTTGCTGAAAATTCACAGATTTAACCCCAAAAAAACTATTGAAAGACCAAACAGTCCTCTTAAGGACTACAGTGTGTGTCAGCAGTGCAGCACCATTTTTTTTTTTTTACCGGGGGTTAAATTCAGCAGTATCAGGGACAGGCGTCCTCAGGAAGGGACAGATAGTGCAGGGCTGGAAAATCACTTTTTTAAGTACCCAAAAGCTTTTAAAAGACAGAAAGATTTGATATGAGTGAGATCTACAGTACGCCATCAGAAAGCAGTGTGTTCAGCAGACATTATAAAAAGAGACTTATTCACTAGCGTGTGCCTGCTAGTGAGATATACACCGCACCATCAGAGAAACTTTTCTGGGGAAATTAACCTAATTTGTGCCACATCGGTGTGTGCGTTCAATCCACAACCGTTATATTCATTACTCCAGCAGAGAATTATTTATATTTCGGGCAAATGTGCCTAGTTTTGGGCACATCTTAGTGTGCGTTTAGGCCGCAACCGTATAAACAGTATTCCAACAGAGAATACATTTTATTTGAGACAAATTTAGCTAGTTTTAGGCACATCTGTGTGTGCGTTTAGGTCGCAACTATATAAACAGTATTGCAGCAGAGAATTATTGGTATTTGGGACAAATTTAACTAGTTTGGGGCACATCTGTGTGTCTGTTTAGGCCACAACCGTATATACTGTATTCCAGCAGAGAATTATTGGTATTTAACTGTTTTTTGCCAAAAATACTGTCTATATAGTGGGGATTTCTGTGACAAATACTCTACTACATTTGAAAAGAGTGTCTGTTGTGCCAATCTAAATAATCTGTGCATAATCTAGTGTCCATATTCTGTTCATTATTGGGGTATATACTGACTCAAATTTAACATCTGTGTGTCTTGCGACAATCTAAATATCTGGTCCAAATCTAGTGTCCATAGCGTGTGGCTCTGTTTCAAATACAGTACCACATGTGAAAACGGTGTATTTTTTGGGAAAAGTAAAATATTTGTGCCACATCTAGTGTGTGTGCATTTCATACATATCACTAACATATACTGTACTTCATCCGGGTAATCTGTGACATTATCAGGGATTGTACATCTCCTGTGTAAAGTGTGCGCATCCAAAATGTCTGTTTTATTTTATTGGCGCGTACACGTAGTACAGACCAAAAGTTTGGACACACCTTCTCATTCAAAGAGTTTTCTTTATTTTCATGACTATGAAAATTGTAGATTCACACTGAAGGCATCAAAACTAGGAATTAACACATGTGGCATTATATCCCCTTAAGGACACAGGGTTTTTACATTTTTGCGTTTTCGTTTTGCGCTCTATGCCTTCCAAGAGCCATAACTTTTTTATTTTTCCGTTCACATGGCCATATGAGGGCTTATTTTTTGCGGGACAAGTTGTAATTTCCAACGCCATCATTTATGCATACGGTGTAGTGGGAAGCGGGAAAAAAATTCCAAATGGGGTGAAATTGCAAAAAAAAAAGCAATTTCACCACAGTTTTACGGGTTTCTAAATTACGACGTTTGATTTGCGATATAACTGACCATTTAGTTTTATTCTACAGGTACGAATCCGGCGATACCCAATATGTATAGCTTTTCTTGCGTTTTGATAGTGAAATAAAATTCAAAAGTGGGAAAAATTTTTTTTTTTTTTTTTTGTCGCCATGTTTTGACCGCTATAACGTATTTGTATATAAGTGTATGGCGTTGTATGGGGGCTTATTTTTTGCGGGGCGATCTTAACTTTTAGTTGATACCATTATGGGGTGTGTAGGACTTTTTGATCGCTTTTATTTAATTTTTTGAGGAAATGAAGCGTCCAAAAACGGCAAATCGGCCATTTGGGCGCTTTTTTACGTTTTTCTGTTTACTGTATGGGAAATATATTTTTATATTTTTATACTATGGGCGTTTTCACACATTGCAACACCCATGATGTGTATTTTTTTTATTTTTTTATTATTTTATTTTAATTTTGGGGAAAGGGGGGTGATTTAAATTTTTTAGTTTTTTTTATTTATTTTTTTAATTTTTTTATTTTTTTTACACTTTTATATAGATCCCATAGGGACCTATATAAATCAGTTACCTGATTGTTTATCATAAACTCCAATACACTTGTATTGGAGTTTATGAGCATTTACTACTTTCCTATGAAGCCCTATTGCTAACAAGGGCTCCATAGGAAATAGTAAGTGATAGCCTCAAGCTGAATGAAAGGCTTGAGGCTATCCTCACAGCGCTCCGATTCTCCCGATCACCACTAGGGGAGCCGGAGCGCTGCCGGAAGTTTTACTCGGTTTTGCGCGTGCAGATGCCGTGATCAGGATTGATCACGGCATCTGCGGGCTAATGATCGCGGTCGGCAGCGCTGCCGACCGCGATCATCAGCTGCGGGGGTCAGCTACAGGAATCAGCCGGACCCCCGCAGCGATGGTGCCCGCAGCGGCCAGGAGGGGGCACCATCTTTAGGGACTGGACACATGACGTACCCATACGTCATGTGTCCTTAAGGAGATATACATAACAAAAAAGTGTGAAACAACTGAAAATCTGTCCTATTCTAGGTCCTTTTGCTTTGATTACTGCTTTGCACACTCTTGGCATTCTCTGGATGAGCTTCAGGAGGTCGTCACCTGAAATGGTCTTCACTTCACAGGTGTGCCCTGTCAGGTTTAATAAGTGGGATTTCCTGCCTTATAAATGGGGTCGGGACCATCAGTTGCGTTGTGGAGAAGTCCGGTGGATACACAGCTGATAGTCCTACTGAATAGACTGTTAGAATTTGTACTATGGCAAGAAAAAAGCAGCTAAGTAAAGAGAAACGAGTGGCCATCATTACTTTAAGAAGTGAAGGTCAGTCAGTCCGAAAAATTGGGAACTCTTTGAAAGTGTCCCCAAGTGCAGTCACAAAAACCATCAAGCGCTTCAAGGAAACTGGCTGACATGCGGACCGCCCCAGGAAAGGAAGACCAAGAGTCACCTCTGCTGCGGAGGATAAGTTCATCCGAGTCACCAGCCTCAGAAATCGCAGGTTAACAGCAGCTCAGATTAGAGACCAGGTCAATGCCCCACAGAGGTCTAGCAGCAGACACATCTCTAGAACAACTGTTAAGAGGAGACTGTGTGAATCAGGCCTTCATGGTAGAATATCTGCTAGGAAACCACTGCTAAGGACAGGCAACAAGCAGAAGAGACCACAAGGAATGGACATTAGACCAGTGGCAGATCTGTGCTTTGGTCTGATGAGTCCAAATTTGAGATCTTTGGTTCCAACCACCGTGTCTTTGTGCGACGCAGAAAAGGTGAACGGATGGACTCTACATGCCTGGTTCCCACCGTGAAGCATGGAGGAGGAGGTGTGATGGTGGGGGGGTGCTTTGCTGGTGACACTGTTGGGGATTTATTCAAATTTGAAGGCACACTGAACCAGCATGGCTACCACAGCATCTTGCAGCGGCATGCTATTCCATCCGGTTTGCGTTTAGTTGGACCATCATTATTTTTCAACAGGACAATGACCCCAAATACACCTCCAGGCTGGGTAAGGGCTATTTGACCATGAAGGAGAGTGATGGGGTGCTGTGCCAGATGACCTGGCCTCCACAGTCACCAGACCTGAACCCAATCGAGATGGTTTGGGGTGAGCTGGACCGCAGAGTGAAGGCAAAAGGGCCAACAAGTGCTAAGCATCTCTGGGAACTCCTTCAAGACTGTTGGAAGACCAGTTGAAGGAAGCTGCGTGGCGGCATGACGTAAGCAGCGTGCTGTGTCGCGCCTCCCCCTCCTCCTCCTCCCCATACCACAGGCAGCGAGCAGCGCTCTGTTACCCGGCACACGTGTGTCTGGTCCTCGGCTACGGCAAAAAAGAGTATGATGGCGCGTGAGGATTTGGCCTAGGTCGGAGCTAAGCCTTGCGGTGGTAAGCCTGCTTTGGTAACGCAGAGCCGCATTTGAGTGGATGCGGGCTTTTAAACCTCGGGACCAATATGAAGCGAAGGGCTGCCGCGACAGTTACGATATAACTGACCGCCGACTGCTGACCGCCTTCCTATCCTGTTGATCAGGCTAACAACAGACTTACCTCGAAGTTCTTGCCTCCTGGGGCCTTACTGTTTGACGGATTCGGAGGTTCTCTGGGCGGACCCCGGGAGAGGCCTGACTGGGTGAAGTGCGGGTCGGACGCTGAGTGCGGCTGGCTGGGATTTTCGTGTTGTCCGGAGAAAGGTTGTTGGGAGTTGAGTCGCAGCAAACAAGTCCGAGTGACATCGCTAATGGAAAGAATAGAGGTGTTCCAAGAGGTCTGAGTCAAAGACGGGCAAGGCCGCTAGCAGATATTTCTTTCCTTCAGAAAGTCCTACGGGGTCCCGCATACCTGCAGCCGCCGGCTGTAGGGTGAAGACATGTAAGATCTGGATTGTGTGATATGTAAACTAATGCTGATTGCTGAACTATTATCCGGCACCAATATTATTTTTCTATTTAACATTCAACATTTAGAGTGGTTATTACCTTGTTAGATGCTGAACAACTCCACGGCTCTATATGTGTACATGGTGCAAGAGTTGAGTCATTAACGGAAGTTCAAGGGTCGCGGCATCTACATTAGAGTTCTGCTAGTTTCAGCTCGATAGGCGCTTTTTGCTGGTAATATCACCACTACAATAGACATCATAAGAGACTGTTTCAACTAAGCCTAAGGAATACATGATAGGTGTATACGGAAGAAATTGTTCTGGATTGCGTTTGAGTACAAACTCTATTGCTCTCTGTGGAAAGATAGTCCGGACTCTCCCTATATCTTCAATGAATTGACTTTTTATAATCATAATCATGGTCATAATTTTTATAAGCATGACAAATTGAGTTGTAATGATTTGATGTTTACAATCATGGATTATTGATCATACAAATCTATACAGTTAGAATTAACGGTCTGGGTGGTGGTTAAAAAAAAAAAAACGCCGCCTAAATATCAGAATCGCAAATCATTAGGTTTGTCCTCCCCTAAGGGTGGCGGGGCAGGTATGGAAAGATATTTGAAATCACCTAAAACCAAATCTAGGAAAGGTATTGGCGGTGGGGATGTAAAGAGTTTAGAACAAGAGTCAGGGCAATTCGCCCAACAGGACATCATATTGGAGCCTGGCTGGGGGGAAAAGATAGACCTAATAGATGGCAAGAAATTTTGGGGGCAGTCCAGCAAACTAACTGTGCCATTGGGGATCTCACAACCAAGTTATCGGCAGTTCAATTAGACATTGTGTTAATAAGAGACGATATGAATAATATAAGGGAAAATTAAAAGAGCTACAGGAAATAACAGCAAAACTGAATAAAGAAATGAGCTCCATGACAGAAAGATCACAAAAAACAGACGAGGAAATAGGTAGATTGAAGGAAAAGGTGACAGACTTAGAGGATAAGTCAAGACGGGCAAATTTACGATTTGTCGGGTTTCCTGAGGTATCAGAAATTGAAAATGTAACTAAATTTATGCAGGAATGGCTAACCAATATATGTACTGAAAATGTCCTATCTCCTAATTTCTGTATAGAGAGGGCACATCGGATACCAGGGGGTAAGCATATACCCGGAGCGCCCCCTAGAAATATCTTAGTAAAATTCCTGAGTCAGAGGGATAGGGATAGCATCCTCCGATGGAGGAGGAGCGAACAGGAAATTTTGTACAATGGCAACAGTATTCAGATTTATCCAGACTTCTCTAAGGGTACCCAGATGAAAAGGAAGGAGTTCCTCGAGGTTAAAGGAAAATTACAGAAAGAAAATATTAGTTACTCAATGATGTAACCCGCGAAATTGCGCTCGGTTTATGATGGTAAAGCGATGTTTTTTGACTCTCCAATAGAAGTTTTAAGATGGATGGAGACCAATGGCATATAATAATTAGCGGTGAGCGCTGTGGGGATCAGAGGATGGAGTGGGGAGGTAGCAGAGAGTAAGAGGTGCGCAGAAGTATGTCTTCGTGTATCAGTAAGGGGGGGAAAGGTTGTGGGGGGGGAAAGATGGGCCTTTGCTGTGTGTCGGTTCAGGGTATAAGTATGGGGAGCCACTGTGTGTAATTGGAGATTGAGCAGAGGAGAGTGAGCAGATGTATGCATACGGGAAGAAGCCGGGAGTAAATAAAGTAAACAATAGAGTACTCGTTTGGAACGTGAGGGGATTGGGAGATAGAACTAAAAGAGTAGTAGTAAATGATCTCATTACCAGGCACCTACCCGCTATAATATGCCTGTTGGAAACTCACTTAACTGAAGAGACTAAAGGATGTATATCCAAAAAATGGGCGAAGTATGAATGCCATGCCGTTTTTTCAGCGTATGTACGGGGGGTGAGTGTACTGGTGCACAAAGATGTTAGCTTCACTCTAATTGAGCAGAAGATAGATAGTGAGGGCCGATACATATTCCTTTATTGTTATTGGGGAGGACTGTTTTGTATCTTGGCCTTCATATATATTCCCCCACCCTTTACTATTCATGTTTTGGTAAGAATGGTTGAATTTAGGCAAGCAAAGAACGAATGCCCTCTATTAGTCTTAGGTGACATGAATGCTGTAATGGATGTGATGAAGGATAGGATGTCCGCTAATACAAATGCAAATGTTGTGTCTTGGCAAGGGACACTGTTATATAGGACATGCGAAGAACTGGGTCTAACAGATGTATGGAGATATTTATATCGGGGTAAAAAAGTATTTTCGTGCTTTAGCAGAACATATGCCAGTAGATCTAGAATTGATCTGGTATTAGCGAGTTCAGAAATCCTGGATAAGATAGTAAGTATGCGATATGAAACATTAAGTGTCTCAGATCATACCCCAATATTATTACAAGTGGAGGAGAATAACGGATGGAATAGTAATAACTCATTCAGAGTTAATGCTCACTGGTTTAATGTTCTCCAAGATCTGGGGACTGTCGAAAAAGACATACGTGAATTCTGGGAATTAGGTTTGAATTCAGCTCATATAAATACAGTTTGGTATTCTTTAAAAGCGTATATTCGCGGTATAATGTTTTCCCATATTAATAGATCAAAAAAGGAGTTCGGGGAAAGGGGTAGACTGCTGGAGGAGAAGGTTAAAAAATTACAGCAGGAAAACCGCTACCAGGATAGCACTTCTTTGCAAGAATTAGAAAAATCAATACAGGATTATAAGACTTTCCTTCCGGAAAAAGCACAACAGATACTTTTTTCCAGGGTCAAAGAAACTTCGTGGAAGGAGGGAAGACTGGTCGTTTTGTCGCTAGCATAATACAAAATCAGAAGAGTGGCGCTAAAATATCAGCAATTAAGCTTGCATCAGGGGTGATGACATCGGATAAAGAGGCCATTGTGCAGGAATTTACGGCTCACTATGCGAGACTGTACAGCTCGGAAGGGGAGGGAAAGGGAGATAAGATACAGAATTATTTAGGAAGAACTATCTTACCAACTCTCAGCAGGGACGTGCACAGACATTTCGAAGGGCATTCGAAGGGCAGGGGCTTAAAAGAAAAAAAAGGGCACTTGACATAATTTGAAAAAATGTTTGTACCACGAAGCTTAGTTTTCTAAAAGTCTTTCCTTGTTCTCCATTAATTTGTAGATACAGTAATGTAAATTCCTTTATTTTTTTGTCAATTCTCTTTTTATTTGTTTTGTATATGCAAAAAGCAAAGGTACATACAGATATGAAATCACAATGTGCAGTCCAATACAATTGAGCCAAGTATGCAAATATCAAGATCCGAGCAAAGTAACAATATTATCAGGATCTGCTGATCTAACTTTTGTGGCGGTGGACAGGAAAGAATGTGAAAGAACAGATTACACAGGGTGGCAGTATATTGTATATTGTGCGGCTCAGTGTACGCTATGTGTATAACAGACATATTTCAGATGAAAACTTACAATTACTTGGCTTGGCCGTTGGGGATCTCGGACGGACACCACTTTTCCTGCGGGGTCGATGGAGCAGCTGATGTGTTTGATCCTATTGAGAAAGATTACATGATAAGAATTTGGAGAAGGGACAGAGGGATCTCAGCAGGCATTGTGACATCATGACAGTGTCCCAGTATAAAAGGCCACTGTACAGAGCCCTCCATATAACATACCCCTTTTTTGTGGCCTCAGTAAATGCCCCTATAGTGCCCACCAATAATGTGCCAGTAAAAAATGGCGGCCTTAATGTCACATTACTCCCCCTCCTTTTTACATAATCCCCTTCATGTTACATTTCTCCCCCTCCATGGGCCTGGCAGCAGCACAGCTCCCCCAACCCCCCCCCCCCCATGGTACGTTTTTCCCGCCACTACACCCTCCATGATGGCAAAGTGAAACAATCAGTAGTGGCAGACAGACGCAGAAGCAGCACTCACACTGACTCAGTAATTACATTTTTTTTTGTCCCAACTCTTAAGGCAGCCATTAGGCATCAAGCACATTTTCCCCCTCCATTGGCCTGGGCTTGCAGCAGCACATCTCGACTCTCCCCCTCCATGGTACGTTTTTCCCGCCACTACCCCTCCATGATGGCAATCATTACTAGCTGTGGCAGACAGATGCAGAAGTGATGCACACTGACTCAGTAATACATTAGGCTAGCCTATCTTAATATATTACTGAGTCAGTGCCACTTCAGCGTCTGTCTGCCACAGCTAGTAATGACTGCCATCATGGAGGGCCAGGGAGTGGCGGGAAAAACGTACCATGGGGGGGGGAGATGTTCTGCTGCCAGCCCAGGCCCATGGAGGTAGAAAATGTGCCCCTGCTTGACACATCAAGCAGAGGCACATTTTCCACCGCCATGGGCCTGGGCTGGCAGGAGAACATCCCCCCCCATGGTACGTTTTTCCTGCCACTACTACCGCCTGCATGATGGCAGTGATTAATATAGCTGACAGACCCAGGCACTCACTCACCACTCACTTTACTTTATAACAGCCACAGCCAGGATAACGGAATAGCACTGACAGGCGGTGCGGTGAAGTGCAGGTCGCTCTGCACACCGGACTGGACAACTGGATAGATTGCCCGGAGGCCGGCGGTGATGATTGAAGTCTGATGACGCAGCAGTCCCGCACACTCGCACTGCAGGCAGCTCTTCTCTGCTCTAGAAGACTGCCTGCGCGATGCGCGCCGCACCACGTGACTTGCTGCTGTGAGTGACTACTGTGTGGACGCGCACGGCAGCGCATTAAAAAAAAAAAAAAGTGCAAACTGTCTGTGACAGGCTGCCGCTGCTTGCCTGGCTTGGGGGACAAAAAAAAGGGCATTAAAGGGACAGGGGCAGAAGGGGGCAGGGGCTCAAGCCCCCTTTTAGCCCTATGTGTGCTCGTCCCTGACTCTCAGTGATGAAGATAGAAATAAGCTGGATCAACCTATTGATCTGTCTGAACTTCAGGCTGCTCTTAAATATCAGTGGTAATACCTCCCCTGGATCTGATGGCCTCCCCTTTGAGTTGTACAGAAGGTTTGGTGGAGTGTTGTTGCCGTACTTTTGCAAGTGTTAAACTTGGCATGGAATAAAGATGTCCGAGGCCATTATCTCACCGACATTAAAAAAGGACAAGGATGATAAGGATATTAATGCATACCGTCCATACCGACTATAAAATCTATGCCAAAGTCTTGTCAAATAGATTAAAAGGAGTGATAGCAAAAATCGTCCATATAGATCAGACAGATCGGCACAAATGAGTATAGGTAGAACTTTAATGGGCATACAGGTGGGAGAGGGGGCGATCGTTCTATCCTTTCCCTAGATGCTTCACAAGCCTTTGATAGGGTGGAATGGGAGTTCTTGTGGCCAACTATGGAAAGAATGAAAATAGGAGAACAATTCATTAAGTGGACTAAATTATTGTATACAGACCCAAAAGCGAAAATAGCTATTAATGGGTGTACAACTAATGCTATTTCGCTACGCCGCTGGACAAGGCAGGGCTGTCCCCTCTCCCCCCTGTTATTTGCCCTATTCTTAGAACCATTAGCATGTACCATCAGAGAGAGTGGACAGATAATGGGGTTTGGGAGAAGAGGTATTAAGGATAAGATAAATACATACTCCGACGATGTGCTACTGTTTCTCCGGGACGGCTATAAAGCGCTCCCGCATGTTATGTCTACGATAGAGGAATACGGTCATCTCTCGGGATATAAAATTAATTGGGAGAAAACTGTATTATTACCTCTGAAGAGAACCCCTAGGATTAGGGACTCACAGATTAAGATCACATTAGTATCTGATACAATAAAATACCTCGGCGTAAAAATAAGTTCCTCTGCAGAGGACTATATTGAATACAACGTATCCCCATTGCTCGGAATGGTTAAAGCGAAAATACGGGTGTGGCAAAAGATGCCAATATCTCAAGTAAATAGAATAGCCTTGCTCAAGATGATTTTACTGCCTCAAATTTTGTATAAAATAGCACCATGTAATAATTGGATAGGCGACATGTTTTTCAAGCGGTTAGAAAGCCTATTTAATGAGTTAGTATGGGGGCGGAAAAAGTAAGACTGAAACAGAAATGGCTATGGTTCTCTATAGAGGAAGGGGGTTTCTCTCTCCCCTATGTTCAGGGGTACTATCTCGCGTCACAGCTTGGTTGGTGGCTGGGCATGGGGGAGGAGGAGACCCGGTATTATTCAAGAGGTTATAAAGGGATTCATCATGATATCTTAGCGATACTCGAGTCAGGATATTTTGGGCAAAAAGGAACAAAGTTGAATATGCATTACACAGGGTATGGAGGAAAATTAGGGAGCTTATTGGTATAACAGGATCACTACACGTGCTACACCATCATGCGCAATTCAAATTTAGCAAGTTTAATTATGAACTCAGTTTAATTGACACAATGCGATTAACTATAGCTCGAATTAATGCATTGCGATTGCAACGTAATTGCTCAAATCCGACAGTACATTTAGCATATGAGACGCTCACCATGGTGATGGGACGTCATGACACAGAGTATGGTTAGTAGAAGATAAGGATGATATGAGATATGTAACAAATGTAGGATACAGTATTAACATGGTCTTAGAATTTTAACTACATTATAGATTAAATAGGAGGTCATAGATCTGGTAAACTTAGATTAAGCAATGTAGAATATGTAGAAATATTAAAGTAGCCTCAACAGCATGACAATTATAGATTAATGCAATTGAATTTGCTGCACCGGCTTTACTATTCACCGAGGGACATGACCAGATTTTATAACGATAAGGAATATAATTGTAACAAATGTGGTCAGAAAATGGCAGATTTTTTACATATGATTTGGTCATGTCCAATTATACAGGAATTCTGGGTCAAGGTTTGAGATGTACTAATAGCTAGAACAAAAGTTACAGCGAGGTGGGATATAGCTACTACCATACTTGGAGCAACCCCACACTTCGTTAAGGAAGAGATAGGGGTTAAAACACTATGGCTCAAGACGTTGCTTTTAGCAAGAATTATAGTTATAAGGAAATGGGGGTCATCACAACGACCTGCCGTGAGGGAATGGATCTCCTTGACAGATAAAATTTAAAAATATGAAGGAATGGCGGCAGAAACGGAGAAATAAAGGAAAAGGAAGGAAAACGAGTGGGCAAGCTGGAGCAACTAGGTCATTATGTGTCTAGGCTGAAGGAATAACATGAATGGAGTTTGTAAGGTTCGGTACAAAAAACCCATGCGGTGGGACATACCATGCGGGTTTATTGGGTTGCGCTCTAGAACCGACATACAGCAAGGGGAGGGGTGGGTAGAGGGGTGGGCGGGATCGGGATTGGGTGGGGAGAGCAATTTGAAGAGGAATAATAATATGTATGAATATTTCATTATATATGATAAATACAGATAAATTTAGCACTTTATGTTAGAGAAGAATTAGTGAAAATATGTGTAACCAAGATAATTTTCTCTGGAGTATTGTTATATCCTATGGATATAGGAGTGGTATAATTATGAAGAGTGCTAATTGTTTATACAAATTGTAATAAATAATGTATTATTTAAAAAAAAAAAGACTGTTGGAAGACCATTTCAGGTGACGACCTCCTGAAGCTCATCCAGAGAATGCCAAGAGTGTGCAAAGCAGTAATCAAAGCAAAAGGACCTAGAATAGGACAGATTTTCAGTTGTTTCACACTTTTTTGTTATGTATATAATGCCGCATGTGTTAATTCATAGTTTTGATGCCTTCAGTGTGAATCTACAATTTTCATAGTCATGAAAATAAAGAAAACTCTTTCAATGAGAAGGTGTGTCCACACTTTTGGTCTGTACTGTACATATCCTACGATACTGTACGTGTGACATACTTTAAAGCATATATAACATTTAATATTAGGAAGGCGGCCAGTATGGGACTTGGAAGTGGCCGTGATGCTGATGGTGCACGCAGAGGCCGTGGCCCTGGGCGCGATGAAACAGAGTAAAATAATGTAGCTGAGGTCCTGCAGGTGCGCTAACCCTCCAAAACTGTGAAAGCAAAGGCGAACCTATTAGAGACTGATTGCCCAAACTGCAACCACAAACACACTTATTTATCGCAAAGTGCCCACACGATCATTTGCCCTGAATACTACAGTCCGATATAGTATATCTCCCATGTTACTTATTATTTAGCTATAGTAGCCTGCCTACAGTCAATGTGCTGCCTGTGCCATTCATGGCATACCCGACGCTGATGAATGGCAGGAAAAGTGTAAGGCATATTGGTGCACCATAGACATTTTCAAGGGTAAAGGTGCCCCCAGAGTGGGCTCTGAGTGTCACCTCTGGCACCTGTGCAAGAGTTTCGCTGACCCTATAAAACATTATGAGCGAGGGCAGCCTAAAAAGCATGTTAATATGATGGAGGAGGAGGACGAGAAAAGGAAGATTGAACCATATAACCTTTTTAGTGGTGGCAGAGGTGCATGTGAATACAGAGTATTCAGTACATTACAAACAACACATTAAAATGCCTTTATGTTCAGCCTCTTTCATCTGGTGGAGTAGAGAAGTCAGGGGCAATCCAGGCCTTGTTCATTTGTATAATAGTCAACCTGCATTTATCTGTTATTATGGCCCCAGCAGCACTAAATACCCGCTGTGACAAAACGCTGGTGGCGGGGCAGGCCAGCACCTCTGAGGCGTAAAGAAGACAAACTGAGGGTGGTCTGGCTATCACCCTGTGTACTGAGTTCGACTTTTATTTGTTATGTTTTGAGTTACAGTTTATGACTAGTTTGTAAGATATGTTATTACTGATATTTATTTTGTTATTTTGGAGTTATTTAACAGGCCACGCCATTGTTTTACCACCACTGTTATATGTTATGTTTGTATTTTATAGTAATGTGTAAGTTTTGGATGAGCTTGGACACCCAATAGTTGTAAGGCACAGAGGGATCGCTGAGGACGCTGACACGGTCTGCTATGTACTCCTTCACCATCTTCCAAAATGTTTCCCTCATTGTGACACTAGGTCACCCATCAGGGTGAGGGTGCTGGGGGTTTCATGAAACTGTCGCAGGTCTTGGAGAGTGTTGTCCTGCCTCTATTGGAACTGCGGTGTCCCCCCTGATCTCCCCTCCTGGGTTGCCCAAGGAACTATGTACTCTGCCGCCAGCGTTGTCATATGGAAATTTTCTAAGCAATTTTTAAACAAGGACCTTCTGATATTGCACCATTTTGCTCGTCCTCTCCACCACGGGAATGAGAGATGAGAAGTTCTCTTTGTAGGGGGGGTCGATAAGGGTGAACAACCAGTAATCCGTGTTTTCTAACATGCATGTAACGCACGGGTCGCAGGAAAGGCAGCCTAACATGAAGTCAGCCATGTGTGCCAGATTCCAAACAGGCAAGACTTCGCTGTCGTCATCAGGAGGATGACTCTCATTCTCCTTATACTCTTCCTCCTCTTCTGCCCATCTATGCAGAACAGATGGAATAACCCTGCTATTGTTACTACCCTCTGTAGTGTAGGCAACTGTCTCTTGCTCCTCCTCCTCCTCATCATCATCCAATTCACATTGAGAAGCCAAACTGATGGTGTTCTGTCTATCACCCTGTGTATTGTCTTCCCCCTAGTTCCACCTCTTCCACAGGTGAAGCGTTCACCTTCATCCAATGCGTGCTCACGTCGCACAATAGTCTGTTAGCTGGCAAATGCAAGCGCTGCAGCAGCGTTGCCAAACCAACGGGAGCTGAGCTGTAGATGACTTCTGGAAATGGCACACACACAGCACAACTTCACCAGTAGCTCAGGCGAAATGGGGTAGGTTGGGAGAAAATTGAGAACACGTGGCCTAGGCATGATATGGCCGGATTCTGGACATTAGGGTGGGATCCACATGGCCATATCAGCATTTGTCCCATGTACAATTTTTCCTTCTTCACTGGGCAGAGGTTGTTTTCTGCCCCTGTGATGGCCCTGATTCGCTGAGGGCTGGGCATATTATGTTCCAGGGTTTGATTTTTTATTGTTATGGTTTGAGTTTGAGCTTCTGACTACGCTGTAAAATAAAATATGTTATGGTTATTTGGTTATTAATGAGTTCCTAAAACTTTCATGCCATTGGTTTAACTCGACTCTTGTGTGTTTTTAGTTATATTAATGTATAAGTTTGGGATGTTTGTTGTGCGTGGCACATATATGCTGTATGATTGCCATGTGTGTGAGCTTGCTGAGCTACAAAGCTGCCAACAAGTTATGGCCATTATCAAACACAGCCAACCTGGTCCCTTATACCCTGCCAAATTTCTGCTGTTTGTCGCCCAAGCAAATGAATTTCAGACAAGACCTGTTGCCGCTTCTCCATGAGAATTCAGAGTTGCAGCCACTGATGTTGGCAGTGGCCGAAATCCTGAAGGAATTATTGCAAACAATCCTTGGCGTCGGTGGCACCTGTGCCACCCCAGGGTACGACTTTCTACCGGCCTTCACAAGGTTCACCCAGTGTGCCGTAACGGAAATGTAGCGTCCCTGGCCAAAAGCACTTGTCCATGTGTCTGTCGTTAAGTGAACCTTCCCAATAATTTTGTTTGTCAGGGCACGGGTAATGTTACGGGACACAATTGCTGGTGTAATGCGGGAATGGCACACTGAGAAAAATATTGGCAGCTGGGGACTGAGTAACGAAGGACGGCCGCCACCATCAGGCTGAGGAAAGCCTCAGTGTTCACAGGCCTAAATAGCAACATTTCCATGGCTCCAAATTTTGAAAGGTGCGCATTTAGTGCAGTGATCAGGTATTGGTGCTTACGTTCAAAGGCCTGGGGACATCTCTACGCTGTGCTTGGACACAGAAGTGGGTGTGCTATCTGATGGTGCTTTCGAAGACCCAGCTGCAGGGCGGGAGTCATCTAGGCCTGCGTCTAGGACAGAGGATTGGCCAGCACGTAACACAGGGGAGGAAGAGCAGGCAGTGGTGTGACCCACAGACACTGATTGTGGACCCAGGGGTTCGGCCCACCTATTAGGGTGCTGTGATGCCATGTGTCGGATCATGCTGGTGGTCTTGAGGTTAGTAGTGTTCCCACCCCTACTCATTTATGAAATGTTGAGTTCTTATTTTGGTATGGCACAGTTTTCTAATTTAAAATCATTTTTCATCCTCACTTTCCTCAAAAAAGGAAGGGAGATTTGCACAAGGGGGAAGAGTTGTGAGCCTGTTTGTTGTGGCCCACCTTCTCCCTTTTGCCTCTTCCAGCCTGTTGCGGTGCTGTGGATCCCTCCCCCTCTGTCCTGCTGTCCTCTATTGGCTTTCCACCTTCCCAGGTTGGGTCAGTGATGTCATCGTCCCCATCTCCAAATCCACTTCCTCACTCTGGTCATCCTTCGGACTTGTGTTGACCTAACAAGACCTTACTTAATGACAACTGTGTCTCATTCCCATCATCCACCAAGTGAAACACTAATTGTTTTCCCCACCGTCATCTTCTTCTGACTGTGGATGCTGAAGAGTTTGGGGATCAGTGCATAAGATCTCCTCATGTCCCTCTTCAGGGAGGGTCAGCTCACCTGCCGGCCCTCACCTACAATTGTTTTGGGGTTCAGCTCACATGGTATATTCTTTTCTATGTTTCAGACTTGGAAGGAAACATAATTTGCTTTCCTTCGGCTGTGAATCTTTCATGCATGTGTTTTTTGCAGGATTCAGGTTTTTATATAGTTGCACTGGGGTACATATTTCAAACTTTTTTCCTAGCCGGTGCTAATTGACATTCCCTGCGCTCAATCTGCAGAGTAACATTAGCGTATGCTTATGTGAAATACAGGCTGTATCGGAGTGCTTCTTCCTTGTAATATTTGGCATCTTGCACTGTATATAAAATTGAATATACTGGAAAGAATGTTTCCTAACAATTTTTCTAGTAAAATTTATTTATTTATTTATTTATTTATTTTGGGGGGGGGGGGCATATTTTTTTCAGTCTGTAAAAGTGGCATACAACTCGGACAAAATAGTTCGCAGCAGCAACACTGGAGTTCAAGATGCATCCAGACATGGTCCCCATGCTGTTCCTGATCGGTTTACTGATTTTATTTCACTGTCAGATACACAGTGCAGGCCGCAGGGATACTTTATGGCAAAAAAAGATGATTTTTTCGCCCACAGTAAAACAGATGGATTTACTGATTATATTTCACTATAAGATTTGCAGTACAGGCTGCAAAGGTAATTTATGGAAAAAAAAATATAATTTTTTTTTTCACCCACAATGTACCAGTTGTATTTACTGATTTTATTTCGCAGTGCAGGACGTAAAGGTACTTTATGGGGAAAAAAAGATGATTTTTTCACCCACAGTGAAACAGATGGATTTACAAATTTTATTTCACTATCAGATTTGCAGTGCAGGCCGCAAAGGTACTTTATGGGGGGGGGGGGTGGGAAGATAATTTTTTTTCACCCACAGTGAAAGAGATGGCTTTACAGATTAAATTTCACTATCAGATTTGCAGTGCAGGCGACAAAGGTACTTTATGGGGGAAAAAAGATGATTTTTTTCAACCAAAATAAAACAGATGGATTTAACAGATTTTCTTTCACTATTACAAATGCAGTGCAAATGTATTTGTTCCCCCAGAATCTAACAGATGGATTTACTGCATAAATTACACTCACATAGGTACTTTACAGAAAACAAAATGTGAATATGTCACCCCCTGGGTCCCTGAACTCACAGACAGATAACCTATATTGTTTTCCCTTCCCCTGGCAAATGCAGTGCAGGTGCACTTAAAAAATGGGTATATGTTGTCCACTGAACTAATAGAACAGGA
Organism: Bufotes viridis; assembly: GCA_033119425.1. NCBI lineage: Eukaryota > Metazoa > Chordata > Amphibia > Anura > Bufonidae > Bufotes > Bufotes viridis. The sequence continues at coordinate 590,544,728 of CM065590.1, forward strand.
GCAAATTATTGTCCCTGGCACATATGCAGGTGCAAGTGCACTACACTTGCACAAAATGGCCGCCGACACTCACCTAACTAACAGACGGATAAAACTAATTTTTCTGTGTCACTGGGCTCAGGGCAGGGTACAAAAATCTTCCATTGCACTCAACAAGTTCTGATATCAGATTCTTTCCTATTCTCTCCCTCACAGCAGCAGCATCCTATTCCTACAGTAGTAAGAGCAAAGTGACGGGCAGCAGATCAAATCCAGTGCTGAGCCACGCCCCCTGCACTGATCACATGACGGTGACGTCACCCCAGGTCCTTCGACTGTTCAACAGTTCGGGTTGGTGGCAGCCGCCCCTTATGGATTCCATATGCCGCTATAGTGGAATCAATAACGGGATGCGCGACTTACCACAACCCGAACGCCGAACGCCGGACTTTTTTTTAAAGTTCGCTCATCTCTAGTGTTCGCTCATCTCTAGTCGTGCATAAAGAACAGACAGACGTCGGGACAGACAGACAGAAACTAATTTTTATAAGATATGTATGTATATATATATGCACAAAGGAAAAGAGCAGCACTCTTAAATTAAAAGTAAAAAAGTGGATATATTCACCCGTGGTGCAGCTTGTCCTTTTCCTTATGCATTCATTAGGGTATGCTTCACCCTTTTTGAGCTTGCATCCCATTTATTGCATTATTTTTGTCAGTGCTGCCTCTCTGTTTTCCTATATATATATAATATTTAAAGCTCAGTGTATGTATCTATGTATGTGTGTATGTCCGCTAAAGGAATCCGCACTGTCGCATTTACAATCACAACATTTTGCACAGCTGCCTCCTGTGACTCAGGGAACGTCATAGACTATATTTTGAGTGGAAATTTCACTCCCCGCTTTCTATTGTCTGTTGGCTGTTGTGGCAGTGGGCCTGGATATTCATCAGGTTGCATACAGCAACCAATCACAGCTCAGCTTCTATTTTGCTACAGGTCATCAATATGAGCTCTGATTGGCTGCTATAGACAACAAAGGACATTCTTAGTATAAGGCCTTATGCACACGGCCGTGTGCGGACCGTGGTATCCCGGCCTGGAATCCAGCTGACAGCAGAACCGTACGGGTGTATTACTGTAGTCCAGTGGCGGCATGAAGTGCACGGCGTCATAGCAATAAATGACGCCGTGCGCTTCTGCTGTCAGCTGGATTCCAGGCCAGGATACCATGGTCTGCGCACGGTCGTGTGCATGAGGCCTAGGACAGATTATGTGTGAGTTAATATGATTTCGAGTTCGACACTTAGCCAACGTTGTTGTAGAGGCTGACGTAACTCACATGACCTTAAGTGTCTACTAACTCTGTGAGGGTTTTATATACTGTCAATTAAAAACAATAATGCCCTTTAAGAAAAGGAATTTGATTGGACGATTGTCGTCAGATGCTAAGAGGACATTCATCAGCGGCCTTCAATTCTGTGGCATTGGATATAGGCAAAATGGAAGCTGGATCCAGATGAAGGTCCGTGTGGACCAAAATGTTCGGTTGTATAATATGAGAAGTTAATTGATTTTCTGTAACTGGATCATGAACCTTTGATGTGAAATTATGTTAACTTGCAAAGACTATTCCGAGTGTCGCATGAGTATCAACTGTCACGTCCTTTCTGGCACCAGAGCTATCTAGTGTGCAGTACTCCATCGCCTAACACACATAGCTGCTTAGACTCCCTAGGGACCCTTTGACTATTCTTTTTCATAAGACTGCAGACACTGGCCAGGTACTATTGCCGGTTAGCGGTGCATTATTGGGGGCATTTAGTTGCCTCTTAAACCATTGCATCCATCTGTCTATCCAGACAATTTCTGATGTTATATAAAAATTCAACATTTCAGTTTATTAAATAAAACTGAGACAGATAAGAGTAAGTGGAATCAATTTATTATCACTCATTTTCTTGATGGTGGAAATAGGTGATTTAATGTAATCTTTCTAACATACTGAGCGGTACTCTAGTGAGCAGTTAAAGAGTCCTTTACAGTTGCTTTGTGGAGGCTATTACTATGTGACAACTTCGATACCTAATATGCTGTACCAGATGGCTCTAGTCGGACATCCAGAGGGGGGCTGTTCCTTGTCCTAGTCAATGTTCTGTTGCTTTGTTTATGGGAAAAAGAAAAAGTTGGTTCACGTCTTAGGCTACTTTCACATCTGCGTTTTTGCTGGATCCGTCATGGATCAGCAAAAATTCTTCCATCGTGATAATACAACCGTCTGAATCCGTTATGAACGGATCCGGTTGCATTATCTCTAAATTGGCCATGACGGATCCGTCTCTAAAACTATTGTAAGTCAATGAGGGACGGATCCATCTTTTCTGTCAGAGAAACGGATCCGTCACCATTGACTTACATTGCAGAAAGGGAAAGCGCAGATGTGAAAGTAGCCTTATTTTACTTTTATTAGATGACTTTATGCCTTAGAAGATGTGACTAATAACATTTTTATTTAAAAATCGTAAATGAACAAAACCCCTTATCCCTACGGCATGGGCACCGATAAGGCCACTTATACACATGAAAGAAGACAGCACCTAAAGCTATATTAATAGCAATGCTAGCAAAAAGCCAGAAATAACATTTCCTAGAGAGAAAAAGCAATAATGGGTGGGAGATTTGTCCATTTAGAATTTTTTGCAACATCCCCACATGTCTTATATGGATTTTCAATCGTTTTTATGTGAATTAAATACCTATTTGGTATACAGTAATTTGTAATCACAGGTGTGCTCCGTTCCATGTGCTCTTTTTGTATATTGCCAATAGTGTCTTCACACGTGGGGGCGCCCAATAATCTATGTGGTGGTGTGGAGGCCAATAGAGACTCAGCGGTTAGCTGTAGCTATAGGGTGTGAAATGTCTATAGGAGAGAACGTAGTAGATACATAGCGGTGATTTTCACTCATCCCTTCTGCGCTGTGTGAAAATCGCAGCATGCTCTATATTGTGCGTTTTTCACGCAACACAGGCCCCATAGAAGTGAATGGGGCTGCGGAAAAATCGCAAGCATCCGCAAGCAAGTGCGGATGCAGTGTGATTTTCTCGCGAGGTTGCTAAGAGACGGGACCCGATCTTTATTATTTTCCCTTATAACATGGTTATAAGGGAAAATATTAGCATTCTCAATACAGAATGCTTAGTAAAATGTGGATTAAGGGATTAAAAATAAAAAAATTAACTCACCTTATCCACTTGATCGTGTAGTTGCCGATCTCTTCTTTCTTCTTCAAGCATTGGCTGCCATCTAAAGGACCTGTGGTGACGTCACATCACATGGTCCAATCACATGGTCCATCACCATGGTGATGGACCATGTGATTGGACCATGTGATGAGCTCGGTGATGTCATCACAGGTCCTTTAGATGGCAGCTAATGCTTGAAGAAGACAGAAGAGAACGGCAACTACACGATCAAGTGGATAAGGTGAGTTAATTTTTTTATTTTTAACCTCTTAATCCACATTTTACTAAGCATTCTGTATTTAGAATGCTATTATTTTCCCTTCTAACCATGTTATAAGGGAAAATAATAAAATCTACAGAATACTCAACCCAAACCCGAACTTCAGTTCGGGTCTGCGTACCAAACATGCCGAATTTTACCACGCGCGTGCAAAACGCATTAGAACGCTTTGCACTCGCACGGAAAAATCGCTCAATTTCCCGCAACGCACCCGCCTCTTATCCGGGCGTCAAACATGACGTCCGTGTAAAAGGGGCCTAAACCATGATGCCTCAAGAAACCTGGTTTGGGCAGCAGTCCAGGAGGAAAAGAGATTGTCATACCAATACTGTCCCTACTTGTGGGTCCTCCTGTCATTCCTACAGCACTGTGTCACCTAAATAAACAATTTGAACATCATTTACATATAGATGTAGAATGCTCAGATGTGGTTGTGTACGTCTATTTTATATCAGCCTCACATTCCTCAGGACTTCCAATAGGCAGGTGCCTACTGTGCCTACAGGTAAGTCCAGTCCATGTAAATGAGTTACCAAAGCAGAGGAAATGCTGTGTCAGCTGATTATAATCATGTATCAGTTTAAATAATTATACAGAATCCACTGAACATAATGGGATTAAACAGTCCGTTCAGTCTATTTCACTTGTATTTCAGCGTATTCTGTTTCGGGCTGACTTGAAGCCACTTTGATGGGTTTAGCAGTAAAAGTGAGCGTGGAGTAGTGCAGGTCTTCCTGATCCGATGTGACCTCACTTGAGTCCAGCGGTATATTGTTGTCTTTGGCCTCCTATGCAAGAAATACAAAATTTTACAATAAGATACTTTTAGCATTATTTCCAACCTACATGAACTTTGAGAAGTCAAGGTTTAAATTTGCTCTTTTGTCTTGCATTCGGAAGATGATCTAAAGTCAACAAGGGAAGGAGAAAGGTCTGAGATCCTCCTTCTCTCCTTGTTTGATCCATTAGTTGTTGATCACCGTACACAGGCACACCTCCTTCAGATGCACTTTTCTACTTGAATGTGTCAAGTTTGGGGATATTAATAAGGGGTGAAACGTCTATTCTAGATTACTTAATTTCAGTTGTGTCTCTAGGACCAACTGGGGCTAGGCTGACCCAAACTTACTGCAACCTACTGATCTATCGTGAAGTGGGTTCCAGGTCAACCATTGTTCTACTGAGTACAAGACACCAGACCTGACATGGAATTTATGGCATTATAGATCGCTATGATGTAGTAAGTTTGGGTCAGCCATGCCACAATCAGTATGGGAACTGTGGTCGTCATATGGACTGTATTTCCTAGACTGTACAAGCTCATGTGATACTATGCTTAGGGGTAGCTCCTAGATGGGACAAACCCAGGCACTGAGCAACTATAATACACAAATGTATATCCAAAAATATATCTTTATTGAATTATTGAATCAATAAAACAAATAATTAGATGCATAAATTGGCAAAGACAAACACAACCACATGGAGAGTGCACAAAACACGTCGGGAAATCAAGGTATAGCATGAAATAAATTCAACACAATATTGCCAACGCTAACCAAACCCTACATGGGCTACAGTTCACAACACAACCACTGGGTGGCCTCATACAAAATGCACCAGTAATGTACATATCCCCTGACACAGTGTCACAAATTAATCATGTGTACCTCAGCTTTCTGTTCAGGTTTGCTGACGTTCATGTATATGTCATCTGTCGGTGGTTCTGCACTGGTAGACGGCTCTTCTGTTCTCACATAGGTCTTCTTTTTGGTTATTGTTTTCCTAAAATAATTTGCATAAGTGATCAGAAAATAGCATATTGTTTATGTTCCAGTCATTCCAGAAGAAAATGGAAATTGTTTCACATATTTTGACCACTAGGAGTAGAGTACTGAAATGAACACATCTGTGTCATAACAGCACGCCAGGTGGTCAGGCAGAGTATTGCAAGTAAATTGAATTTTGATTGTTCGAAGTTTTAATAGGGATGTCTTTCACTTCCACAATGTAATGTTTTGCCCCTGAAGCCTGCATGATGATACCCGTCTCTCTATACTTTCGCAACCACAGGAACTTTGTGCAGATTCAGAGGAGAATGACCAGAGACAGTAGAAAGCATACAAATTCTTGCCTTTGAATTAATTTGTACAGCAGAAGGATTAACAAGACAATACTCATTCCACATATGAAGGCAATCGCAACATCTCGGTACAAAACTGAACCTGCGGAAGAAGTAAAGACGATAAAATTAAAGATCTGCCAGTATTTTTTTGGTTCATATTTATTATGGTTCCTAAATGGATCCTAAAACTATGTCAGAACTATCAAGATAAAGGCATCGAAGAGATACCCCATAAAAGTTATACTTGTGGACACAGATAAACCCATGGAACAGATACACAAGGTACTAACTGGGGCAGCAAATATAAAGCTTCCTCATTGTGTGGAGTCACATGGTGTATCACATGATCCCTCTCAGCCAATCAGCACATTTGAAAAGGATTAGGTGATGCAATTGGTAACTGCTTTTTGTGAGGAGCCATGGAGAATACTGCATGTCATATCAGAGTTAGAGGATAACAGAAGAGACAAGGATAATACAGAAGAGAAGAAGAAGTAGTGGAGAAGGAGAATAGAGAAAGTAGAGAAAGATGAGCAAAAAAGGGGGAAAAAGAGGAGCAGGGGATAAAAAAAATCAAGAGACAGAAGAAGAAAGATTAAGAGTAGAGAAGGGTAAGAGGAAGGAGAAAGTGGTAGAAGAAGAGGAAAAACGAGGAGGAAAGAAAGAGAATTAGAAGAACCCTAAAGGAAAAAGAGGAGAAGGAGACAGATTAGGTGAGAAAAACAAGGAGAAAATGGAAAAGGAGAGTAAAAAAAATGTATATCCAAAAAAAATCTTTATTTAAATCGATAAAACAAATAAATAGATGCAATAAATTGGCAAAGACAAACACAACCACATGGAGAGTGCACAAAACACGTCGGGACATCAAGTTATAGCATGAAATAAATTCAACACAATTTTGTCAAGGCTACCCAAACCCTCCATGGGCTGCAGTTCACAACACAACCACTGGGTGGCCTCATACAAAATGCACCAGTAATGTTCATATCCCCTGACACAGTGTCACAAATTAATCATGTGTACCTCAGCTTTCTGTTCAGGTTTGCTGACGTTCATGTAAAAAATCAAGAGACAGAAGCAGAAAGATTAAGAGTAGAGGAGGGAAACAGGAAGGAGAAAGTGTTAGAAGAAGAGAAAAAGAAAGAGGAAAAACGAGGAGGAAAGAAAGAAAGAGAAGTAGAAGAAAGAAAATGAAAAAGAGGAGAAGGAGATAGAGGAGGTGAGATGAAGAGGGAGGAGTAGAGGAAGTCAGAGGAGTAAAAGGAGGAGAAACGGGGGTGGAGTAGAGAAAAACAAGGAGAACATGGAAGAGAAGAGTAAAAATTCAAGGATAAAGAGGAGGAGGAGAGGATAAGGAGCAGGATAAAGGGAAGGAGGAGGAAAAATACGGAGAAAGAGAAGAAAAATGAAATGAAATTAAATAGACAAAACAAACCAAATAGGATGACAAAAGGAGTGAAAGGTAAAGCCTCACCATGGGTTGTTGGTTCAGTTACTGTCCCCAAATCAGCTAAAAAAGATAAAGAATGAAATCTCATGAGCAACATCAAATAATATCATCTGCGCAGTCAAAGGGGCTGTCCGGGTTCAGAGCTAAACCCAGACATATCCCCATCTTCATGCTCTGATGCTCTCCTTTGTCCTGCGCTGAATTGCAGGGCAAAGGCATTTTTTGGAGATCCGGTGATGTATCAGGCTCTCCATAGGGACTACAAGGCGGAGGCTTCTGCCCAGCAGTGAGCCCAATGACGTCACCGCCACTAATGGACTGGCTTTAGAGATGCCCTAACCTGTAAAATGGCTAAAACTCGCCCATCAGAGCCAGTGGACATCACCGCCATTAATGGACTGGCTTTAGAGCTGCCTTCGCCCAGCAGCGTGCCAAGGTAAACAAAAATACCTTTGTCCTGCTTCAATGCTCATATGAGGGGGGGGGGGCAGAGGGGTGAAGATGGGGATATGTCAAGGTTCAGCTCTGAAAGTAGTCAAACCCTTTAATATTTTACATGAACATAAATCTGATAATGGCCGTTGTGTGGTGAAGTGTGAAAATTACAGCCCTTTTTGTTGTGTTTTAGTGGGAAAAGAAACATATATTTGCCATTCAACGGTGCAGTTACATGTTCTAAAGCCCTTTTTTTTGTGTGTCAGGGGGGCAACAGAAAAATACATATGTCGTTCAGCGGTGCAGTTATATGTTCTAAAACCTTCTGTGGCGTGTATAAGTGGAAAAAAATAAGAGCCTATTTGCCATTCATGCTAATGTAATGTTCTGCCTTGCCAACCGTTTTCTTTAGCTTGAAAAATGTAGCAAAAGTGATCCACGCCTGTACTGCGCGCGCAATACGTGAATATTAAACTGCCGATTTTCGCAATCAAGAAAATAATCGCTAATTATAGAATTCGCAAATATATAATGAATATTCGCCCAAATATTTGTGAAATATTGCGATCGCGACCCCCACCATCACTGAACCCCTCAGATGCCGCGTTCATTGCTAGCGCTCTGATGTGATGATGTTACACTTCTGCAACGGCCTCTCCACGAGCAAATGGATGAGGTGAGCATTTTCTTTTTTAAAAGCCATTTTAGGAAAAATTGATTTCTTAACATGAAGTGCAAAATTTTCCTAAAATTCAGATCAAAGTCAATTTGTTTCACTTTGATTCGCTCAACAGTACTATCTGCAATAAAGAGGTCCACTTTCAATCTTCCATTACCAGATAACTATTTGCAGTATCTTCTTTGACCACTGCCTCTGAATTTGTATATACGGTATCTTATTAAGACACGTGTGGGCTACAGGGCATTGGACAAAACCCAATGACTCTCAGAGCCCGTGTCAGTCGGGCCTGTCAATTCTATGAAATGCTGGCTACAAAGTGTTAATCTTAAGCTCATATATCAGAATGTTCTGAAAAGAGCCGTGTGAATGCAGATCTTCCCTAAGAGTGAGTGGAGAGCACACCGCGCAAGTGCAGGCACCTGTCCATTCCCCTCAATGGAAGTTCTGGAAATATCACCTGGTTGTGCAATGGGGTTCGGGTTCGGATCATGAACCTGAACTTTTTTGTGAAGTTCGCTGAACCTGTCGAACCCGAACTTCCAGGTGTCCACTCAACTCTAGTGATGACCTAACCTCAGGATAGATTATTATCAATATCAGATTGTGGGTGGCCCGGCTCCTGGTATTTCTGCCAATTAGTTGTTTGAAGAGGTTGTTTCTCTCACTGGATCTCCCATGAGACTTGTGATATTTTCATAGCTTACACAGCATTGTATCATTGTATAGTGGCTGTGCTTGGTATTGCAGCTCAGTCCCATTCACTTGAATGGGACTGAATTGCGTCTAGGCCACATGACCGATGTACGGTGAAGAAACTGGCCTAGAAAGAGGTCTGAGCGCTCAAAGAGTGCTGCAACCACCTCCAACAGCTGATGGACATGAGTCCTGGAAGGACAAACCCCTACTGGTCTGATAATGATGACCTATCCTGGAAAACCTCTTGAACAAAAAATACATACTTTTTGTTTTACAAATATGGAATAGCTTTTAAAAAACTGTTGCATGAGTGCTTGGCAGCTTAAGGCATCTGTGTTGGTCAAATGTGTGCTCATTCCTGAGAAAAATAATGTTTCAATTTAGGCAAATGAGCCTATAGGAGCAACGGGGACGTTGCCATTGCACTTAGAGGCTCTGCTGTTCAATTTACATAGCCAGACATGATCATGCTTACACTGCCTGGGCCTATCCATCAAAGTCAGAAAGAGCAGGTATAATGGTAATGCCCCCGTTGCTCTTATAGGCTCATTTGCATATAGTACCAGATTTTCATTTATCCCATAAACTAAACTATAAAAAATTTTTTTATTAATTCACATCAACCAAAACCATCTCGCCTTGGACCTATTAAAACCCTGGCTGGTCGGCGTAGTAATTGAGCATATCATTTGCTCCTGGTCAGGGAACAACAGTGATACGCGCTTTCATTGTTTATTCCTTTTTTAGTGCCCCCTATCATTGTTTTCTACACTGCTTGTTCATACGTTCTATATGTGGCCCATACACCCATGAGGACGCCCAGAATACAGAGAAACATGTAGTGGAGCAGTGCAGGAGTTAACTATATACTCATACACTACGCTGGCAAGCTAGGTTTTTAAGAGGTCCAAGGCGGGATGGTTTTATTGTGAATCACATATGAACATGGGTCCAAGACAGAAACCTTCAGCTGCCGAGGGCACATGTAACAGGTCAGCCAGTGTCACAGGTACAAAACTGCTGACAGATGGCCTTTGAAAAGATGACACTATTGGATAATGCACCCGTCTGCATCTTTTTCCACTTACACATAGAAGTCCAGGGGCGGACTGGGAACTTAAAATGGCCCTGGAAAAAATACTAAAAGTGGCCCCATTTTGCAGTTGGGTCCAAATTGGTGGAAGTCAGGACCAAGACAAGTAAGCAGTGTATGGCCAATCCGCCCCTGTAGAAGTCTTCTACACAGCTTAAAGACCTCCATACACACTAGAGAATGGCAGGTTCAGCCAACAAGTGTGTGAAGAGCTCCCAACCCTCTCTCGGGGGAGAGAAAGATCGAGCAAAGTGAATATTTTAATTAAGTCCTTTTGTTCTCCAAGGAGATACACTGGACACTAGAAGTTTCTGGCAGCGACTTTCTCCTCTTCCCCCATTGAATATGCCTCCACATTTGGACAAGCTGAATGTGTATGGGGTAGTTGGCAGACAGCTATTGAATGTGTATGACTGCCTTAAAGGGGTTTTACTAGATGTTTTAACTGCTGACCTGTCCTCTGGATAGGTCATCAGTATCTGATCGGTGGGGTTCCGACACCTGGGACCTTCGCCAATCAGCTGTTTGAGAAGGCACAGGGGCCCTGTGGACTTCTCGTAGCTTAGGCTAAGCCACTGACTTCCTATTCTTCAGTCATGTGGTCTATGCACAGCACAGTCCTCCAGCAGTTGCATCACCACCTGTGAGCCCCTACAAAGTTCATTCTACATGCCCTGTGCAGCCATTTTATCCAACACAACAGGCAAAAGTGTGTGCCTTTCGCACAACATTATTACCCCTAGTCTTCAGAGATACTACCCTACGAAGTGCTGTGTCTTTTTCCTTTTTCAGTGTGTCTACTATTAGAGGGATATTCCGGTTTTACAAAAATAAATGTAATTTTACAGTAATAAAAAGCATTCCATCATTTTGTAATATACTGTTTGTGTCAATTTCTCACAGTATTTAAGATCTCGGCTTCCATATACTAGCACAGGTACATGGCTCCAATAGCAGGGACATTAGCTGTGCAGTATTTTCAGCTGCAGTAGGAAGTAAAGGCCCCCTATAATCATGTTAAGCCAAGGAGGCCAAGCTTGTCCGGTCTTGGTCTGGAGAAGACTAGGCTCTCTCACAGTTGACTTCTGCTGTTTGTATTCATCCTGCTTGGATCATTATAAAATAGATCTCTGATTACTGTGACAAGCCATGAACTTGCATTACCACCTACTAACCTGGACGGACATTCATCCTAAGACAGTAAACTATCGAGGTTTCTAATTAAACTACAGAAAGTAGAGGTTTTGAAAATCCTAGACCCTAGCTATACAATATGTGTATTAAAGTGCTAAATCTCCATAGTACGGTGCTGTACAAAGACACAGAGCATTTATAGTTCAGTTCTAATGATACAACTAGTTTTACCAGATTTTTCTCCAACTTGAATCCGTCGTTCTATCAACCCAATTGCATTCCACGCCAGGCATCGGTAGATGTCAGAGGTTGATAATGTCACGTTTATCATTGCTGATGATCCACTGTTATTGGTTTTGGGTGATTCCGCATCTACTTCCCCCTTTACCCAGACCACAGTGGCATTTGGGTTAGCATCAACATTGCAGACAAGGGTCAGCGTCTCAGTTGGATCAATAACCACTGGTTGACCAGACAGACGTTCTCCACCTGCAAACATTTTACATGTGACAAATTGATTGGTGGCTGCATTGTTGTGGTGTGCTTCCCATTAATTTCTATGGGACATCTGAAAAAAGCAGAGTGTGCTGCTTGCATGCATGCTCTTCTTCACTTTGCTGGCATCATTTTAGAGATAAGTGGGGCTTCTATGGTGTATTGGCTAAAAAAAAACTGGCCTGGTTCTTCAATTGACAGCCCGAGGGAGTTCACTGTGAAAAAAATGGCATAACCTAGACCCAATGAGGTAAATTTCTCAAAATTGGCTACAGCTTTCAGACATTGGTGGCAAATCTTAGTGATGATGACATGATGACCTAACCTTTTTTAAGGGGTTGTCCCGAGAAAAATCTATATCACCAAGTTACAGGATAGTTGACAAATGTTGGATTGCTGAGGGTTCAACTGATGGGACCCTCATTAATCTTAAAAATAGGGATCCCTGAGTTCCCTTCTTAGAATAGAGTAGTGATACCCAAGTCCACCTCTCCATTCAGTCCTGCAGAAGTGAATGAAGTTGTGGATCAATATGCATGCCACCACTCTATTCAGAAATGGGGAATCCTGTTCTCAGGATTACTGAGGGACCCAGCAGTTGGATCTCAAAAAAAATCTATGGATACTTTTTCTAGGATATTACCATTGTAAGTGCAAAACAAAATTAAAGACTATGGACACCTTTGGGGCAATTGTTTTTTGATTATTATTGAGCTAAAATAAAAATTTTATTGGCCTTTGTTAAAAATTGACATCTCTTTTCTCTGTACAGCCTTGAGATTCTCTAGTACCAGGCTCTGTGTCAACTAACCAGGGTTCCAAGATTTTCCTAAACAATGGTAGAGGGTGTCCTACTTTCATAAACCATGGGAATCAGTTGTAATCTGTAAACCCAGCTGCCAGAGGTCATTTCCCCTGCACACCCACGATAGGGGAACTGAAGCATTACACAGTTCTCATTGACATCAGTAAATGGGTATTACAAGGACATAATGGGTCCTCTTGATATCCTGTTAAATAGATTGAAAAAAAATGCTTTTCCTTCTGCCTAGAATGGGGCATACATTCAATACTTAGTTTAGAAGCCAGTCTTATGGCTTTGTGGCCAGATTTTACCCAGCAGTGTAGATTAAGGCTGGGTTCACACGGGCAAGTTTTCCGTGCGGGTGCAATGCATGAGGTGAACGCATTGCACCCGCACTGAATCCGGACCCATTCATTTCAATGGGGCTGTGCAGATGAGTGGTGATTTTCTGCAGTGAAACCGCAGCATGCTTTATATTCTGCGTTTTTCACGCAACGCAGGCCCCATAGAAAAAAATGGGTCTGCGTGAAAGTCACAAGCATCCGCAAGCAAGCGCGGATGCGGTGTGATTTTCATGCAGGGTTGCTAGGAAATAAACATCTATTCACTGTATTATTTTCACTTATAACATGGTTATAAGGTAAAATAATAGCATTCTTAATACAGAATGCTTAATAAAATGTGGGTTGAGGGGGTTAAAAAAACAAAAAAAATTAAACTCACCTCTTCCACTTGTTCGCGCAACTTGGCTGGTCTTCTGCCTTTGGTTGAGGACCTGGGAGGCAAAGGACCTTTGGTGACGTCACTGCGCTCGTGGTGATGGACCATGTGATGGACCTTGTGACGAGCACAATGACATTACCAAAGGTCCTTTGCCTTCCAGGTCCCTAACCGAAGGTAGAAGAACAGCCGGGCTGCGCGAACAAGTGTAAGAGGTGAGTCAGTTTTTTCTCGCGTGCGTGCAAAACGCATTGCACTCGCATGGAAAAAACTGAACCACGCAACGCAATCGCAGTCAAAACTGACTGAAATTGTGTGCGCATTCGCACCCACATCCTATCCGGCCCCAATTGCCAACGCCCGTGTTAAAGGGGCTTAATAGAACATGATACTATAAATCTGGACAAAATATGCACAGAGGCTATTTTATCACCAGCACAGAAGAGCCGAAACATTTAAAAGAAGGATAACCAATCAAAAACGTATCTGTAAATTAACCACGCTAGGCAAGTGGATAATCTGACCCAAATTCAGGTGTAAGGCAGTTGCATAGCAATGTAAGGAATGTTAGTATACAACAGAAGTAGAGACAGCCTGGAATTCTCTGTTGCTCCTAGCACAGAGGTCATGTCTACTAAGGCTGTACCATACTGGAGCATTTTCAGAAACGATTAGGAGAGCATTCTGGGGCACTCTATAGCTGCAGCCTACTGTTCTTATAGAGGAAGAGTTTGGGTTGCAATCAACCCTCTCTCTGGAAGAAACAGCAAGGATTTTCTTTACAAGGACAGTAAATTGATGTTAATTAGAAGTGTGTAATGCTTCATGTCTCCAGTAGTGGCACTGCAGAGAACTGGAAGAGTGACCCTTCTAACACAGAGGGATTGCCTAAAAACTCATACTTTTACCTGTCCTCCAATGTAAAATTACATTTAAAGCAGATCTGTCCACATGCTACCCAACACTATGTGAGGGGAACATATTATGGGGTGGTTATTCTTTTCCATTAGCCCAGACAGCTGCTTGGCTAATGCGGTCTCTATTAGCCACTCTATTCATGAGCCGTCCCTCATACAGCAAACTCAATTGTATATGGCTCAGTCTGCTTCAGTACATATACATAAATAACATACATATTAAAATATGTAACTTTACCTTTGGATGACATAATGGTGATTTTCATATTTCTAGGGGAGTCTGTAAAAAAAACAATGCTTTAAAAAAATCACATTTTATGTAAAAAAAATCATGATATCTGTTATTATAAATGAGTGAATTTTTCAAAAAAATTTCAGAAAAAATTTGGTTCGAGCTGAATCTATTTGCAGTGAATTTAGTTAAAAATTGCTATTTCCTTGCTGCAAAGAGCCTTTATAGGGGTGTAGAACACTGTGCCTTGCAGTAACACACATAGGGAGTCTGCTGTGGTAGTCAAATAATACTGTGAGTCAGCATGACATGCAGATGACAGGTGTCACTCTTATAATCACTCCATACTTCACTTATTTGGACAGTCATGGGGCCAAAACTGATGAAATAACTCAAGTATGAACTCAGCCTTACAGGTCGATATTAGCGCCAAGAAGAAGCACACTACTTTTACACTATCGTCTGCTGATTCCATATAAATATCTACAGAACCTGTTCTATTAAACGCTTATACAAGTAGAGCACCCTGGCAGAGTGGAGAGGGTGTCAGCAGTAAGTTTGTGTTGACATCAATGATTATTTTGCCCTTCCTCTAAACCGTCACAACAATAACCCCCAAAAAAACAGATCCTGTCTGTGGAGCATCTGCATTCACTCGGTCAGCATTTGGTCAGTAATCCATCAGTAATGCTAATCCTCCAAAATACAGGAGTTGATCCAAAACAAAGATGATACGTGAACTGAACACTGAAGCATGTCTTCTGCGTTTTGTACCCACTGCTGCTTTTGGCTACCAAATCACAAACCGATCCTGATGGGACCATACAGGCCTTACAGCTGCTACACAGACAGGATCCGTTGTGCGTCTCATTTTTCCTTCCATCAGAAAAAAGGGTCAAATAAAAGATGATGTCAGCCAGGGGCGTACAAAGAAATCATTGGGCCCCATAGCAAGAGTCTGAATTGGGCCCCCCAGCTCCGGCCACTACCCACCTTTAGCCCATCCCACTAACTGCCCTGGCTCCTCCCATGCCACCCCCCCTCCTTTTCCAGTTGATAGGGAATAATTTCAAACAACCGTAATACCCCTTTAAAGCGGGAATATCCAACCTGTGGCCCTCCAGCTATTGCAACTACAAGGCAGGGCACGTGAAGAAGTTTGGTTTTGCACTAGCTGGAGGTTGGGCATCCCTGACAAAGTGTAAACCTATTGTATGTACCTTAAAATGACATTTTCTAACACTTTTTTCTCTGAGAGAAATAGACGCTGAATTCAGATGCGTATGGGAGTAAGGATTTAACTGGGGCTACAGTAAGCCATGTACAGCACACATTACTGCTCCTGCCGGTCTGCTGTAAGAGCTTGGCATAGGTGGGTTATGTCTGATTTTAGCAGAGTAGGCACAGGGCCGCATATTTATGCGAGCAAAGCTAAGCGAGTGCAGGGCAGTGGCCCGCATACACATCGCTCCTGGTGCCTGTGCCCACTGCGCTAAAGCCTGACATAGCCCATCCCCCCACATCTGAAATCTTTTTGCTACTCATACTTAGTGTGCAAAAGCCCCCCCCCCCCCAAAGTTCATGGTTAGGGGAGACTGCCCTATTGCACACTGTCCTTCATATGAGTATGAACAGCAAGCAAAGTTCATGGGGGAGGGGAACACTGTTCTCTATATTATAAGCCTTATATACAGAGCAGTGTGACACCCCTGTGACATCACAGGGCTGGCTGGCTGCTGATTGGATGCATGCCTGTCAGTGTGGGTGATGCCACCTTCCCAGAATTCCTTGCCACATGTCCTCACACGTGCAGCAGCCATTTTAGGAAGAAAATGTGATTTGTTACCACAAAGCGCGAGGATATTCACATATGGTGCGAATCAAATTTTTTCTGAAATTCGAATCGAATTCCACTTCATCAGCTTTGATTCGCTTATCTCCAGTTATTATTTGGTAAAAACTACTACATTAAATAAATCCGACATGTCAAAGTTTTTTCTCATGGAAACAATCCCTGTCCATGTGCCCGATAAAATGGATTCCCCACATCTGCGCTTTAAATTCCAATTTTCTATTTCATGATAGAAGCAGCAGAAAAAAATATACTGGCAGTACTCAATCCATGATATGAGAAGAAAGGGCTGCTAATGAGACACGACTCGGATATAAATAAGCCAGCACCTCATCTGCAAACATCTTCCCAGAATTCCAGAGGAACATGTATGGAATATATGTCTTCTCACACTGAATAAAGCACTCTTTCCCCAACAGGAAATAGTACCCCCCAAATCCTGACAGGCCTCTCAGCCAGTTTAGCCAGTGCTCTCTGTTCTGCACTGATGAGGGGCAATCACCCTGAGGTAGCTAGCTGCAGATGAGATGCTGGCTTATTTAATATCTGAGTCATGTCTTAAGGCCTAGTTAAAGGGTTGAGCATTGACTTATAGGATAGCTGCCTTACAACTCTGGCATTAGAGGCAGATATTGTTAAGAGTAGTGATGAGCGAGCACCAAAGTATTCGTGTACTCGGTCCGAACACATAGCGATATTCACACTTTTACGTAGTGACAAAATCACGCCCAAAATCCCATCCCTCAAAGAAAACAAAAAAGACATTTTTAGAGGTAAAATGGTTAGGAAACATTCTTTCCTGTATATTCAATTGTATAAACAGTGCAAATGATGGCAAAAATTACATGGAAGAAGCACTCCGATACAGCCTGTATATCACATAAAGGAGGTCCTCATTCACATGGTGCTACAATTGTTCAGGAACACTGCTGCACTCATAAAGCCTATGCACTAAGTGAAAGGGCTGGCAAAAATTACAGGGAACCGGCACTCCAATACACCCTTTATTACACATAAAGGAGGGCATCATACACACCCTTGAAAAATTATCATTGATGGCCTGCTGATGACCCTCAGAAACATTTGGAGGAAGGGCGTCCTAGTTAGCGTCTAAAACATTATAGGTGATGCCTGAAGGTGAGCGAACCCCATAAAACATTGCAGTAATGGCCTACAGGTTAGCAGACCGTATAAAGCATTGGAGGAAAGGGACTGAAGGTGAGCGAACCCCATTAAACATTGCAGTGATGGCCTAAAGGTGAGCAGACCGTATAAAAGATTAGAGGCGAGGGCCTGAAGCCGAGCAAACCACATAAAAATTTGCAGTAATGGCCTACAGGTGAGCAAACCGTATAAAGCAAAGCATTGGAGGTGAGGGACTGAAGGTGAGCGAACCCCATTAAACATTGCAGTGATGGGCTGAAGGTGAGCAGACCTTATAAAACATTGAAGGTGAGGGCCTGAAGCCTAGCGAACCCCATAAAACATTGCATTAATGGCATACAGGTGAGCAGACCGTATAAAACATTAGAGGTGAGGGCCTGAAGCCGAGTGAACCCTACAAAACATTATAGTGAGGGCATATATATTCTGTATGAAAGAGGAGGCGGAGGAGGAGGCAGATGAGCAAACAAGATTTAAACATATACCCTTTTTTTTGCGGTGAAAAGGGTGCATCTGAATCTTGTGGATTGAGTACATTATAAAGCATACATTTAAATTGCGTTTTTGTTCCTCATTAGCTCAGCTTTCCTCTGATGGAGTGGAGAAGTCAGGGGCAATCCATGCCTTGTTGATTTTTATTTGAGTCAACCTGTCAGCATTGTCAGTGGACAAGCGGATACACTTATCTGTTATAATACCAAGAGCAGCACTAAATACACGCTCAGACAATACGCTGGCGGCAGGACAGGACAGCACCTCCAAGGCGTAGAGCGCAAGTTTGTGCCACGTGTCCAGCTTGGACACCCAGTAGTTGTAAGGCACTGAGGGATCATTTAGGACGCTGACACGATCTGCAATGTATTCCTTTACCATCTTCCAAAACTTTTCCCTCCTTGTAGCACTAGGCCGCATTTCCATCTGCCCATCCACGCTGAACAGATGGAATTTAAGTTCCATGGGTACTAGCCTTTGTAGCATAGGCAAGTGTCTCCAGCTCCTCCTCCTCCTCTTCATGGCCCAATTTTCACTGAGAAGACGAACTGGGGGAGATCTGGCTATCACCCTGTGTCATCTCCTCCCCCATTACCTTGTCTGCCATGTTCAAATCATCCTCCTTAATTGTAAGCAGCGATCGTTTGAGTAGACACAACAGTGGGATGGTTACACTGATAATAGTGTTATAACCATCTGTGTGGATTCATCAAAGTTTTTTAAAACCTAACATAGGTCTGACATCAATGCCCACTCCTCGCTTGTGAATAGTAGCAATTGACCAGAAAAGCGACGACCATGTTGCAACTAGTATTCCACAACTGCCCTCTGTTGCTCACAAAGCCTGGCCAACATGTAGAACCTAGAGTTCTACCGCGTGCTCACATCGCACAAGAGTCGGTGAGCTGGAAGCCGCAAGTGCTGCTGCAGCATTGACAGACCGGCTGAAGCTGAATGCTGAATGACTGGACGATTTTTGGAAATGGGCACACAAGTGGCGCGCTTCACTAGTAGCTCCTGCTAATAAGTTTAAGACGTGGGCTAGGCATGGAATGTGTGTCAGGTGGACAAGCTCCAAAGCCACCACCAAGTTACAGCCATTGTCACACACAACCATGCCTGTTTGTACGTTGAGTGGCGACAGCTCGGTCTGGTCCCTTATAATCTGCCACAGCTCTGCAACGGTGTGTTGTTTGTCCCCTAAGCAGAGTAGCTTCTGCACGGCCTGTTGACGCTTACCCACAGCAGTGCTACACTGCTTCCAGCTAGCGACTGATGAATGACTGCTGTTGGAGGTGAAAGTCGAGGAGGATGCGTTGGAGCTGGAGAAGTGGGGGTTGAAGCCAGTAACATAGCTGCTGGTGGAGACCCTGATGGATTTAGGGTCTGCAATACTGGGCGTGGGTAGCACCTGTGTCATCCCAGGGTACGACTAACTCCCGGCCTCCACAACATTCACCCAGTGTGGGGTCAGGGAAATGTAGCGTCCCTGGCCACCAGCACTTGTCGATGTGTCCGTGGTGAGGTGGACCTTCCCAGTAAGTGCATTGGTCAGGACACATGCTGGTGTAAGGCGGGCACGGCACACTGTGAAAAATAGTGGCGGCTGGGGACTGTGTACCGAGGGACGACTGCCGACATCAGGCTGCGGAAGGCCTAAATGGCAACATTTCAAGGGCCAGTAATTTTGAAAGTTGTGCATTTAGTGCTATTGCCTGTGGGTGAGTGCGTGGGTATTTGCGCTTGTGTTCAAACGCCTGTGTTATCGACATTTGGACGCTGCGCTGGATCAGGGACGTGAATGTTGTTGCTGACAGGGCGAGGGGCATCCGGGCCTGCACCTTCAACAGGGAATTGGCCAGCAGTGCGTAACACAGGGGAAGAGGAGGCAGTGGTGGGACCCGCAGACCCAGAGTGTGGACCCAGGTGTTTGGCACACTTATTAGGGTGCTTGGATGCCATGTGGCGGATCATGCTGGTGGTGGTGAGTTTGCTAGTGTTCACGCCCCGGCTCATTTTTGTAAAGCATAGGTTGCAAACTACCACTCTTTTGTCGTCTGCGCTTTCCTCAGAGACCTGATCGTCCACCGCCTCCTCTTCCACTTCCTCACTCTTCTCATCCTCCTGAATTGACCTAACCACCACCTCAGTGATTGGCAACTGTGTCTCATCATCATCCACCTCGTGAACGAATGATTGCCGTTCACCATCATCATCTTCTTGAGACCGTGAAGGCTCAAGAGGTTGGGAATCAGGGCACAATATCTCAGGTACCTCTTCAAGTGCGCTTTGCGAGAGAGCCAAACCAAGTACTGGTGATGAAAAGAGGTCATGTGAATATCCGAGTTTGGGATCACTTGTTTGGCCAGATGTGACATGGTGGGTGGAAGAAGGATTAGAGTGAGGATTGGTCACTGAGGAAGGGGTGGCAGGAGGATCCCGAAACGTGTTTGATGTTCAATCCTGGCGAGTGGGTCTGTACCCCTATACTGATGCATCAGCCGGTTGGATAAAGAGATCTGGAGATAAAGTACAGCGCTGTTAGTTTGTTACAATTCGAAGTTCCCGCTATGATTAAGTCATCTGGTCAGCTGATCGGGACTCGGGAGACTCACCATTACATACCAAACAGAGCAGCACACAAACTACCTGCAGTGGCCGTGTAGGAGTGGTGTGGAGTGTATACTGCTTCATTGCCTGGCATATCACAATCCAACACAGTATTTTTATAGAGACATTGTAAGCCATACTAAGGTTGAACTACACATATTATAAGGACATCAGAGTGCCTACATTAGCTATTAAAACGCCGGAGATACACATTTACTGTTCCGACCTGTCCAAATATTTTATTATATTTTATGTGTATTTTATGTTTGCTTTATTAAATACTATGTTGGTATAAGGTTTATTAGTAGTGTTGAGCGAACAGTTCGAGTTCGTACCGAATTTTGGGGTGTTCGGGACCCGGACCCGAACATTTTCAAAAAAGTTTGGGTTCAGGTCTGTTGTTCGGCGATTTCTTCCTGCTTTCTGAAGGGCTGCACAGCAGCCAATCAGCTAGCGTTTTACTTCTTGCCCTAAGAAGCCATCACAGCCATGCCTACTAATGGCATGGCTGTGATTGGCCAAGTGCAGCATGTGACCCAGCCTCTATTTAAGTTGGAGTCAAGCAGCGCCGCACGTCACACTGCTCTGATTAGTGTAGGGAGAGGATGCAGCTTCTGTGAGGGCGAGATTAGGCAGGGAAAAGTCATCATAAGCACCAAATAAACTGATCGATCTACAGCTGTGAATGATTCAACTTCTGCTAGTTAATTGTTCACTGGTTTTTAGACTGCACAGAGTGTTTTTTTATTATGTCACTTTTTCTGAAGTGATTGGCGGCCATTTTGTGACTTGTGGTGCACCAGAACAAGCTGCCACCAAGTCCATCAATCCATCAATACGCGTTTTTGTTTTTTTGCTATATCCTACATCAGGGGCTTGGCTGTGCTAATTGTCACCCCTAGAAACTCAGGATAGCAATTTCTATATTTTATTACGGGGTTAAATACAATTGCCCAAATACCAATCCCCTAAATCTGGTGTACCAGCTTTGGCTAGCCAAGTATAATACTGTCTGCTGTCTGGTAAAGGATAGATTATTTTCTGTGGTTAAATTCAATTGCCAAAATAGCTATACCCTAAATCTGGTGTCCCAGCACTGGCTGGCAAAGTATAATAGTGTCCGCCAAAACATATATTTTGTTCTGGGGTGAAATTCAATTGCCAAAATAGCAATACTATAAATCTGGTGTCCCAGCTGTTGCAGGCCAAGTGTTAATCTGTCCGTAAAAGGGTATATTTTCTTCTGGGGTGAAATTCAGTTGCCAGTATAGCAATACCCTGAATCTGGTGTCCCAGCTGTTGCAGGCCAAGTGTTAATCTGTCCGTAAAAGGGTATATTTTCTTCTGGGGTGAAATTCAGTTGCCAGTATAGCAATACCCTGAATCTGGTGTCCCAGCTGTTGCAGGCCAAGTGTTTATCTGTTCGCAAAAGGGTATATTTTGTTCTGGGGTGAAATTCAATTGCCAAAATCGCAATACCCTGAATCTGGTGTCCCAACACTGGCTGGCAAAGTAAAATAGTGTCCGCCAAAACATATATTTTGTTCTGGGGTTAAATTCACTTGCCAATATAGCAATATCCTGAATCTGGTGTTCCAGCTGTTGCAGGCCAAGTGTTCATCTGTCCGGAAAAGGGTATATTACACTCAAGGTGTATATACAAGTGCTGAGAGGGTCATCCTCAATAATTTCACACGTTACCGTGCATCTCCCATTGTAGTTCTGTCTGTTAAAGGGTATATTACACAAAGTGTTAAAATACAATTGCTGAAGGCATAATTCTACATATTTTTTCTCACGCTACTGTGCATCTCCAAGTGTAAATTTGTCCATAAGGACGATCAGGTCTCTGAGGAAAGGATACCTTTCATCCAGGGCCTAAATACTAGCCCTAAAAGAGATATTCCCCTAAATCAGTGGTTTCTGCTGTGCCTGGATTAGTGTAATACGATACATAAATAAATAGGCAGATAGTGTTAGGCGCCTGTAAAAAAAGAGAGAAAAAGAGAGAGAGAACAAAAAGCAACATGCAGCGGTATTTAGAAAAGTATCAAAAAGATTTTATTGAACATATATTAAAAATTATAACTCGTAGAAGGAGGTAGCAAGAAAGCATAGCCGCCACCCTGGACCCTATAGAAAAACGTACAAGAACATATATGTATCTAGCATCGTTAGAAGGTAATATAACAGAAAGTCAAACGCTATACTGTTTTATAAGTATGGTATATCAAATATACCCCCGGACGAAGGTTCGCCGAAATGAGCGTCGGGGTTGACGCCATCCTGGTCCCTCACTTCCATTTTCTTACTGGTAAGTACCCCTTCGGGTTCTGTTCTAGCACGATTTATGTCTTTTTCTGTTTGCCTTGTACCACCAACATTATCTATATACAAAGACACTTGTCCTTATTATTGTTCCTTTTTGTGGACTTTTTGAAGGCTACTGCGAGGCTTTGATATACCATACTTATAAAACAGTATAGCGTTTGACTTTCTGTTATATTACCTTCTAACGATGCTAGATACATATATGTTCTTGTACGTTTTTCTATAGGGTCCAGGGTGGCGTCTATGCTTTCTTGCTACCTCCTTCTATGATTTATAATTTTTAATATATGTTCAATAAAATCTTTTTGATACTTTTCTAAATACCGCTGCATGTTGCTTTTTGTTCTCTCTCTCTTTTTCTGTGTTTGTACAGAGTATATGCAGATATACATAGTATAGGCATCTCAACAACAAAGGCCCCACCACTGAGTGTACAAATTGTAGTTAGGGCATGAGATACCTCCGGGTTTCTTCTCTTTTTTTGCCTGTAAAAAAAGGCCTGAATTTGAAATCAATAAATTGGGCCAAATTTTTTTTTTTCTTATTGTGGTGCTTAGTGAACGGTAACAATGAGGAAAACAAATAGTAAGGGACGCGGATGCGGTCGTGGTGGTGTTAGTGTACCCTCTGGTGCTGGGAGAGGACGTGGCCATTCTGCCACAGCCACACGTCCTAGTGAACCAACTACCTCAGGTTCCAGTACCCGCCAGAATTTACAGCGATATTTGGTGGGGACCAATGCCGTTCTAAGGATGGTAAGGCCTGAGCAGGTACAGGCGCTAGTCAATTGGGTGGCCGACAGTGGATTCAGCACATTCACAACATTATCTCCCACCCAGTCTTCTGCAGAAAGCGCACAGGTGGCGCCTGAAAACCAAGCCCATCAGTCTTTCACATCACCCCCATGCATATCAGGGAAACTGTCTGAGCCTCAAGTTATGCAGCAGTCTCTTATGCTGCTTGAAGACTCTGCTGGCAGGGTTTCCCAAGGGAATCCACCTAGCCCTTCCCCAGTGGTGGAAGACATAGAAACATAGAAACATAGAAACATAGAATGTGTCGGCAGATAAGAACCATTTGGCCCTTCTAGTCTGCCCAATATGCTGAATACTATGGATAGCCCCAGGCCCTATCTTATATGAAGGAGCTGCGTTACAGCTGCAAGCAGCGTCTCATTTTTCCCTCCTTCTGTCAGAAAAAGGGTCAAATAAAAGATGATGTCAGCCAAGCCAAAAAGGCAAAATAGTGGCCCAGTCATGAAGTGGGGAGGGTGGGGACAGCATGAGAAGTCCACAGAGTGGCACAATAACAGAGTGTGGAGGTGGCAGCAGCATGAGGAGGCCACAGAGTGGCACAATGACAGAGTGGGGAGGTGGCAGCAGCATCAGGAGGCCACAGAGTGGCACAACAACGAGAGATTGTGGAGGTGGCAGCAGCATGAGAAGGCCACAGGGTACCAAGACTACAGAGTGTGGAAGTGGCGGCAGCATAAGGAGGCCACAGAGTGGCACGACGACAGAGTCTGGAGGTGGCGGGAGAATCAGGAGGCACAATGACAGAATGTGGAAGTGGCGGCAGCCTCAGCATCAGGAGAAGGCCACAGGGTGGCACAATGACAGAGTGTGGAGTTGGCACTAGCATCATCAGGAGGCCACAGAGTGGCAGAACAACAGAGTCTGGAGGTGGCAGCAGCAGCAGTAGCATCAGGAAGAGGCCACAGGGTGGCACAACGACAGAGTGTAGAGGTGGTGGCAGCAGCATCAGTAGGAGGCCACAGGGTGGAACGATGACAGAGTGTGGAGGTAGCAGCAGCATCAGGAGGAGGCCACAGGGTGGCACAATGACAGAGTGTGGAGGTGGCAGCAGCATCAGGAGGCCACAGAGTGGCACAATGACAGAGTGTGCAGGTGGAGGCAGCAGCATCAGGAGGAGGCCACAGGGTGGCACAATGACAGAGTGTGGAGGTGGCGGCAGCATCAGGAGGAGGCCACAGGGTGGCGCAATGACAGAGTGTGGAGGTGGAGGCAGCAGCATTAGGAGGAGGCCACAGGGTGGCACAATGACAGTGTGGAGGTGGCGTCAGCATTTGGAGGCCACAGAATGGCACAATGACAAAGTGTGGAGGTGGCAGGAACATCAGGAGACCACAGAGGGGCACGACGATGAGAGATTGGGGAGGTGACAGCAGCATAAGGAGGCCACAGAGTGGCACGACGACAAGAGATTGCAAGTGTGGTATCGTCTGCTCATAGACTCTAGTAGCTACAGACAATGAGATGACAAAGCTTCTAGATTGCTTGGAGCCCAGAAGAGTCGCGAACTTCATCAAGATTCAAACCCTAACTACCTGCCCCTGGTATCTTCGTCAGGGAAAATATCACAAGTTCTCAGTCATCATATATGGGAAGGAGGACATCCTGGGGTGCACGGAGATGGAGGGGGTCTTTGGATTCCCCCGCACTATACGGACGTCCCAGAAATGAACCGCTACTACTGACAGCATCTCCGGGGAAGGTCATGGAGCGTCTATTCACCCCACTGAAGGATTATTTTGAAAGTGTGTAGAAGCTACATGGGGCCTCCACGCTGCAGATTTATCATGGAGACACCGGATTTTACAATATTACATTATTATATATAGAAAAAATAAATAAATTAAGCCACTTCTTTACCCAGCTCCATAGTGCGATCAGCTACATCATCATCATCAAGTACTGTCTGCACGTCACTGATGTCCTCCTCCACCGTCTCTGGGTCAGGAGCCTGTCCGCTCGCAACACCAGGTCCCATGCCACTCTCCTCATCACTACTTGCCCGCCTAGTTGAGGAAAGGACAGAAGCAGGTTGAGGATATCCCAGGCCATGCCAACTAAGGGTTGTGTCTGATGAACCCACTGACTCTTGGCTGGGGGAGTCTGATGTCACTTGCGACGAAGTCGATGATCGAGTCAACCATTCAAGAACAGCTGGGTTGCTGGTCAGGACATGACCACAAGCTGACACTGGGAGCTCAGGCCTCTCAAATTGACTCCTGCTGCCATGGCCCCTTACTCTGCTGCGCCCTCTGCCTGCGCAAGAAACATTTACGCCTCTGCCACTCCCCTGTGCAGGGCCTGGCACTTCTCTGTCTGACATACTGTTAGATCAAATAATCAAATGCTAGAGCAAACATTTTTTATTTCACCACTAATACACAGACAAACTGGGCTTCAGAATATATCACTGTACCACAGAACGGCAATTAGGACCTAATTATTTTCTAATTTTACACAAAAGGCTTTTCAACAGATAAGTGCAGCAATGAAGGTCGAATATATTTTTATTTCACCACTAATACACGGCAAACAGGGCTTCAGAATATATCACTGCACTGCAGAAAGGCAATTAGACTCTAATTTTTTCTCCACTTTTACACAAAAAGCTTTTTAACAGATAAGTGCAACGCTGAATGGAGAATATATTTTAATTTTACCACTAATACACGGCAAACAGGCTTCAGAATATTTCACTGCACCGTAGAACGGCAATTAGGCCCTGATTTTTTTCCACTTTTACACAAAAGGCTTTTCAACAGATAAATGCAATAATGAATGGCAAATATAATTTTTTTTCTTCCACTAATACACGGCAAACAGGGCTTCAGAATTTTTCACTGCACCGAAGAACGGCAATTAGGCCCTAATTTGTTTTCACTTTTACACAAAAATCTTTTCAACAGATAAGTGCAACGCTGAACGGCCAAAATATTTTTTATTTTGCCAGTAATACAAGGCAAACGGGGCTTTAGGATATATCACTGCACCGCTGAACGGCAAAGATATTTTTCCTTTTTCTACTAATACACGCAAAAAAGGGCTACAAAACTGATAACTGCACCACTGAGCGGCAAAGATATTTTTCCCTTTTTCCACTAATATACGGAAACAAGAGCCTTAGAACAGATAACTGCACCGCTGCGTTGCAAATATATTTTTACTTTTTCCAATAATGCAAGCAAAAAAGGATTGTATCTTTTGCCCTTCATCACACAGCGGCTAATAAGCCCTTTTTTCCCACTAATACAAGCCAAAAAATGCTTTAGAACATCTAACTGTACCGCACAAGGGCAAATAAAATGTAAAAAATATTTCCTTGCAATAAACCCTGTTCATGGCTGTATCAAACAGCACTTGCAACCTAATTAGAACGGTTTGCTGGAATTACAGAGCTGTATAATGGCAATTTGGATCCTCAATCAGTGCAACAAGGTGTAATCGATTGTTCCTATTACCCAGGCTGTAACCTTCCCGACTGAATCCTGTTCAACATAAATGCTGGTGGAATGATTCCTCCCTATCCTTTCCCTGCACTTGTAAATATATATATATTTTTTCCCCACAATCAAGTATTTACTATCACTACCCCTAATGCCTGCAGACACCTCTCTCCCTGCACTAAGTACGCTGGTGAATGGCAGAATTTAAGATGGCTGCCACTCTTTATAGGGTTGTGACATCACAGGGCTGGCTGCTGATTGGATGCATGCCTGTCAGTTTGGGTGATGCCACCTTCCCAGAATTCCTTGCCACATGTCCTCACACGTGCAGCAGCCATTTTAGGAAGAGAATGTGATTTGTTACCACAAAGGCCTAAATGGCAACATTTCAAGGGCCAGTAATTTTGAAAGTTGTGCATTTAGTGCTATTGCCTGTGGGTGAGTGGGTGGGTATTTGTGCTTGCATTCAAATGCCTGTGTTATCGACATTTGGACGCTGCGCTGGTGGGTCAGGGACGTGGATGTTGTTGCTGACAGGGCGAGGGGCATCCGGGCCTGCACCTTTGACAGGGGATTGGCCAGCAGTGCGTAACACAGGGGAAGAGGAGGCAGTGGTGGGACCTGCAGAACCAGAGTGTGGACCCAGGTGTTTGGCACACTTATTAGGGTGCTTGGATGCCATGTGGCGGATCATACTGGTGGTGGTGAGGTTGCTAGTGTTCACGCCCCGGCTCATTTTTTGTAAAGCATAGGTTGCAAACTACCACTCTTTTGTCGTGTGCGCTTTCTGCGCGGACCTGTCCGAATATTTTATTATATTTTATGTGTACTTTATGTTTGCTTTATTAAATACTATGTTGGTATCAGGTTTATTAGTAGTGTTGAGTGAACAGTTCGAGCATAGTTCGGATTCGTACCGAATTTTGGGGTGTTCGGGACCCGGACCCGAACATATTAAAAAAAAGTCCGGGTTCGGGTCCGTTGTTCGGCAATTTCTTCCCGCTTTCGGAAGGGCTGCACAGCAGCCAATCAGCTAGCATTTTACTTCTTGCCCTAAGAAGCCATCACAGCCATGCCTACTAACGGCATGGCTGTGATTGGCCAAGTGCAGCATGTGACCCAGCCTCTATTTAAGTTGGAGTCAAGCAGCGCCGCACGTCACACTGCTCTGATTAGTGTAGGGAGAGGATGCAGCTTCTGTGAGGGCGAGATTAGGCAGGGAAAAGTCAGCATTAGCACCAAATGAACTGATCGATCTACAGCTGTGAATGATTCAACTTCTGCTAGTTAATTGCTCACTGGTTTTTAGGCTGCACAGAGCGTTTTTTTATTATGTCACTTTTTCTGGGGTGATCGGCGGCCATTTTGTGACTTGTGGTGCACCAGAACAAGCTGCCACCAAGTCCATCAATCCATCAATACTAGTTTTTTTTTGCTATATCCTACATCAGGGGCTTGGCTGTGCTAATTGTCACCCCTAGAAACTCAGGATAGCAATTTCTATATTTAATTAAGGGGTTAAATACAATTGCCAAAAAACCAATCACCTAAATCTGGTGTTCCAGCTTTGGCTAGCCAAGTATAATACTGTCTGCTGTCTGGCAAAGGATAGATTATTTTCTGTGGTGAAATTCAATTGCCAAAATAGCTATACCCTAAATCTGGTGTCCCAGCTGTTGCAGGCCAAGTGTTTATCTGTCCGCAAAAGGGTATATTTTGTTCTGGGGTGAAATTCAATTGCCAAAATCGCAATACCCTGAATCTGGTGTCCCAGCTGTTGCAGGCCAAGTGTTCATCTGTCCGGAAAAGGGTATATTACACTCAAGGTGTATATACAAGTGCTGAGAGGGCCATCCTCAATAACTTCACACGCTACCGTGCATCTCCCATTGTAGTTCTGTTCGTTAAAGGGTATATTACACAAAGTGTTAAAATACAATTGCTGAAGGCATAATTCTACATATTTTTTCTCACGCTACTGTGCATCTCCAAGTGTAAATTTGTCCATAAGGACGATCAGTTCTCTGAGGAAAGGATACCTTTCATCCAGGGCCTAAATACTAGCCCTAAAAGAGATATTCCCCTAAATCAGTGGTTTCTGCTGTGCCTGGATTAGTGGCGCATGAAAACCAAGCCCATCAGTCTGTCACATCACCCCCATGCATATCAGGGAAACTGTCTGAGCCTCAAGTTATGCAGCAGTCTCTTATGCTGTTTGAAGACTCTGCTGGCAGGGTTTCCCAAGGGAATCCACCTAGCCCTTCCCCAGTGGTGGAAGACATAGAATGCACTGATGAGCAACCACTGATGTTTCCTGATGATGAGGACATGGGAATACCGCCTCATTGGAGTCCGCATGTCTCTGATGATGACGAAACACAGGTGCCAACTGCTGCGTCTTTCTGCAGTGTGCAGACCGAACATGAGGTCAGGGAGGAAGACTGTGTGGAAGACGATGCAGGGGACGATGAGGTCCTAGACCCCAAATGGAATGATGGTCGTGCCACTGACTTTCATAGTTCAGAGGAAGAGGCAGTGGTGAGACCGAGCCAACAGCGTAGCAAAAGAGGGAGCAGGGGGCAAAAGCAGAACAGCCACCGCCAAGAGAGTTCGTCTGCTACTGGCCACCGCCACCAGGGACCGAGCACCCCAAAGGCAGCTTCAAGGAGTTTCCTGGCATGGCACTTCTTTAAACAATGTGCTGACGACAAGACCCGAGAGGTTTACACGCTGTGCCATCAGAGCCTGAAGCGAGGCATTGACGTTCTGAACCTTAGCACAACCTGCATGACCAGGCATCTACATGCAAAGCATGAACTGCAGTGGAGTAAACACCTTAAAAGCAAGGAACTCACTCTGGCTCCCCCTGCTCCCTCTTCTGATGCTGCCTCGGACTCTTCCTTTGCTTCGGGAGGAATGTTGGCACCTGCCGCCCACCAAACAGAGGATGTGCCACCAACAACACCACCTGCGTCACCAAGCATCTCCACCATGTCACACGGCAGCGTTCAGCTCTCCATCTCACAAATCTATGAGAGAAAGCGTAAATTCCCACCTAGCCACACTCGAGCCCTGGGCCTGAATGCCAGCATTTCTAAACTACTGGCCTTAGAAATGCAGTCATTCAGGCTGGTGGACACAGACAGCTTCAAACAGCTGATGGCCATGGCTGTCCCACAGTATGTTGTTCCCAGCCGCCACTACTTCTCCAAGACAGCGGTGCCTTCCCTGCATAACCAAGTATCCGATAAAATCAAGTGTGCACTGCGCAACGCCATCTGTGGCAAGGTCCACCTAACCACAGATACGTGGACCAGTGAGCACGGCCAGGGACGCTATATCTCCCTAACTGCACACTGGGTAAATATAGTGGCGGCTGGGCCCCAGGCGGAGAGTTCCTTGGCGCACGTCCTTCCGCCGCCAAGGATCGCAGGGCATCATTCTTTGCCTCCTATAGCCTCCTCCTCCTACTCGGCTTCCTCCTCCTCTGCTTCCACCAGCTCATCCAGTCAGCCACACACCTTCACCACCAACTTCAGCACAGCCCGGAGTAAACGTCAGCAGGCCATTCTGAAACTCATATGATTGGGGGACAGGCCCCACACCACGCAGGAGTTGTGGAAGGGTATTGAACAACAGACCGACGAGTGGTTTCTGCCGGTGGGCCTCAAACCCGGCCTGGTGGTGTGCGATAATGGGCGAAATCTGGTCGCAGTTCTGGCACTAGCCGGTTTGACACACATCCCTTGCCTGGCGCATGTGCTGAATTTGGTGGTGCAGAAGTTCATTCACAACTACACCGAGACATGTCAGAGCTGCTGCATAAAGTGCGGGCCGTCTGTGTGCGCTTCACCTGTCTGCGCTACAGCGTAACTTCGGCCCTTCCGCTCACCACCTCATATGCGACGTGCCCACCCGGTGGAACTCCACCTTGCACATGCTGGAGAGACTGTGCGAGCAGCAGCAGGCCATAGTGGAGTTTCAGCTGCAGCACGAACGCGTCAGTCGCACTGCGGAACAGCACCACTTCACCACCAATGATTGGGCCTCCATGCGAGACCTGTATGCCCTGTTGCGCTGTTTTGAGTACTCCACCAACATGGCCAGTGGCGATGACACCGTTATCAGCGTTATAATATCATGCTATGTCTCCTTGAGAAAACACTTAGGGCTATGATGGAAGAGGAGGTGGCCCAGGAGGAGGAGGAGGAGGAGGATGAGGGGTCATTTTTAGCACTTTCAGGCCTGTCTGTTAGAAGTGGCTCAGAGGGAGGTTTTTTGCAACAGCAGAGGCCAGGTACAAATGTGGCCAGCCAGGGCCCACTACTGCAGGACAAGGAGGATGAGGAGGAGGTGGAGGAGGATGAGGATGAAGCAGGTTCACAGCGAGGTGGCACCCGACACAGCTCAGGCCCATCACTGGTGCGTGGCTGGGGTGATACGGAGGATGATGACGATACGCCTCCCACAGAGGACAGCTTGTCCTTACCTCTTAGGAGCCTGGCACACATGAGCGACTACATGCTGCAGTGCCTGCGCAATGACAGCAGAGTTGCCCACATTTGAACGTGTGCGGACTACTGGGTTGCCACCCTGCTGGATCCCCGGTACAAAGACAATGTGCCCACCTTACTTCCTGCACTAGAGCGTGATAGGAAGATGCGCGAGTACAAGCGCACGCTGGTAGACACGCTCCTGAGAGCATTCCCAAATGTCACAGGGGAACAGGTGGAAGCCCAAGGCAAAGACAGAGGAGGAGCAAGAGGTCGCCAACGCAGCTGTGTCACGGCCAGCTCCTCTGAGGGCAGGGTTAGCATGACAGAAATGTGGAAAAGTTTTGTCTCCACGCCACAGCTAACTGCACCACCACCTGATATGGAACGTGTTAGCAGGAGGCAGCATTTCACTAACATGGTTGAACAGTACGTCTGCACACCCCTCCACTACTGACTGATGGTTCGGCCCCATTCAACTTCTGGGTCTCCAAATTGTCCATGTGGCCAGAGTTAGCATTTTATGCCTTGGAGGTGCTGGCCTGCCCGGCGGCCAGCGTTTTGTCTGAACGTGTATTCAGCACGGCAGAGGGCATCATTACTGACAAACGCAGCCGCCTGTCCACAGCCAACGTGGACAAGCTGACGTTCATAAAAATGAACCAGGCATGGATCCCACAGGACTTGTCCCTCCCTTGTGCAGAATAGACATTTATAGCTGCCTCCCCCTCAACCATGTATTCTTGTACTCCGGGACACTTCTTTATTGAATCCTCATTTTTTTAACTTTACCATGATCTTGCGGTGCAACCCAAAGTTGAATGAACCTCTCCTCTGTCTGTGTGCTGGGGCCGAAATAACTGAGTGGCCTTCTCCAGTGGTGGGTGATATGACGCATGATTCCTTGCTGTAGGACCTCTCTCCTCTGTCTGGGTGCTGGGGCCGAAATAACTGAAAGTGGCCTTCTCCAGTGGTGGGTGATATGACGCATGATTCTCTGCTATGGGACCTCTCTCCTCTGTCTGGGTGCTGGGGCCTAAATAACTGAAAGTGGCCTTCTCCAGTGGTGGGTAATATGACGTATGATTCTCTGCTATGGGACTTCTCTCCAATTGATATTGGTTAATTTTTATTTATTTTATTTTATTTTAATTAATTTCCCTATCCACATTTGTTTGCAGTGCATTTACCTACATTTTGCTGCCTTTTGCAGCCCTCTAGCCCTTTCCTGGACTATTTTACAGCCTTTTTAGTGCCTAAAAGTTCGGGTCCCTATTGACTTCAATGGGGTTCGGGTTCGGGATAAAGTTCGGGTCGAGTTCGGATCCCGAACCTGAACATTTTCCGGAAGTTCGGCCGAACTTCACTAACCCGAACATCCAGGTGTTCACTCATCTCTATTTATTAGCACCGCCTATCAATCTTAGACACATATCCTGGAGTTTGAGTGCTCGATCCTTTATTTTTTTACCAATATTTGCATTTCTTTATTGATTTGGCGAGTCAATTAGGATTTGGTAACACCTACTTCCACCTATCTCATTGTTTGTGAGTCAACGCATTCTTTTATTTTTAGAGTGAAGATTTAGTTGACCAGACTCCTGACTACATGAGACTGGACTCCATGGAAGAGAGGGTGGTGCTTAACCAACTGGATGCATTATCTTCAGCAATCCAACCGACCACCTGTTCACACTGGTCCTACTTGGACAGTGTTGTCCTGCGCCCAGCTAAGTTGGACAGTAACTGGGTAAGGTGGATTTTTTTGTTTTTTTCTGGTGCACTGGCAGCAGGCACAGTTTCATTGCGCCCACCAGTTTCACTGCTTGCACCATCAGCATCACGACCAGGGCCACGGCCTCTGCTTGCACCATCAGAATCATGCCCACTTCCCCCTCCCTTTGTGCTTTCCTTCTTCATATTAATGGTTTTGTCTGTAGATGTGTCGCAGATTGTTTTACTGTCTGCTAAGGACACAGTTCTCTGATGCCGGACAGTACTGGGTACAGAAAAATACAAATTTTCGGCACTACACTAGCCCAGAGATAAGAAAATTTCTACAATACACACTGTATTGGCTTGCTGTAATGTACTGGATAAAGAAAAATACAGATTTTTGGCACTACACTAGCCCGGAGATAATGTAATTTTTACAATACAGTGTGTATTGGCTTCTAGTAAGGTACTAGATACAGGAAAATACAGATTTTCTGCACTATACTAGCCCAGAGGTAATGTAATTTTGACAGTATACACTGTATTCGGATGTAGTTCTATATTGGATACAAATTTTTCCCAAATAAAATGTATTCTCTGTGGAATACTGTATATACGGTTGCGGCCTAAACGCACACACAGATGTGTCCAAAACTAGTTAGCTAAGGACAAAGTATAAATCACTTTATGCTGGAGTAATTAATATAACGGTTGCGGATTGAACGCAGATGTGGCACAAGTTAGGTTACTTTACCCTGAAAAAATAATTTATAGTGCATAATTGTAGTGAATAAGTCCCTTGTTATAATGTCTGCCCAACACACTGCTTTATGATGGTGCAGTGTATATCACAGTACCAGGCACGCTGTAGTGAATAAGCCCCTTTTTATAATATCTGCCCAACACACTGCTTAATGATGGTGTATTGTAGATGTCACTAATCTGAAATCTTTCTGTCTTTTAGAAGTAAAAAAGCTATTTTTAAGCCCTGCACTATCTGTCCCTTCCTGGTGACGCCTGTCCCTGATAGTGCTGAAGCAAACCCCTTCTTAAAAATAAAAAAGGTGCTGCACTGCTGTCAAACACACACTCTAGTCCATAAAAGGACTGTTAGGTCTTTCAAAAAGGTTTTTTGAGTAAAATCAGTAAGTTTAGAGCAAAACGCTATCTGTCCCTGCCTACTGTCTGCTCTTCCTGACGCTGAATGAGCCGAGCGCAGGACCTCAGCTCCTATATGAAACTGGTATCACGTGTTCCGGCCAGCCAATCAGTGTTAGGCTTACAGCTAACATGGCTATGGTCTTACACTGAGGGGAATTACTTACCTGGACCTTGATTGGCTGCTTAGAAGGCGCCAAACGTGCGGGGAGCAGACTCAAGCAATGCGACAAATACACGTGGTGCTCGGCCGAGTAACGCTGAGTGCCGAGCATAGCGATGCTCAAGCCGAACCAATACTTGGCCGAGCATGCTCGCTCATCACTAATTAAGTGCTTATTTGCATCCCTTTCTTTCCAGACTTCCAGACAAGCATGTACGGCCTATGAGTCTTCTGATGCTGATTAAGGCGCTCTCTCCCCAGACAAAGATTGTTCCCCTTAAATCCATCATATGAGGAACACCAGCAGCATCTGATAAACTCCATTGACTACAATGAAGTCCGCTATTCTGTTAGGCAAACATTTGCTACATAGTGCGCTATGTATCCTGCATTTTTGATGGGATCTGCAAAGGAGGTGTCTATTAGACCCTCCAACACAGTTAGAACGTAAGGTCATCTATAAGCAAAGATTTAAATCATCTTTATATCTTTGCACAATATATAACAATAAAAACATATAAAAACTGTCTGACAAGGCTAGACATAGTAATCAAAGACCTAGACCCCTTCTCCAAAAAGTAGTATGACTCTGGTTACATAAGCAATATCATAATATGTTCTAGAAAGATGTTAATGAAGTACAAACTGGATATCCATATTGTAAAAACAAATAATTACAATGAGAAGAATACATGTATACCCATTAACAAGAGCGTCCACCCTAATGTGCGTTTCGACTTCAACCTTCAAATATCATATGTAATAGTGATACTTACATTGTACAGTTATGTAGATATTTGCACTTTTTTTCACATATTCATTCTTGGCTGTGCAAGTGTAGATACCGGCCTGGGTCATCATGATGTTTACTAGTTTTAGCTCTAACTCTTTTCCAGTTCCATGCTGAAGAATGTTGTTCTTATCATCCGTCCAGGTCACATTAAGTGTTAGGATACTTTCCACTGAGCAGGTTAGTGTCATTGAAGAACCTTCATCCACTTTTATAGGATCTGGTTTATTTTTTTTCTTTCCTAGGAGAAAAAGTCAAACAACCATTTGTAAACTGCAAATAGAGCTGATCTACCCCCAATAAGCATTATGTAACTCATAGAGTCCAAATCCAGGCTGTCCACGGAAGCGACAACTTTTGCAAAGAAGTCAGTTAGGAATTTACCCAAGAATCATGGAAAGTTGATGAGGCGATTAAACCCAAGTCATTCTATCCCAGTTAATAGTAGACATCAAAATAGGATATTTCACTCATTACAGGTGGACTTACTCTTAAAACGAAACATTTATTATGGCAAAGATGACATACGAAGATGTAGATCCCACCTCTGGGACACATGCCTTTCTCTAGAATAAGGCTAAATCTACTCCATCCTGTAGACTGTTGCATCCAGACTACACGAGGTGGCTAAGTTAAAGAAAACAGTCAAGCTCAATGTGCTACATTCATTTTCCCTTTTATTTTTATACAAGTGAATTGGAGTTTCAAAAACATTGTCACATGCTTCATGAAGGAGCAATAAAGTAGGGTGTGGCAGGACTTGGTTGGGGCATACCTGTTCTATAAATATCCTGTGGAAATGTCATAATTTTCTGGGAGTCACTGTCAGGATGACCCATCTTGTCCAAGCATTAATTATACAACGAGGCACACGAGGCTGCGATGCGTTCCACCAACAGATATCCATGCGTTCCACATACCGGAAGGCTGGATGTCTGGTGACCGGAAGACTGTATATCAGGTGACCAGTTGTTGGTGGAGGGAAAGCGGGATGCATCAACGCGCTCCACTGGCAGGAAACACGTAAGAGTGTTGGCATATGAAAATAAGAAAGGGCTCGTCTTTCCTACACGCCCATCTCACGTGGTGAGAGACATGGGCGGCGCTAGGACTTAGGCGGTGGAACATTATTGGCGAAGTGATGATGAGTGGGGGATTTAAAAAGGGGATAGGCTGGGGTTAATTTGAATCATGGCGTCAGAGGAGGAACATGGATCTGAGCAGTGACATGTGAGTAGCCTGAATACAAAGGCACTATTGATAGGTATATCTGCGCTAGTTTGGTGCGGATATGTCTATGTATGGGCATGTTGTTAATATATGATGGGACTTTTATATGCCTCCAGGTGAGGTGAGGTGAGGCCATATCGACATTCACGAGCGTGACACAACGCCATGTGAATTGGCACAAGTAAGTGCACCTCTCAGTCCCACTATATATATACATATTTAAGCGTGCATACGCATATATACATATGTACTTGGCCTAATTGGCATTTTGCTTCATCTTTTAGATCACATGCCTGCTGAAATGATATTCCGTGGTATTTGCACTTTATGAAAGACCACTCCTCTTGACATTCTGAGCCGTATCAGGTTTTGATATCAATTGTGTATTATATCAATTCTTATCACATCAATTTGGGACACTGATGCCTGTCTGGCCTCCTGATGAACTTCAGTAACCTGAAGGGAAACGCGTCGAGGTTTAAAAATATGAATATATAAGGCATAATGAAACATGATGTGAAATATTATATTGACGGATAAGTGGGGTGTTAAGTCTTATTAAGCTCACCTTTCAGACCCCGAGTCTAGGGTTATCCTCTTCAAAGAAGACTCGGTGATATCTTAACTAGGGATCTTCACTGGATTGTATGGACTTGATTGATTGTGACGTACACGCCAGTTGTTGTCATCTCTGTGTCTCAACAGCTGACACCAGTCAACATTGTGAGCAGATTAGGGTAAGACCAAGGGTGATTCAGCCTTAGGCACGAGGACAGGGAGGTCCCACCATTAGGTGCCGTCCCTGGGCAAAGGAAGAGACGCAGGGTAAATTGCAGGGTTAGCAGTAGGATCAACCCTATTACCTATATCTTCCTCGGCATACCCATTACTAAATATCTATATGGCTGGTGTCGGTTGTTACACACAGATGATGACAAGTGATGGTATCTATATTTGACTATTAGTGTGGGGTGGGGTTTGGTTAAGTGACCGTAGTATCAGCAATAATTTTAGTGATAATAAATAAAAGTGATATTTTAAGAGGGGGGTTGTTATTAGCTGGATAATTTTTTTTTAAATTATACAACCAACTGATTTCCATTGGTCACATATAATACTTTATTTTTCATACATTGTTTCAAAAGAATAAGTGAACACTTTCCTGACACTTTTACCTCCAAAAGGCACTTGTGGATATTGGAGAACATGATGTGATATAGGCTGTGCCCGCCTCTGTCTTGTTGTCTCGAGGAATGCACAAACATCACTCTACTCTACCTGTGTGAATTGGAACAAGTTAATCCTTTCCTCTTGCCCCTGTCCAGGTGCCGGTTAAGTTGCTCTTCTGTCTCCCTATTTTACTCGGCTGTGGTTCCACCTTATCAATGGAGCTTTGAGGTTGTGTGTTTCTCCTGTCTGACTAACTGTGTACCAAACCTTGCTTGCCTATCGATTCTGCTCCAAACTTGCCGCTTGCCCAAAACTTGGAAGTGCTATCTGCATTACACATGTACTTAGCCTGCCCAACCTTGGAATAAGCACATACTCACCTATGTAGCTCATGCTCTGGACTGTATTGAGACTATGTCTTCTACCTGATTCCATAGTGCCACGCACCAGTGTCTCTGACCCCTGTAGGTCAGTGCCCACTAGACCAGGACTACTCTAGGAGGTAGCAGCCTGGTTAGTTTCCTGTGTCAAATTCCATATCCCTGTACAGGGTTTAAAGGGTGAAGACCAGGGAACTATCAGGACAAAGTCCTTATAGGTTTAGCCCAAAGTCAAACTGGTTAGTTGGCACAGTGGGTCAACATTGACTGCCTGTTCCAAGGTCAAGGTAATGGTTGTCTAAGCCATAGTCCCTGCAGCAGAGTCTTGAAAGTGGTGATTTTGCAAATAACCCTGTTGTCTAGGCACACTAAAGCATTTGGGAAGCTGTGTTCTTAATTTTGTCTACAGTATCTTCATGGAGTGAAAGTCTCACAAGAGAACTGAATATGGTCCCTTGTAGTAGGAGCTCTGACGTGCTTCCTACCTCCACTCTGTCTAAAATCACACTCCCCCACCTGGCAGGAAGTCGAAACAGCCCACTCCTACCAAGAGGGGAGTAACAGGGTGGTTAGCCCTGCTCCTGCCAACTATTGCCAACCATACCTCCAGTGCTGATTTACATTGAAGAAACATATAATATTACACAATATGGATACATAATATAACCATACAATGAGTAACAACATTTCAAATACCTCCAGGTCTGGGGTACAGAAAACTCTATAAACAAAGGCATACTGCTTGGAACCTTGATACCTGTCTTGTGAAAATGAGTTGTGGCGCTCCCGAGAAGAATAGACTTTTTTTCTTTATGCATCTGAGTGCATCAATGCAATGAGAGATGGGGCCTAGCCCCTAGTGCACCTCAGCATCTCAGCTTTCCGGTGCTAGGCCTGCCCCTCAGTGCACTAAAGCACTTAGATAAAAATTGAAAATCTTTTTGCTTACAGATGCCACCAATTTTCACAAGTCACATGCCATTGTAATCAGCAGGATAAACCCTATCATGCAGTAAGTCTTGTTTAAAAGAGCTGATCCTGCTGGCAGGTGCTATTTAAAGGAGATGTATCACTTCAGCAAATAACATTTATCATGCAGAGAAAGTAATTAGAAGGTACTTACTCAGGGGCATAGCTAAAAGCTCATGGGCCCTGGTGCCAGAGTTCAGCTTGGGCCCCCCTTCCCTCTGTGCTTTGTGTTTAGGGGCAGGGAAGCACATAGCCTGTGTAACTTGACCAGCATGCACTTTCTATAATACCAGTGTCTTATATGCACCACAAGGGTCTTTACTGCTACCTCTGCACCCACTAGAACTACGCCCCGGAACTTACTAATGTATTGTGATTGTGTGTATTGTTCCTTTGCTTGCTGGATTTATTTTTAATCACATTATACACTGCTTGTTTCCATAGTTACAACAAGAGATGGGCGAATCGAAGCTGACGATGTGCAATTCGATCCGAAATTCAGGAATTATCCGATCTGCACCAAATCCAAATTTCCTTATGCTTCATGGTAACGAATCACATTTTTTCCTAAAATGGCTGTTGCACGTGTGAGGACATGGAGCAAGGAACTCTGGGAAGGCGGGATCAACCATAATGCCATGCATGCAGCCAATCAGCAGCCAGCCAGCCCTGTGATGTCACATCCCTATAAATAGCGTCAGCCATCTTAGATTCTGCCATTTCATTTTCCAGTGTGCTTAGTGCAGGGAGAGACAACAGAAGGTGCTAGGGACAGTGCAAGAAAAAAATGATTTACAAGTTCAGGGAAAGATTATTCAAGGTTTAGGGAAAGGATAGGGAGGAATCATTCCACAGCATTTATGTAGAACAGGGTTCAGTAGGGGAGGTTACAGCCTGGCTAATAGGAACAATCCTATTACACCTTGCTGCATTGACTGGGGGACCAAATTGCCATTATACAGCTCTGTAATTCCAGAAAACCGTTCTTATTAGGGTGCAAGTGCTGTTTGATACAGGCATTAACAGGGTTTATTAAGGGAAATATTTCTACATCTTATTTGCCCTTGTGTGGTGCAGTTATATCTTCTAAAGCCCTTTTTGTCATTGTCTTAGTGGCAAAAGAAAACTATATTTGCCATTTAGCGGTGCAGTCATATGTTCTAAAGCCCTTTTTGTCGTGTAATAGTGGCAAAAGTAAAATATATTTGCCGTTCAGTGGTACAGTTATATGTTCTAAAGCCTTTTTTGTCATGTAATAGTGGCAAAAGCAAAATATATTTGCCATTCAGCGGTACAGTTATATGTTCTAAAGCCTTTTGTGTCATGTATAAGTGGCAAAAAATAACGGCCTATTTGCCATTCAGCTGTGCAATTATATGTTCTAAAGCCCTTTTTGCCGTGTATTAGTGGCAAAAGAAAAATATATTTGCTGTTCAGCGGTGCAGTTATATGTTCTAAAGCCATTTTTGTTGTTTATTAGTGGCAAAAGAAAAATGTATTTGCTGTTCAGCGGTGCAGTTATATGTTCTAAAGCCCTTTTTTGCTGTGCACTAGTGGCAAAAATATATATATTTGCCATTGAACTGTAAAGTTCCATTGTACTACAGCCATTTACAGGGTGTATTAATAGGTTAGATACGTACATCCTATTAGCCGTTCTGCTGTGAATTGTAATTGATATATTTATTTTTTGGGGTGTATTAATAGGAAGAATGCAGTAAAATTGATGGATAATTGTTGACTTTCTTATGTATGACCCGAATTACGTCGATAAGCCATTCAGTGGTGAAATTTGTTGTTGATACAGCCTTTTTTGGGAAAAGTGGTAGGTAGCTTTAACTATGGTCAAGGACAATATATGTCTTTTACAGCCCACTTGGTCAATGTGGTTCCTGCCCGGCCTCATGAGCAACTTGGCCAGGTGACTGCACTTCTGCCTCCGTTTTCTCACGCCGTTGATCCTGCGACAAGGTCCGCCTCTTCCTCCTCATCCTCCACCGTGTCCTCAGCCTCCACTACAGGGACAATTCACAGTGTTCCTCCATCATACCACATGTGCAGGACACGGCGGAGACACGCTGTTCTACACCTCGTTTGGCTGGGTGAATGGAGTCACACAGGAGAGAAAAAGCTCCTTGCCCTTCATCAAGAAATTAAATCCTGGGGATGACTGTGGGAGTATGCAGTGGAGATGGAGGCAGGGAGTCCCTCCAAGTAACTTTCACAAATTGCCCAATGCATGCTCACTTGCTTGCATAGTGACAGCCGAATTGTCAGCATTCGGCAGAGGGATGACTTCTGGCTCTCCACCGTGTTGGACCCTCGCTACTGGTCCAAAATGGGGGCCTGTTTTACACCCACTGAGAGTAAGGACAAACTGAACTACTATAGAGACATCCTATGTAGTCAGTTGGCTGCTGCCTATCTGCGCATTCGTCCATCCTCTCGCAGGTATGACCAGGGGGGCCCTCTG
The DNA here is from genome assembly GCA_033119425.1 of Bufotes viridis. Lineage (NCBI taxonomy): Eukaryota > Metazoa > Chordata > Amphibia > Anura > Bufonidae > Bufotes > Bufotes viridis. The sequence continues at coordinate 590,586,270 of CM065590.1, forward strand.
CACTCACATTCCTCTGCCATGGCTGCAGTGGCAGAGTGGCAGGGTAGGAGCAGTTTCACCTCCATCAGCAGCAACATTATTCTAGAGTCGCTGATGAGCAGCTTTAATCACCCGCCTAGTGAAGAAACTACAGCACCAGCAGCTAGACCTGGAGCAGGACCTAAACCAGCAGGTGGTGGCATACTTGGACAGCACCCTGCCACCCTACAGTTGAAGACTGTGCAGCCAGACTGGATTTGTGGCCGCAACTAGCAGAGTTTGCCATGGAAAAGCTGTCCGGCCAGTAGTGTGGCATCATAGTGGGTGTTTAGTGCGGTGGGGCCATAGTTACTCCAAGAAGAACTTGCTTGTCCACCCAAAATGTGGAGATACTGACCTTTGTCAAGATAAATCAGGTGTGGATCAGCCAGGATTTCCATCCACCAATGACTGATACATCAGATTAGATCATCCATGGTGCCACACCAACACTTTGACAAAAGAGACTGGTTTCTTCTGGCTACCTGCCTCAGCTACTATTCTGATGCTGCCACCCTCCTGATGCTACCATCTGGTGCCAAGTGCTCTTTCTTTCACCCACCATCTTTAGATGGTACTGGTATTGCCACCCACCTGCCAAATCTGTCACCTTGCCACTCTGATCTCTTCATGCTGCTGCCACCTCCACACTATGTTACCTTGCCACTATGTGGTCTCCTGATGCTGCTGCTACCTCCACACTATGTCATCATGCCAGCTCTGTGGCCTCCTGATGCTGCCGCCACCTCCACACTGTCATTGTGCCACTCTGTTATCTCCTGATGCTGCTGCCACCTCCACTCTATGCCACCTTGCCACTCTGTGGTCTCCTCGTGCCTCTGCCACCTCCAAACTATGTTACCTTGCCACTCTGTGGTCTCCTGGTGCTGCTGCTACTTCCACACTATGTCACCTTGCCACTCTGTGGTCTCCTCGTGCTGCTGCCACCTCCACACTATGTCACCTCTCCATTCTGTGGCCTCCTGATGCTATGCCACCTCTACACTGTCATTGTGCCACTCTGTTGTCTCCAGATGCTGCTGCCACCTCCACACTATGTTACCTTGCCACTCTTTGGCCTCCTGATGCTGCCGCCACTTCCAAATTGTCATTTTGCCACTTTGTGGCCTCCTCCTGATGCTGCCACCATCTCCAGACTCTGTCATAAGCCACTCTGTGGTCTACTTTTCCTGCTTCTACCTCACCACTATGTCATAGGGCCACTCTGGTCTCTTCATGCTGTTGCCACCTCTACACTATGTTGCCTTGCAACTCTGTGGTATCCTCGTGCTGCTACCAATACAGAGATCTCTCCCATCATCTATTTATCCCCAGGACTGTGACTGTGACGAGGGGACATCCTCTGCGCCTGGAGGAAAAAAGGTTTGTACACAAAAATAGAGGAGGATTCTTAACGGTAAGAGCAGTGAGACTATGGAACTCTCTGCATGAGGAGGTGGTGATGGTGAGTACAATAAAGGAATTCAAGAGGGGCCTGGATGTATTTCTGGAGTTTAATAATATTACAGGCTATAGCTACTAGAGATGGGTCGTTGATCCAGGGAGTTATTCTGATTGCTTGATTGGAGTCGGGAAGGAATTTTTTCCCCTTAAATTGGGAAAACTGGCTTCTGCCTCACAGTTTTTTTTTTTGCCTTCCTCTGGATCAACTAGCAGGATGACAGGCCGAACTGGATGGACAGATGTCTTTTCTCGGCCTTATGTACTATGTTACTATGTCACTGTGGACTTCTCATGCTGTTGCCAGCCTCCCCACCTCATGCATGGGCCACTATTTTGCCTTTCGGCCTGGCTGATATCATCATTTATTTGACCCTTCTTGCGATTTGTCAGAAGGAAGGAAAAATAAGACGCACAACGGATCCTGTCTGTGTAGCAGCTGTTAGGCCTGTATGGTCCCATTAGAATTGGCTTATGATTTGGTAGCCAAAAGCAGGAGTGGGTACACAACACAGAAGACATGTAAATAGTCTATTCAAGTGTCATATCTGCTTTAGATCCACTCCATTTTTTTGCTCCACAGACAGGATCCGTTTCTTCTGGGTAATTGTTCTGATGGATCAGAGAATGGGGAAAATTAATCAGTGACGTCAACACAAACTTACTGCTGACACCCTCTCCTCTCTGTCGGGGGGTTCTACTTGTATAAGCGTTTAATAGAACAGGTTCTGTAGACATCTATGTGGAATCAGCTGACAACGGTGTAAAAGGAGTGCGCTTCTTCTTGACGCTATCATCTACCTGTAAGGCTGAGTTGATACTTCAGTTAATTGGTCAGTTTTGGACCTGTGACTGCCCAAATAAGTGAAGTGTGCAGTGATTCTAAGAGCGAGGCCTGTCATCTGCATGTCATACGGACTCACAGTATTATTTCACTTCCACAGCAGACTTTCTATGAGTGTTACTGCAAGGCACAGTGTTTTAAACCACTATACAGTCTCTCTGCAGCCAGAGAATAGACGTTTTTTTTACGCGATTCGCCGCAAATAAAATCAAACACAATTTTTTCAAAAAATTCTCCGAACTGGCCGAATTGAATTTTTGAAAAATTCGCTCATCTCTAGTTACGACCATCCTGTAATCCATCGTCAGTGCTCATGCTTGCACACTATAGAAAAAAGCGTGCAAGCAGGACCACTGCTGATGGATTATAGGTTGGTCGTAATCATGGAAATGAGCAGTGTATAATGTGAAGGAAAAATGAAAACAACAAAGGAAGCAATATGGATAATCTAATATATAAAGCTGAATGTATGTATGTTTGTATGTCCACTAAAGGAATCCGCACCGTCGCATTTACAATCACGAAATTTGGCACACAGGTATATCAGGTGTCTGGGAAGGTTTTAGACCAGGTTTAAGCTCTCTGTGACGTACCGTCCCTGAGATATTCCCAAAAAATGCATTAGCCAATAGAAGCCTGGTCACATGACCCTTATTAGCCAATAGACGCTCCCTGGCAGTTCATCTCCACACACACAGTTTTACTCCATGTAACCATAATAACCCAGCCATGTTTCTTCACTGCTCTAGATGAGTTTTAAAGGAAATCTGTCACCAGGATAATCACTATTGAAGTAAAGCCATGGCCTAATAGCACTTAGTACCTTATTTCCTGAGGTTTCCATAACAACTCTGTGGATGACACTGTTAAGGGAGCAGAGTGCTGTGGAGGTCACAGTTCAGGGGCAGGTAGGGTGGCCATTCAAGTCACCCTTAAAACCCCGCCCCCAGGCCCCGCTAAGCCACGCCCCCTCCCACTCCTCAACCTACTGGGATCAAAAAAATGAAGTTAAAAATCAACTTCTGTCAGCTGCAGGGGTGGGAGGGCCAGTGACTTTCTCTCTGCAGCTCACATTCAGACAGCACAGTACTGCTGTTTTAGAGTGAGCTGTTGAAAAGGACACGTCCCCGACACGGTTAGACCACACCCCCACCCACTCAGCCAACAGGGATTGAAAAAAGTAAGGTAAAAATCAACTTCTAGGTCCCACTAAGCCACACCCTGATTCAGTTAGGCCACACACCCTCCCACTCCTCAGCCGACTAGGGATTAAAAAAATTAAGTTAAAAATCAACTTCTGTCAGCTGCAGAGGTGGGAGGGATGGTCACTTTCTCCCTGCGGCTCACATTCAGACAGCACAGTACTGCTGTCTTAGAGTGAGCTGTTCAAAAGGACAGGCCTCCGATCTGGTTAGGCCATGCCCCCTCCCACTCAGCCAACAGGGATTGAAAAAATTAAGTTAAAAATCAACTTCTAGGTCCCGCTAAGCCACACCCCTGACCCGGTTAGACCACGCCCCCTCTGTAGCCAACGGGGATTGCCAAAATGAAGTTAAAAATCAACTTCTGTCAGCTGCAGAGGTGGGAGGGATGGTGACTTTCTCTCTGCAGCTCACTCTCAGACAGGACAGTGCTGCTGTCTTAGGCTGAGCTGTTAATAAGGCCATGCTCCCTATCTGGTTAGGCCACTCTTCAGCTGACAGGGATTGAAAAAATTAAGTTAAAAATCAACTTTTAGGTCCTGCTAAGCCACAACCCTGACCTGGTTAGGCCACGCCCCCTCCCCCATACGCATCCGACGGAAGTTAAAAATTAACTTCTGTCAGCTGCAGGAGTGGGAGTAAAGGTGACTTTCTCCTTGCAGCTCATGCTCAGACAGCACAGTGCTGCTGTCTGAGAGTGATCTGTTCAAAAGGACATCCCTATGTCCGTCCAAGCACTACGCCAGATGGAGGACATAGAGTCTGAAAGCCGGACTGTCCGGCCTAAAACTGGACCTCTGGCCACCCTAGGGGCAGGCTGCTGTGGAGGTCACAGTTAAGGGAATTGTCCGCTATGGAGGTCAGTGTTTAGGGGCAGATTGCTATAAAGGCCACTCATAAGGGGGAGGGCCCCTGTGGAGGTTACTGTCAAGGGGGTGGTGTGCTGTGAAACTCACTGTTAAAGGTGAAGGCTGCTGTAAAGGTCAAAGTTAAGGGCGTGGGCTGCCGTGGAGGTCCCATTTTAGGAGACGGGGCACTGTAGGGGGGTCAGTGTTAAGGGTCCGGGTGCTGTAGATGTCACTGTTATAGTGGATACTGTTGATATCTTTTAACGACACACACAAACATTAAATGAAATAGATTAAATATACCCGGGCGAAGCCGGGTCCTTCAGCTAGTAACAATATATTAGCAAGTCGCTTGTATTAACATTCTCTGCATGATAAATGCTATTTGCTGAAGTGATACAACCACTTTAAGGTTTACAGAGGTAGTAGCACTACCTAATTATTTTTACATTGTCTGCTCTTGTAGTCTTGGAGGCCAACACACATAAATTCTAAAGTTGAGTTTTAACACAGCCGGTTCAGCATGAGGTGTCAGTTATGGATTGAGAAAGGACAGAAGGAAAAATACCAACATGATGACAGTTCAGTGAGTTATCCAAGTATAGAAAACAGTAATACAGCAAATTCTGCTCTACATGATGAATATGTTCTTACCAGGAATGTTCCATGTGATTGTAATGTTTAAGGGACCTGTAATGGAGAATATATAAATGAAAATCCACATTATTATCCCATTGGTTTAATGATACAGTGACACATTCTCTGATTTTCTATATGGAATCTTTTCATTTACTATGTTTATTGTCTCTGTCCATCTTATTATGTGCTCTTTTCCTCCACAGTCACCACAGTTTTACTCATTCATTGCATTCTATCCACATCATCCCCTCTCTACTGCCTTCCCCCATGTACAGCTCACATGCTTTATTCACCTTCCTAAATCATTCTCAACCCATCATGTCCCAGGGTGAAGCTCAATAAACACTCTTACAAATTACAGAACAATTTGCCCTTTCTCTTTATACTTTCCCTTCTAACTTCAGGTGACATCTCACCTAACCCCAGCCCACGCTTTTCCAATTCAACCCCATCCCATAATACACAGAAGCCTTGCTAATCTCATAAACATTTTTTGTGTTTCCTTTTTTCCCTTTTTTGTGTTTCCTTTTTTTTTTTAATCCAAGGTCAGTGTGCAACAAACTCCCTACATTTACGACTTCTTTCTTACTAATTCTCTTTATCTTCTGGCTATCATCAAAACTTGGATTCAGAAATCTGACACTGCTTCTCCTGCTGCTCTTTCTAATGGTGGCTAACATTTTTCTCATACTCCCAGACCTGGCAACAGACATAGTGGTCATAGAGTCAGCATTCTTCTCTCCCCACAACTTTCCTAGTCATTCTCCCAGTACCATCACTCTAATTCCCATCTTTTGACATCCACACCATCGTCCTCCTTCCCTCCCTCCCTCCCTTACGGTTATTTAACAACCTGCTGGCTCACCCACCTAGTTCCTGAACCACTTTCCTACCTGGCTGCCACACTTACTGTCCTTAGAATTGCCAAATTTGAGAAGTAGAGGTCTTCCTTGTAGTCTCTTATATCTATGTATAATTTTACGTGTATGTTGTGTGATTCTGTGTACTTTAACCGTTTCCGAGCCACGTTTAACCTTAAATCCCAGGCTGATTTTTGCAAATCTGACATATGTCACTTTATGTGGTACTAACTTTGGAACACTTTTACTTATCCAAACTATTCTGAGATATTTTTCTTGTGACACATTGTACTCCATGATAGTGGTAAATTAGAGTCGATATATTTCACCTTTAATTAGACAAGATTCCAAATTTACCCCAAATTTTGAAAAATTCACAATTTTCTGAATTTGAATTTCTCTACTTTTAAGATGGATATTACTATCTCATAAAATAGTTTCAATCAACATTCCCATATGTTTTCTTTATGTTGGCATCATTTTGGAAATGTATTTTTTTTTTTTAGGATGATAGAAGGCTTAGAATTTTAGAAGCCATTTTTTAAAAAAAAATTTCAACAATATTTCCAAAACCAATATGCACCAATTCAGTTATAAAGGGATTTTGAGGGGCTTATGTAATGGAATGTAAAATGATCCCATTTTAGAAACCACATCCCTTAAATTATTCAAAACTGATTTTACAAACTTTGTTAACCCTTGAGGTATTCCATAAGAATTAAAGGTAAATGGAGGTGAAACTTCTAAATTTCAATTTTTTGGTAGATTTTTTTTTAATGTTAATCAATTCTTCTTGCAAAAAAGCAAAGGTTAAGAGTAAAATAAACCTACAACCTGCTCTGATTCTGAAGTTTACAGAAATACCCCATATGTGGTAGTAAGCTGCTCTATGGGGACCTGGCAGTAGTCAGAAGGAAAGGAGCGCCATATGGATTTTGGAGGCAGATTTTGCTAGAATGGTTTTAAGGCACTATTTTGTATTTGAAGAGACCCTGAAGCACCCCTACAGTGTAAACCCTCAAAAAGTGACCCCATTTTGGAAACTAGACTCCTTAAAGAATATATTAAGCGGGTACTGAGCACTTTGACTCCGTAAACGTTTTACGGAATTTGGAAACACTTGGCTCTGAAACTGAAAAGTTTAATTTCTTCCAATAAAATGTTGCCTTAACCCCTAATTTTTCATTTTCACAAGGGTAAAAGGAGAAAAAGCACCCAATAATTTGTTACCATTTTTACTGACTACGGCAACACTACATATGTAGTGGTAAACTGCTGTGGGGGCACATGGCAGGACTCAGAAATGAAGGAGCGCCATTTGGCTTTTGCAGCGCATATTTTGATGGATTGGTTTACAGGGGGCCATTGATTTTTATTTTTATTATGTCTTATTTGTCTCTCTCTCTCTCTCTCTCTCTCTCTCTCTCTCCCTCTCTCTTTCACAGTGTGCCACCTCTGCAGCCAGAAGCATGACATCAATGCTGCAGGATTGGAGGACAATGCTTGAAGTCACAGGGCGGAAAAGTGGTGAGCATCAGTTTTTTTTTTTTTATGTTTGCTGCTGCCAGAGTTTTATTTAATGTGGACAATCCCTTTAAGGATGTAGGGAGTCTGTCCAAGCATCATAGAATGGAGGTGGGGACAGACAGGCACCCAGTACTCCAAGATCAGTCTGTAAGTGGTTAACCAGCACCAGAAGAAACCTGACTTTAAGGGGTACATTTATTTTTTAGACGCCTGTCCTAATAAAGGCCCATAGCTGGTGGCACCGACCTCTTCATAACTTCTGTGTCTCCAGCGCCAGTTATAAATATAAGAGATTTCTTTTTGTCTTACATTTAGGCCATTTTTACCCCTAAAACAGGTGTATAAAATGATGAATGAGACGGGCCTACCTTCTCGTCACCTTACCCCCCCACGTCACACCCACAATTTTAGAATTGGTGTGAGCGGGGCAAAGTGGCAGATAGTGGCGCAACTAACCATTTTGACGCCATCTATGATTAAAATCCCCCTAAGGCTTTTGCTTTTCTTCTCTTATTTTACTTTCTATTTATTCACCAAAAGCAGGAGCAAATGAAGAAAAGACAAGGAAAGGAAAGAGAGAAAAGAAACAAAGAGAGAGAAAGAGAGAAAAAGAAAGAGAGAAAAAGAAAGAGAGAGAAAGAAAGAGAGCGAAAGAAAGAGAGAAAGAAAGAGAGAGAGAGAGAATGAGAAAGTAATAGAAAGAGAATGAGAAAGAAATAGAAAGAGAAAGAAATAGAAATAGAAAGAGATCTTCTGATACTGAACCCTGGAGAAGGCTATTTGCAAAGCTAACATGTACTTACTGTCGACATGAAGGAGAAGTGTTTTTTGAGTTGTCGTTCCCTGGGCATTTGTCATCTGACATGTGATGGTTTTCTGGTCATCCTCTATAGATGGGGTAAATGTTATTGTAGATGAATTCTTCCAGATACCAGTATCATTACTCTTCTTCCATTGAAAGTGTATGGATTTGGCAGCGCAGTTCCCAGGAGGAGCGCAGGTCAATATCTTATTTACACCAGCAATCACTGTCCCAATATCTGAGATGACCGGTTCTTCTGTGAGACCTACATATGGAATAATCAGTGATACAAGAATTCAAAAATTCCTCTCATCTACTACAATGTATCCAGCAGGAATAATTCTGAATCCACATAAAGTGTTTATTTACAGATCAGACCATAGCTGTAACACAAATAAAAATGGGAAAAAGAAAAAAAAAACTGTTCTGAGTAAAACTAAAATCCAGAAGCATCAGGAAGCTGCTGCCAAGCCAAATAACATCATGGTATGACCATGACCTAGGTGCGTATGATGGGAAACATTTTGTGAATCCACAAGTTAATTATGTTTTTCACTGTTTAGAGGGAAAACTGAAGAACTTATCAATATGTATAATCATATCATCATCAGAAATGGCCGCCTTATTTATGCCTCCATTTTGATTCTGTTATTAAACTGAGACATACATTATTTTACCTATTTTAATATTTGAGGTTCCTAGAAGTAAAATTATATAAGAAACAGCAGTTCAAATCCTTAACGCTGGTTTTGGACTGCGGTCCTTTGGAGTCGGTTGCCAGAAAGGTACACCTGTACAAACCGATCTCTTCCTTTTATGTAGAAATTGTACGAATGCAAGATTCTCCCATTCGGCTATCCTTTACTAAATGGGCGGAGGATATTCCGGAGTTGGAAGACTCTCATCTGGAGGAATGGCGCCTGTGGTGGAGGAAATCTGTGATAAGTGTTTGTGACCAACTTATCCAAGTTAAATGGATGCATAGGGTATACTTGACCCCGTTACGCCTCTATCACATGCGGCAGATATCTGACCCGACCTGCGGTAGGTGTGGGGTCGAGAGGGGTACCTTTTTCCACATGGTCTGGTGCTGTCCGCTGCTACAAACGTACTGGAAGGGCATATGTGGTTTTCTTAACACAAAACTGGGGCTCCCGGGTATTTGTGACCCTCTGGTTTGTCTCTTGGGAGTAGTCTCTGAGGCGTCGCCGTCTAAATATGACAGGATACTGCTCAGACTGTTGATGTTCTACGGGAGGAAGAATATTCTCCTTAACTGGAAGCCGCCCAAATGCCCGACTGTAGACCAATGGTCGCGACTGGTGAATACGGATCTCCCTATGTACAAGCTGACGTACGCTGCTAGAGGGGTGCCAGATCGATTTGATAAAATTTGGGGCTTGTGGGTGCAAACCGCAGGTACGGTGTGATGGCCCGCATGCTGTGGATACCGGACTGTCCAAGCGTGAATGTGCGTGTGAATGGTATGACTGGGTTCCAGCCTCGTCGTCATGGGTCGGGCGTTTATTGACTCGACTCCTACACGATTCCATACTATGATTTGCTTTACCACTGTCAGGAAGAGTATGTATTTTTGACCATTAATGTCTTGGCTGGAATGCGGGCTGTAACTTGTGATTGGTTTCTCCATCGCAGGAGTGTTGTATTTCTTTTTTGAAAATGCTAAATAAAAACTATTTAAAAATAATAATTATATAAGAAGTTTATATATTCTGAGGCATAAGACAAATGGAACCAGGAACAAATGGACTATAAAATTGTTGTCTACATATGTCAGTCATGTTTTTTTTTTTTTTTTTCATTTAATTTTCAGAGTCCCAGCTTCACCATTGCTTAACTTTGTTTAAGGATTTCAATTTGTGATGAAACCAGTTCAATACAGTGTGATAACACGCTAACAAAACCCTTGACGGGCTGCAATGGTCATCTCGTGCCACATGTCTCAGAATATGTCAAGCCAAAAGGAAAGGTAAGGATGGACATGCGTCCTTCATAGTTTAGGGTATTAGACCAATATGGACATTTGGGGTTTCCATGAAGGATTGGGATAGAAGGTTGTGCTGGAGGTTGTGACATGGGGCCCTATAACCAGGGTTGCCAACCATCCAGAAATTCCTGGACAGTCTGTAAAAACAGGGACTTCTTTGCAGTGTCTGTAAAAAACAATTAGACGTGTCAGTAATTCTTTGGAGGTTGGTGGTACTTGAGCAGATGACTTTGATGGTAATTGTCAGCATTTTAGACTTCACAGTAAACTCTGGTAATGGGTTCAGTATTAGTATCTGATTTATAGACAGGTGTTACTTATAATCTATAGCTTTCCAAATTGTCCATAAAAATGTTGACTGTCCATTATTTTTGGATAAATTGTCGAGAAAACAATAAAAATTTAGGTTGGCAACCCTGCCATAACCTACCTGGGAAAGGGACCCTCGTTTTTAATATATGCAACATGTGAAAAAACATAAGGCCCCTTGCACCCGCACTGAATCCGGACCTATTCATTTCTATGGGGTTGTGTACATGAGCGGTGATTTTCACGCATCACTTGTGCATTGCGTGAAAATTGCAGCATGCTCTATATTGTCCGTTTTTCACACAATGCAGGTGCCATAGAAGTTAATGGGTCTGCGTGAAAATCGCAAGCAAGTGCGGATGCGGTGCGATTTTCCCCCATGGTTAAGAGACGATTGGGATGTGGACCTGATCGTTATTATTTTCCCTTATAACATGGTTATAAGGGGAAATAATAGCATTCTTAATACAGAATGCCCAGTAAAATGGTGATGGAGGGGTTAAAAAAAAAAATAAAAAAAATCAAACTCGCCTTATCCACTTTATCGCACAGCCCGGCGTGTCTTCTTTCTTCTTCTTTGAGGACCTCGAAGGAAAAAGACCTTTGGTGACGTCATCACGCTCACCACGTGGTGAGCGCGGTGACGTTAGCACAGGTCCTGCTGAATGAAGATAGAAGACGCGGCGGGCTGCGCGATCAAGTGGATGAGGTGAGGTTTTTTTTTTTAACCCCTCCATCACTATTTTACTTAGCATTCTGTATTAAGAATGCTATTATTTCCCCTTATTACCGACTTTTCACACGTGCGTGCAAAATACATTAAAGCGTTTTGCAATCGCGCAGAGAAATTGCGCATTTTCCCACAACGCACCTGCATCTTGTCCAGCCCTCACACGCGACGCCCGTGTGAAAAAGGTTATACTCAGGTTTTAGGGTCCATCTTATGTTCCTCCTCTGGCTCTTTTTACAAAGTGATGTCCCCTCCTCACCTACCCCCCTCATACAGCTGATGGTCCTTATAAGAGGTACTGTGACTGTTGTGCTGGTCTTTACACCTTCTTCTACTGTCTGACCAGTGTCAGCTTACATAGGGTTTGTCTGCAGTCTGAATCCATGGAGACATATAGATCTGCAGAGGCGCTGTAGACACAAAACGGTAGTTTTTTGTTTTTTTTTGTCCCTAGACTTTTGGCTGCGTCATTTTTGTTTTTATTTGAGATGTTCTAGATCAATGGTTTGTAGATGGACATAGCCTATAAATATCATTTGGCATGTGAAATACATTAGACTGCATCATACATACTGCAGAGGGTCGCATCTACTTCATGAGGTGCAGAGTATTCTTCTTATATCACATTAATTTGTCATGAAATGTGCAGCAAGGTTTCATAGGGTGGAGCACATATAGATCCCGGCTGTATCAGGGGATATGATATATTCACTTACCTGTCACAGTGATAGTTATCTTTTCATCATAACTCCATTTCGGACCGTTGCCTTTGTTGCCTTCAAATCTAAAGTAATATGTCCCCGCATCGCCTTCTGCGGTATTAGATAATGTCAGGGTGCAGTCCCCGGAATCTGGGTTTCCCGTCAGATGGAAGTTTGTTTGCACAGTATCTTGATTATTATTATTAGTGGCTACGATAGAGTCTGAACCGGAACGTTTCCAGTAAACGAAGGGATCACTGAATGTACTTTTACCGTCAGCAGTGAATTTACAAGGAATCGTGACGCAGAGACCCTCCTGTACACTGACACTGGAATTCACTTCAATAGTATAGAGAGGATTCTGGCCTGTGATACCTGTAGAAGGATAGAGGATGACATGACATATCAGCTACTACATGTATCACATAATCTACAGAGATACTGACTGAGCTTCTATTTCTTAATTAGTAAAACTGTAATTACAGGTAAAACAGATGAGCGAATCGAAGCTGACGAAGTGGAATTCGGTCCGAACTTCAGGAAAATTTGATTCGCACCGAATCCGAATTTCATCACGCTTTGTGGTAACATCTCTGTAATTCCAGCAAACCGATTTTGTTATTGGGATGTAAGTGCTGTTTGATATGGCCATTAACCCCTCAGTGACCAAGCCTGTTTGGGCCTTCATGACCAAGCGTTTTTCTTCCTTTTTTCATCATCGCGTTCCAAGAGCTATACATTTTTTATTTTTACGTCTATATAGCTTTTCAAGGGCTTGTTTTTTGCAGGACAAGAAGTAGTTTTTAATGGCGCCATTTTGGGGTACACATAACTTTCTGATTAACTTGTATTAACTCTTTCTGGGAGAAGGATGGGGAAAAAGCAATACTGCCACTGGGTTGTTACGTTAGAAATTTTACGGCGTTCATTTTTCGGTATAAATAACATAATATCTTCATTCTCTGGATCCTTATGATTACAATGATACCAAATATATATAGTTTATTTTTTACATTTTACAACTTTTTTTTGCAATAAAACCCCTTTTTTATTAAAGAAAAACATTATTTTGCATTGCCGCTTAACATAGCCCCATAACTTTTTTTTTTCTTTGGAGTTCTGCGAGGGCTTGATTTTTGCGGGATGATGTGTATTTTTCATTGGTATCATTTTGGAGTAAATGGCACTTTTTGATCACTTGTTACTACATTTTTTTCAGTGGAAACTAAGGCCCCATTCACACGGGCGAGTTTTCCGCGCGGGTGCAATGCGTGAGGAGGACGCATTGCACCCGCACTGAATCTGGACCCATTCATTTCTATGGGGCTGTGCACATGAGCGGTGATTTTCACGCATCACTTCTGCGTTGCGTGAAAATCGCAGCATGCTCTATATTGTCCGTTTTTCACGCAATGCAGGCCCCATAGAAGTGAATGGGGCTGCGGGAAAATCGCAAGCATCCGCAAGCAAGTGCGGATGCAGTGCGATTTTCCCGCATGGTTGCTTAGCAACGGGACCAGATCTTTATTATTTTCCTTATAACATGGTTAAGGACCTAGATCCTTTTTTGAATATGGGCACCACATTTGCCTTGCACCAATCACTTGGCACTGTCCTAGAGAATCTTTAAAATTTATAAACAGGGCCACAGCAATGACTGAACTGAGCTCTTTAAGCACTCTTGGGTGTAATCCATCTGGACCCGGAGCCTTGTTCACATTTACCTTATATAACTTATGTTGGACCATATCTACAGTTAGCCAATTAAGTATATTGAAAGGATGTACTAACAGCCCCAGCACCACAGATATCAGCTCCTTTCTCTTCTTTTGTATATACAGAGCTAAAAACCCCATTTAGTAACTCTGCCTTATCCTTATCTTCAGTGACTATTCCCCCCTTACCATTATTTAGGGGACCTACCTGCTCGGACCATAATTTTTTAGCATTTATATATTTGAAGAATTTTTGGGGATTTGTTTTGCTCTCTTTTGCCACCTGCTGTTCGTTTTGTATTTTTTCTAATTTTATCTCCTTTTTACAGATTTTATTCAGCCCTTTGTAATCTTAAAACGCTACAGCTGACCCCTCAGATTTGTATTTTTAAAATGCCCTTTTTTTGTCTTTTATTGCCCTTTTTACAGTAGCTGTAAGCCATGTGGGGTTTAATTTTAGCCGTTTATACTTGTTACCTAAAGGAATACATTGTTTAGTGCAATTACTCAAGGTGGATTTGAAGCTCCCCCATTTATCCTCAGTATTATTATGTCACAGTAGCTGCTCCCAGTCTATGCCCTGAAATTCTGTCCCCAACCCAGGGAAATTAGCCTTTTTAAAATTCATTGTCTTTGCTCTGCCTGACAGAGTTTTCTTCCTATAGTTTAGGGGGAATATAAATCTATTGTGGTCACTATTACCTAGTGTTTCTTGAACAGTAACATTTCCAACAAGCTCTGCATCATTAGAAATAACCAGATCCAACAGAGCATTGCACCTAGTGGGAGCTTCTACAAACTGGCCCATAAAGTGGTCCTGCAGCAAGTTGAGGTTGAGGCAGAACTATGACCCCAGTCAATATCTGGGAAGTTAAAATCTCCCATTATGAATTTATGACCACTGTACCAGCCTGTGCAGCCGCTCTATTTGGTTATACAGTTGTGTTTCCATCTCTCCTGTGATGATATTAGAGGGTCTATAGATTGCACCAAGTATTATTTTTTCAGTGTATATATCCCTTTGGAACTTCCACCCATAAGGTTTCCACATCCTCACCATCCGCACCCACAATTGCCTCTTTCACACTTGTCTTCAGATCACTCCTCACATACAGGCACACATCACCACCTTTTCTATTGACCCTGTCTTTCCTAAATAGTGTAAAACCCTCAATATTAACAGCCCAGTCATGTGAAGAGTCCAACCATGTCTCAGCCACACCAACTACATCTATGTGTTCTTCTAATACCATAGCCTCCAGCTCCCCCATTTTTCTAGCGTCATACGTAGACTTCTGGCATTTGTAAAAATACATTTTAAATTACTATTACCTGTAAAGTGAATATCTGGGATTTTCGGGTTACCTTGGGTGATGTTTGTATGTAACAGGTTCTTGTTACCAGCAGTTCTATTTTTCACCGGTGTATAGTTCTGCCCAGTCTTCTCCCTATTTTCCTCAATAACCTCAGCCCCCACTAAATCCCCACTGTCCCCTCCTATATCCCACTCTCTATCTACACTATCTACCCCCTTATTAGTATGACCCCCACCCTCCCCCAGATCCTAGTTTAAAAGCTCCTCCAGCCATATAACAATTTTTCCCCTAGGGCAGTTGCACCCTCCCAATTAAGGTTCAGCCCATCCCTACTGTACAGCATGTAACCGACCGAGAAGTCGGCCCAGTTCTCCATGAATCCAAACCCTTCCTTGCTGCACCAGCTTCTGAGCCACCTATTTAACTCCCTAAGCTCCCGTTTTCTCTCTGGTGACGCTCGTGGCACTGGTAGTATTTCAGAAAAAACTACCCTGGAGGTCCTGAACTTCTCTCCTAGTTCCCTAAAATCATTTTTTAACCCCTTAAGGACCGGAGGTTTTTTATTTTTTGAGTTTTTGTTTTTCGCTCCCTGCCTTCCCAGAGCCATAACTTTTTTTTATTTTTCGGTTCACATACCCATATGAGGCCTTGTTTTTTGCAGGACAAGTTGTACTTTCCAACAACACCATTTAATATTTCATATGTAGTGGGAAGCGGGAAAAAAATTCCAAATGGGGTGAAATAGCAAAAAAAAAGCAATTCCACCACAGTTTTGCGGGTTTTTAAATTCCGAAGTTCAATGTGCGATAAAACTGACCGGTTACTTTTACTCTACAGGTCAGTACAAATCCGGCGATATGCTATATGTATACAGTAGGTTTTCTTGCGTTTCGATAGTGAAAAAAAATTCAAAAGTGGGAAAAAATCAGTTTTACTTTTTTGTCACCATGTTTTGACCCCTATAACTTTTTTGCAATTATATGTACGGAGCCGTATGGGGGCTCATTGTTTGCATCATAATATTTTCTTTTTATTGACACCATTCTGGGGTGTGTATGACTTTTTTTATCACCTTTTATGTAATTTTTTGTGGAAAATGAAGTGACCAAAAATGGCGAATCCACCATTTGGACGCTTTTTTATGGTTTGCTGTTTGGCGTATGGGGAATATTTTTTTTGTATTTTTATAGTATGGGCGTTTTCGCACATTGCGACACCCCTGATGTGTATTTTTTTAATTTAAATTTTAATTAAATTTTTTTATTTTTTTTTATTTTTATTTTCGCAAAAGGGGGGTGATTTGAACTTTTATTTATTTTTTTAAACTTTTTTTTTCTTTACACTTTCATATAGTTCCCATAGGGAACTATAACTTACAATCATCTGATTGCGATTTTCATACATTCCAATGTAATAGCATTCGATTATATGAAAAAATCACATATTTCCTATGAAGCCTATTACAGGCAAGGCTCTATAGGAAATACTACAGAGCAGCCTAGGATTTCATTCATAGCAACCCAGGCTACTACAGATGTGCTTCGGCTCCTCCGATCGCCACACGGGGAAGCCGGAGTGCAAACCGAAAGTAAAACTTTCGGTTTGTGCGCACTCAGGTGCCATAGTCAGGATTAACCACAGCATCTGAGGGGTTAAATGTCCACGATCGGCATTGCAACCGGTTGCGGACATTAGCTGCGGGTGTCTGCTACAAGAACCATGCGGACACCCACGGCTAAGGCGTCCGCATGAAGCAGGAGCGGGCGACATCTTTAGGGACAGGACACGGGACGTACGGGTACATCCTGTGTCCTTAAGAGGTTAAGGACCTTCCATCATCCCTGACTTTGTCATTGGTGCCAATGTGTACCATGACCTCCGGGTCTTCCCCAGCTCCACCCAGCAGTCTGTCAATCCGATCCGCAATATGCCAAACCCAAGCACCTGGTAGACAACACACTGTTGGACATTCACAGTCTCGGCGACAGATGACTCTGTCTGTCCTCCTAATAATAGAGTGCCCTACCACCAGCATCTGTCTAACCTTTGTTGCACTCCTTTTTTCCATCCTTCCTGCAGGGGGCATCCTCCTGGTTTCTAGGAGAAATGCTCTGCTGCAGTGTTGCTGGCCCTGGGCTTTCATCCCTAATATCAGCCAAACACGCAAATTAACTAGGGCGTTCCAGCTCAGGACTAGCCTCCCTGGCACTTTTTCCTCTATCCCTTCTTCCTACATTAACCCAACTGCTGACCTGATAGTGCTGATCTTGCCCTCCTTCTCCCAATTCCATTTCACTGACCTCTAGTCAGTACCTGCACAGTGAGGTCTAAGCCTCTTTCCAGTTTTGCAATGCCCTTAAGTACTTCAAGCTACTTATTTAGATCCAAGATCTGGGCTTCCAGATATGCAACATGATTGCATCTAGTGCAAATGTCTTCACCCTTGAATGGCTCTTCAAGCCACGCATACAATGCACAGGACACACACTTAGTAGCATTGTCCATGGAGCACAAGTATGAGTTAGAATTAGACCCTGTCTGTTGTAGTTGGAGGACTAGCTAGAATCAAGCCAACAGCACACAAGAAAAATCTATCAGACCTTAATGTTTTGCTACTTGTCTTAAACTCCGGTTCTTTAAACTCCACTTATTCACAAGCCCACTTAGTACAGCACTTGAGAGCCGGGTGAATTATGGGGCTTTATCATCATCATCGGGAGAAGAGGGTGGCAGCTTGCCTGTGAGGCAGCGGTGGAGCCAGCAGGGTGCTGTGGAGCTAAACATGCCCAGGGTAGACGACCCACTTTGCAGGAGCCTACCTGCCCGGAGAGTAGTGGTGCAGGGCGTCAGCGGCGGTAGCAGTCAGTCAGTGCGGAGTGTTGTGGGTAAAATCACCTACTTGGCAGTGTGGCAGTTTTTTGTTAAGCTGCTAGAGGAGGTGAACATGGCCATTTGTAGAATCTGTGGGCAGAAGGTGAAGCGTGGCCAGGGTGCCAATGTTGGCACCACGGCCTTGCGTCAACATATGCAGTGTCACCATAAAGTAGCCTGGGAGAACCGTGGCTCCTATGTGGTGGTCCAGCCTGCCATAGCAACCACTGCATCACCCAGCCGAAGGAAGCTGTCTGTTCTTTCCATCATCTGGTGGTCCTGATGCTCCTGCTTCTACTCTTACTCCTCGTCAGTCATCCTGTCAGCAATCGATCACTCAAGCTATTGCCAAGAGACAACAGTATGCGTGCACTCATCCAACGGCGCAGAAGCTCCATGTGTTCCTGGCCAGGTTGCTGGTGTTGCAGTCCCTCCCTTTGCAAGTGGACGCTGCACCTTTCAGAGAACTGATGGCTTGTGCCGAGCCGAGGTGGAGAGCCCCAAGCCGTCATTTCTTTGCCAAAAAGGCAGTACCAGATCAGCACACACATGTAGAACAGAAGGTGGGCCAGTCCTTGAGCCTGTCGGCCTCTGCCAAAGTGCACGATGTGTGAAGCTGTAACTACGGTCAGAGACAATACATGTCCTTTACGGCCCACTGGGTAAATGTGTTTTCTGCACAGCCACACCAGCAACTTGGCCAGGTGACATGGCTTCCGCCTCCACGTTCTCACGCAGTTGGTCCTTTGACAATGTCCGCCTCTGCCTCTTCATCCTCTACCATGTCCTCAGCCTCCACTGCAGGGACAATTCACAGTGCCCCTCCAGCATACCACATGTGCAGGGCATGGTGGTGTCACGCTGTTCTGCACCTCAATTGCCTGGGTGAACGGAGTCACACAGGGGAGGAACTGCTCCGTGTCCTTCATCAAGAAATCGAACCCTGGCTTTCTCTGTGACAACTGAAAATCGGAACCATGGTGACTGACAACGGGAAGAACATGGTGTCGGTGCTGCGTCATGGAGGTCTGAGCCATGTGCCCTGCATGGCACACATGTTCAATCTAATATAGGCATCCCCCAATATAGGCTGATATACGACGTTTTGACCCGTTGGAATTCCACCCTTCATATGTTGGACCGACTATACGAACAGAGAAAGGCCATAAACGATTTCTTGATGATCCAAGCGGACAGGAGTACTTCAGTGTCTAACTTTGATGTCATCCAGTGGCAGCTCATGCATGACACCTGCCGTTTGCTCAGGCCCTTTGAGGAGGCCAAGTTTTTTGTCAGTCGCCAGGACTATGGGATGAACAACGTCATTCCACTGCTTCAGGTCCTGAAACAGATGCTGGTAAATCTGGCTGGTCAGGGGACTGGAGACGTGGCGCCTAGATCTCACGGTCACATGAGCCCTGTGGGTGCTGAGGCCGAGGAGAAGGACATTGGAGCACAAGCAATGTGTAGCAAAATGGGTGGTTTTTCTACATAATAATAATAGTAAAAGCTGGTTGGCACTCTATATCTGGGGTTGCACAGATCACTCCATTTGTATTTAACTGTGTTTTTTTTTTATTTAAAAAAAGGTCTCGAACAATAAAATCTAAAAGAAAACAGTATAATTTGAAACATACAAAATAGCAATACTGAGCAGTATCTCCCGATGTCAGTTTGGTACCATCAAATATTAATTCCACCTTGGTGGAGAGGAATATCGTCTTTTTTGTCCTTAAAGACGGTATGGTGTTATATCAGAGGCCTAATTTGGGTTTTCAATGTTAGTGTTTTAGTCCTGGATTAGGTTTGCTTGTTATTAATTTCATAGGCATATGACATAAGCATATAACTCCTTTTTCTCATTGTGATAAATTGGTGTTAGTCCTTCATTAATCTCTATTCAACAGTGTCGTCTAATACACGCCCTGGTTAATGGAGGGGTAACGTTGTTAATCTCTTTAATTAGTATGTAAAAAGTGCTGCAGACACAATTTATTAACAGTTCTTATATGTATGTTACCCACTCTTATACCCGTGTCGCTGCTTTCTTGATCGGTGTTACGGTTTCCTCTCTCACCCCGCTGTTTGTAGCAGACTCCTTCAAGAGGCCATTTACTTTCCCCGCGGCGTCCCACGTGATCAGGAAGTTATATGCTGCTGGTTGCCATCAGGTCCTAAAGTGGGTTTGAGGAGTAGCTTTATTGGAATGATTCTATTTTTTCACATCATTGATATCTCCTTCTCATATGCTCATTACTGTATTGCCTCAAAACCCATTTCGAGATAATCTCTCCTTCCTCCTTTTCATATGCCTATGAAATTAATAACAACTAAACCTAATCCAGGACTAAGACACTAACATTGAAACCCAAATTAGGCATTGGATATAACACCATATCGTCTTTAAGGACAAAAAAGACGATATTCCTCTCCCCAAGGTGGAATTAATATTTGATGGTACCAAACTGACATCGGGAGGTGGAGATACTGCGCAGTATTGTTATTTTATATGTTTTAAATTGTACTGTTTTCTTTTAGATTTTATTGTTTGAGACCTTTTTTTAAAATTAAAAATAAATAATCTGTTATATACAAATGGAGTGATCTGTGCAACCCCAGACAGGGCTGCCATCAGAAATTTTGGGGCCCCTTACACAGCTCAAGGCCTGGCACCCCCCCCCCCTGACCCGACACTGCCCCAGTGGCGAATCCAGAGCCTGGTCTTTGGAGGGGCACTACCCCCAGGAATAGGGGATCATGGGGCCTCTGTTTCCCCGTCCACCTTCAAGCCACACCCACACACAGCCCTACCCATATATCGCGCCCATACCTCTTACATCCAAGGACGTCTCCCACACGGCCCTCCACTATGTAGTTCGCCCGCCACACTGCCCCCACTGAGTAATTTGCCCCCAAGTTAATTTTGCCCCCAGACAGTCCTGCATTATGTAATTTGCCCCCACACGGTCCTCTATTATGTAGTTTGCCCACCACACTGACCCCCACTGACTAATTTGCCCCCCTCACAAGTTAATTTTTACCCCAGCCAGCCCTGCATTATGCAAGTTGCCCCCACTAAGTAATTTTGCCCCCACATGTCCATTATGTAGTTTGCCCGCCACACTGACCCCCACTGAGTAATTTGCCTCTCCCCCCACAAGTTAATTTTACCCCCAGACAGCCCTGCATTATGTAATTTGCCCCCACACTAAGTAATTTTGCCCCACACGGCCCTCCATGTAGTTTGCCCACCACACTGACCCCCCACTAAGTAATTTGCCCCAACACAAGTTAATTTTGCCCCCAGACAGCCCTCCATAATTTTATTGACATCCATGCTCTGCTTGTTTCTGAGAATGTAATGAAGGGGAGGGGCGACGTGATGGAAAAGCTTAAATGTATATTAGAAGTGCCATAACAGGAACATATTGAAAATATTTATTTTTTGTGAACAACAGAAAACTGGTCAATTAAAGAAAGGCTTTGGATCCGGGGGCTGGGCCAAGAGTAGATGGATGGGGCGTGAATTAATATAAATTAAATTTAAATTTCATAACATTAAAGGTTTCGTTTATTATAAGATAGAAAAGCATAAAAAGACGCACCTACTGTAGGTTTTTGAGGAGAAAAATAAGAAAAAAAATATTTTTAACCATAAGGTGTGCTTTTGGTGGGTTTTGAACTAATGGTGGCCTGTGGATGGCACTGTTTTTTTTGGGGGGGGGGATCTGTGGATAGTGATGTCGCGAACATAAAATTTTCAGTTCGCGAACAGCGAACGCGAACGTCCGCAAATGTTCGCGAACAGGCGAACCGGGCGAACCGCCATAGACTTCAATAGGCAGGCGAATTTTAAAAACCAAAGGGACTCTTTCTGGCCACAATAGTGATGGAAAAGTTGTTTCAAGGGGACTAACACCTGGACTGTGGCATGCCGGAGGGGGATCCATGGCAAAACTCCCGTGGAAAATTACGTAGTGTACGCAGAGTCCGGTTTTAATCCATAAAGGGCATAAATCAAATAACATTCCTAAATTGTTTGGAATAACGTGCTTTAAAACATCCAGTGTGTGTATACGATCAGGTATGATGTTGTATCGATCAGGTAGTGTAAGGGTTACGCCCGCTTCACAGACATTGACAGACCAAACTCCTCTTTTAATGCACCGCAAACAGTCCATTTGCACAACCGCAAACTCCCCATCTGCACAAGGTTGGATACCAAGCTAGCCATGTCCCGGTGATGTCATTGAAGGTTTCTTCCTCCACCCAGCCACGTACAACACCAAGGGTCCCCGAAAGGTCAATTGAATTGATTTTTCGAACGGGAGATGGTTAAAAAACGCTGGCTCCCTCCACTCTGTTTTAATCCACGGTCACTGCGTCTGCGCCGTGCAATTTACTGTCACACCCGATATGAGTGGTATTTTCTGTAGTACTATTCTCATCAGTTTAATCCTCTAACGTCCCCAATCTGGGGGCCATTTATTGAATAGATTTTTCGAACGGGAGATGGTTAAAAAACGCTGGCTCCCTCCCCTCTGTTTTAATCCACGGTGACTGCGTCTGCGCCGTGCAATTTACTGTCACACCCGATATGAGTGGTATTTTCTGTAGTACTATTCTCATCAGTTTAATCCCTGTTACATCCCATATCAGGGATTGCCTTTTGTGAAAAAAATTTAGGCCTGGTACCTTCGACTGCCTTCACAGTGACAGACCAAACTCTCATACACCAAACTGGAATTGATTTCAGGAACCGGGAGATGGAAAAAGCAGCTTGGTCGGTCCTCATACTCCCAAATTGGGGCACTGCGCGTGCACAGAGCAATGTGCTGTGACACCCTATATGAGTGGTGTCTTAACTAGTACTATTCCTATCAGCGGCGGGCGGGTGCGTGGTAACTTGAGAGCAGGTGACCAAAGCTGAGCTGGAGGAAGATGGTGCGTCAAGGTTCTTAGCGGAAGCTGTTGAAGATTGGGTGTCCTGTCTAAGCCAGTCAACTACGTCCTCAGAATTTTTCGGGTTCAGGGTACATGGCCTCTGGAACACTAGGCATTATTCCAGGGACAGTGGAAATCACAGCACCACGATCACGACGGCCCCTGCGGGGTGGCCTGCCTCTGCCTGTCATTTTTTTTCGATAGTGGTACTGTGCCACCCTGTATCAGTGGTGGGCACTGGCAGTGGGCACACTACAGTCTGTGGAAGTGGGCCTGACACACACTGGCAGCAGGCAAGCAACTGAAATTAGACTAATGTGTAAAAATTAAATGCCTTATTTATCGTCAAAGCTCACTGTGCCACCCGGTATCAGTGGTTGGCACTGGCAGTGGGCACACTACAGTCAGTGGAAGTCAGCCTGACACACACTGGCAGGCAACTAACCTTAGATTAAAGTGTAAAAATTAAATGCCTTTTTGATGCAAAGTCCTGTGCCACACGGGATGACAGTGGGTGGGCACTGGCAGTGGGCACACTACAGTCAGTGGAAGTCAGCCTGACACACACTGGCAGGCAACTAACCTTAGATTAAAGTGTAAAAATGAAATGCCTTTTTTGATGCAAAGTCCTGTGCCACACGGGATGACAGGGGTGGGCACTGGCAGTGGGCACACTACAGTCTGTGGGCCTGCAGCTCCTCACACACAGGCAGGCCATGCAACTGCAATATGTATATAAAGGAAAAAAAGCAGACTAATGTTGCAGCCCTAAAAGGGCTTTTTGGGGTGCTATCAGGACGCTGTCCTTACAGCAGAGATCAGATGAGTCTTTCAGGACTGGAGTGGACACTGAATACACTAGCCTAGCTATCGATTTCCTATATAAATCAGCAGCAATTACACTCTCCCTCCTCTCACTAAGACTGCAAATTCCAAATGAATCTAAAATGGATGCTGTTCAGGAGATGGGAGGGTCTGGGAGGGAGGGTATGCTGCTGATTGGCTGGAATGTGTCTGCTGACTGTGAGGTACAGGGTCAAAGTTTGCTCAATGATGATGTATAGGGGCGGACCGAACATCGCATATGTTCGCCCGGCAGAGGCGAACGCGAACAAGCTATGTTCGCCGGGAACTGTTCGCCGGCGAATAGTTCGGGCCATCTCTATCTGTGGATGGCACTGTTTTTGGGGGTGTCTGTGGATGGCACTGTTTTGGGGGATCTGTGGATGGCACTGTTTTGGGGGGGTTTGTCGATGGCACTGTTTTGGGGGGGAATCTGTCGATGGCACTGTTTTGGGGGGATCTGTCGATGGCACTGTTTTGGGTGGGGATCTGTGGATGGCACTGTTTTGGGTGGGGATCTATGGATGGCACTGTTTTGGGGAGGGGGGGATCTGTGGATGGCACTGTTTTGGGGAGGGGGGATCTGTGGATGGCACTGTTTAGGGGGGATCTGTGGATGACACATATATAGCATCTTATGCTATATATATGTCATCCACAGATCCCCCTTAAGTGCCATCCACAGACCAATCCCCCCTAAGTGCCATCCATATTGATCCCACACACACGCACGCAGGGACGGACAGACAGACACACACGCAGGGACGGACAGACAGACACACACGGAGGGACAGACAGACACACACACAGGGACAGACAGGCACACACACGGGGACAGACAGACACAGACACACGCAGGGACAGAGAGACATAGACACACACAGGGACAGACAGAGGCACACACAGGGACAGACAGGCACACACGCAGGGACAGACAGACAGACACACAGGGACAGACAGACAGACAGACACACACACACAGGGACAGCCAGACAGAGACACACACACACAGGGACAGAGACACACACACACACAGGGACAGACACACAATGGCCCTCAGAATACACCTGGATCTGTGCTATAAACTCTCTTAATTGCACCAGATTCCACTCAACTTGAACCCCACTGCCCCTGAGTGCTCCACCTGCCCCCTCATACATGAGCTGCCCCTCACCTGCTCTCCATGAAGCCCTGCGGACTCCTGGACTGCAGCACATCCTCCCTCACTGAGCAGCCTGCAGGCACACAGCCCCTCCTCCCTCCACAAGCTGCTGCTGCTGTCGGGGTTTGTCCATGTGACTATGAAGGAGCATGTGACCAGTGATGTCACAGACCTCCTTCTAGCAACTACATTCTACCCAAGGATCTGCCGAGACTCCAGCTATCTTGTTCTCAGAACAAGATAGCTGGGGCCCGGGGCCCCGGGAGGCAAGGGACAGGCTGCAGAAGGAAGAGGGGGAGGAGCACTGGGCCCCAGAGCCACAATAAAAAAAAAAAAAAAGGCTCAGGATTGGCTAGAAGCAATTCAACACCCTGCCACCCCACATTGAAGATCCGCTGGACTACTGGGCAGCCAAACTGGATTTGTAGCCGCAACTGCCCAAGATTGCCCAGGAAAAGTTGTCCTACCCGGCCAGTAGTGTGGCATCAGAGCTGGTGTTTAGGGAGCCGGGGCCATAGTTACCACAAGAAGAACTCGCCTGTCCACCCAAAATGTGGAGAGACTGACCTTTGTCGAGATGAATCAGACGTGGATCAGCCAGGATTTCCACCCACCAATGTCTGATGCATCAGACAAGATCATCCATGGTGCCACACGAACACAAAAGAGACAGGTTTCTTCTGGCTATCTGCCTCAACTACTATTCTGATGCTGCCACCCACCCTAATGCCACACATCTAATGCCAAGTGCTCCTTCTTTCACCCACCATCTTCAGCTGGTATTTGTATTGCTACCCACCTCCCCACTCTGTCACTAAGTCACTCTGTTGTCTGCCGATGCCACTGCCACCTCGACAACATGTCACCTTACCACTCTGGGGCCTCCTGATGCTGCTGCCACCTCCACACTTTCATTGTGCCACTCTGTGGCCTCCTCCTGATGCTGCTGCTGCCGCCACCTCCACACTCTGTCATTGTGGTACTCTATGGCTTCCTGATGCTGCTGCTGCCACCTCCACACTGTCATTGTGCCACTCTGTGGCTTCCCGATGCTGCTGCTGCCACCTCCACACTGTCATTGTGCCACTCTGTGGCCTCCTCCTGTTGCTGCTGCTTCCGCTACATCCACACTCTGTCATTGTGACACTCTGTGGCCTCCTAATGCTGCTGCCACCTCCACATTGTCATTGTGCCACTCTGTAACCTACTCCTGATGCTGCTGCCACCTCCAGAGTCTGTCATTGGGCCAGTCTGTGGTCTCCTCATGCTGCTTCCACCTCACCACTATGTCATAGGGCCACTCTGTGGACTTCTCATGCTGTTCCCACCCTCCCGACTCCATGGCTGGGCCACTATTTTGCCTTACGGCCTGGCTGACATCATCATTTATTTGACCCTTCTTCTGATCTTTATGAAGGAAGGAAAAATTAGACGCACAACGGATCCTGTCTATGTAACAGCTGTAAGGCCTGCATGACATGGTCCCTATTTTGCATCAGAATTGGCTAATGATTTAGTAGTGTTTTTTTGGGCTTTAGCAATACTGATGGATTACTGACCAAATGCTGACCGAGTGAAGGTGGATGCTCCAAAAACAGGATCTGTTTTTTAGGGGGTAATTGTTCTGAAGGATCAGAGCAAGGGCAAAATAATCAGTGACGTCAACACAAACTTACTGCTGACTCCCTCTCCACTCTGTCAGGAGGGTGAGGTGGGGTGGGGGGATCTACTTGTATAAGTGTTTAATAGGTTCTGTAGACATCTATGTGGAATCAGCTGCTGACGGTGTAAAAGGAATGTGATTCTTTTTTATGCTAACATTGACCTGTATGGCTGGGTTCACACTTATCTAGTTAACTTATTTAATGGGGTACATGTAACTGA